>JACGDI010003594.1:530376-594150 GCA_014898725.1 Jacaranda copaia | reverse complement strand
GTATCAGATAATGACACAGGAAGCACTTTCGTGCTAGCTGTATTCAAGTCAACAATCATCGGTGCAGATGACAGGGGACAAGCTCAGCAGATACATGGAGTAGCAGAACCAGGATCAAGATGAGCTTGCAGTGGTGTTTGTTGCAGTATTGATCGAGCTATTTTTTCCCCTTTAACAACATCCCAAAGAGTCAATGATTTAGCTGCAGCAGACACAAGTACGTGATGACCCTACTTTGACCAACAATCACTCCTAATGGCAGAAACACAGTCCTTGTCCCTGAGTTCTTTGGTGATGCCTCTGGTTTCAAAATCCCATATTACACAGCTTCCATCAGAGCATCCAGCTGCTCCCAAAGAAAAAGTATTTGTTTAACAGACATCCCTCAATGATCACTGTGGGTAGCATGTAAGTAGTAGAGTCAATAAGATAGAGAGAGACGTCAGTATCCCATTTTGAAACCCACAATGCATTCTACTGACTTAGGTTATTAGTTATTGTACATAGGAAAAAATAGATGAACCAGAATGGCCAAAAAAACTGCAGGATTTTTAGCTAAAGGAAGTTTGAAGTTGCAACTCTAGCAGAGAGTTATTATCAACATACAGAGTGCCTAAATCAAGTCCACCACTTTGCTTACAGAAAGCCTGCATTAGTTATAACTGGGCTATCATTGATCAGAAAATGATATTAAGTGAAGATATCCATCCAGAGAATGTATTTCAATAATACAAACAATATCCAGTTTAATTGTAATATATCCAGTTCAATTGTAATAAGAAAGTTTATATCTAAGAGCCATCTTCTTGATTAAAGCCATCATCGAGAGGGAAACAACCAAGATCATCAGCTATTTGGCAAAGGTTGCTCAATAATCGCTCAATGATAAAAGAGATAGGGATGCAAAGAACAGGATGTGGTGTCTAAGATCTTGGAGAACACCTAGGGAGATCACGCTCTTGTTCAAATGATGACCATAACTGCGCCCAAAGAAAACAAAGGCACAAAACCAAGGGATGAAACACGTGGAATCTAATGTGAATCAGCAATAACCACCTTACAGGGCTTTAATACTCCTGGATGGTAGCAGTACAGCAAGGGAAATGTGAAAAGAACCCCTGTCAAGGAGTCTAATGCTTAGTTAGCACCATATTAAGCTAGAGAGCAAGTCAATGGAAAAATGCACATTTTGGAACTCAGTTTCCCTTACAGAGAAACAAAAGAATAGAGGAAAAAGTTTAAGTACAAAATCAATATGAGTCCTAAAACATTGATGAGTTAGTGGCACAAATACATTCTTTTCCATGTGATGCAGAAGCTACATCAAAGAAAACTTAAACTACTGCAAAGAAATCAAAAAATACTATGAACACTTGAGGCAAACATTCCAAATACATTGACATTGTTTCCCATCTCTATCTTTTTTGCTTTGCCTTCCTTTATGATTAACCACACTACAAACCTCTATAATATAACCCTTTCACCTTCTTATGATTTGATGATCAAGTTCCCAAGCTTCTCATAAGTAACACAACATACTATTCATTTTCTGTCCTCTTTTCACGGTAGTTGTCATGCTGACATTTGCAAATTACAGAAAATCTGTTGATATGCATAAATGCTGCAAACTAAGGATATAGAGCTTTTCTCATATAACATTAACAGAACATCAAGCCTTGTATTTACAGTGAAAGTACCTATTCATTTCCAGTTTGAGTTTTACAGAACTCAAAAAGAAAAAAAAATGACCTAATCTATCATTTCTTATCTTGCAAGAAAGAGAGAAATGTTCTTACTTAATCCAGGAAGTATTTTGCTAAAGAACTTATATTTGGAATCCAAAATGGAAAAGTAATCAAAACATCAAATCATGATTCTGAACTATACTTTCAACAGCATACCACGGCATTGAAAGTACACCAACTATTTAAATCAACATTTTTGTATAGGCAAGTTAGAGATCAGATCATCAAGCTTAAATTTTGCACCAAAACACGTTAAGTAAACGAGATAATGCTCATGTAAAAAATATAAAATTAACATAGAAAAATTGTAAAAAAGAAGAAGATCTAAAGTTCAAGAATTGTAAACATACTCTTCTCCCTCATGTACACACGGAGTTATACATGCAATTAAAAGTTCAAATAAGCTACTTAGCGACGACAATAAACTAAAATAAAAACAAGATTAATAAAAAATACTATCAAAAAGGCAGGAATGCAAAGTGACCCATGAAAAAATAAAGGCTTAAAATTATACCAGCTAGAAGGGTTCCATGGCGATTGAAGGCTATACATTTCATTACTCCATGCTCCAAAAACTCCTCTATTACTTCAGGAAAATCCCCCTATGGTGGGTCGACATGAAACCCAAATAAAGCGCACACAAAAAAGAAAAGAAAAAAAATATAGTCATACATGGTAGAACAATTATTAAAAGGAAAAAAGAAAGAAGAAAAAGATTCAAGTAAAGCATTTATATCTATATAAACACTATATTACATCACCACAGAAAATAAAAGAAAAGGAAAAAATGGAGAAAAGAAAGGAAATGTACCAATGATGGAGGCGTTCAAACCGCTACAAATTTTAAATATATAAATTAGTAGAACTTAACGATTACATGAAGTATGAGCAATTGAGCTAAAACCATTAGAGACAGAGTGAAGACACAAAGAAAACGGTTTTTTTGTTCCCCTCCGGTTTTCCTTCAAAAAAAAAAAAAACAGAGATAATATTTGTTTACAAATTATATATTTTGGATTATATATATTGGGAGAATAAGTTTTGGGAGTGGGGTTGGAAAATATGAAATTTGTATTGGAGAATGTGATGTATATTTGTTTATAATTTGAAAATGGTAAGAAAATTATTTTAGAAAAATTTGATATATTTGTTTATATTTTGAGAAGAGATAATTCTATTCTATCAATCAAATCAATATCTTTTTATTAGATTTTGAGAGTGTAAATGGATTTTAGTGGTATATTTTAATATAATATATTAATAAGATATTGTGATATGTAAATATATGTATATATGATTGGTAATGATTATAATGTAAAGAATAAAAGATATTTAGTTATTTGCCAGTTAAATTGTAAGAATAATTTGGCTATTCAAGAAACTTATTTTGAGAGAAAAGAAAGACACATGTTTGATTATATTCTCCCAAATATTCTGAGAGAATATAACCAAACAAAGCCTAACTGACAAGGAAATGATTAATGAAGAAAAAAAAGGATGTGCATGCGAATGTATGAATAGATTGAAGGTAGAAGATTTTTGGGAAACAGGAAAAGAGAGAAATGCGGACTTAGAAGTGGAATCTACTGGCTGATTTAGGTCTGTAAATGAGTAGGATATCACCATATCTATAGTTATACCCTAAACTATCTAAATAGATATACTTTATGTTTTATTTTACCCTAAAATATCCAAAAGAATGAGACCATAATCCTACCCTATCCTATCTAACCCAAAATTCATTAGATCTGGTATGTTGAATTTATGTTTTTAATGTATATATTAATTTTTTCAATATATATTAAAAATATTATTTGGCATACTATAATAAAAAAATTATATTTAACTTAATTTAATTGTTAAATTTAAATTAGTTAATCTTTATTTTCAATTTTCATCATTAATAAATTTTTATTAACAAAGTTTATTCATTAGCAAAATTAATTTTATTAACTATTTTTATAAAAAATATTTATTCCACTATTAATTTTATTAATGAAAAATATTCAACTGTTACTATTGCTCTTCCAATCAATAAAAAAAATTGCTATGCCAATATAATAACTTTATTAATTTTATTAATTTAATTTAATTTTTAATGAAGAAAATTATTTAGTAGTTACTGTTCATTCACATATTTGCAATTTTTATATATAAAAAATTTATAATTAATATAAATTTGATTTTGGTATAAATAATTTTTAGATTCATAAATTAAATTTAAATATAAAATAATAGGTAATTTATGAGTATAAATACATGGGTAATTTAGAGGTATAAATCCTACACATATTCATTACATTATCTTTAATAAATATAGATATGAGTACGTGTATAGATATGATATTTTGGGTACAAGTTGGGCATTGTCCTACCCATTTATTGGCCGAGCCAGGACAGGCATTAGGATCAAGGTTTTCTGGACTTAGCATTGAGGTTCTCTCTACTCGCTAATATATGCATATGTGAACTTTTTTCACTCCTTTTCC
This sequence comes from Jacaranda copaia, assembly GCA_014898725.1. Lineage (NCBI taxonomy): Eukaryota > Viridiplantae > Streptophyta > Magnoliopsida > Lamiales > Bignoniaceae > Jacaranda > Jacaranda copaia. Next base: position 589,916 of record JACGDI010003594.1, on the reverse strand, counting down.
CTCCTACAGAAAAGATAACACAAATTTCAAAATGTGGGGGAAAAAGACATAAACAAAAACAAAAAAGCATATTGGAAACAAATATCCAAATCTAACTATCAAAGAGCGTAACCGTAATATGCTTAGCTGAGTTTGGAGAAAATTTTTAAACTGGATCTCTAGTTTAAATTTGATGAGTTTAATATTTTTGACCTCGAGCTCATAAAATTCAAGTTTTGCTTGGCTCAATTGGATTAAGTTCAAATTATCAAAGTGAGTTTTAAATGTGACTTTGAGCTCATGTTCATACTTACACTCGAAATAAAACAACAATAAACATATATTTCTTAATAAATAAAAAAACATAAAATTATATACCCGTTGACGAATCTTGAGCTTGGATGTTGGAATAGTTCCCCACAACTAATTAAATTGGTGTGTATCACTGCTTCTATGATACAATTTAATTGAATGATATTGTATAAATAACAATCTTCATCTTGCGCATTTATGATATTCTTTACATACATTCGATTAAAGTTCTAAAATCATACAAGACTATGAGACTTATCATGCATATGATGATGATGATGACGATGATGATGAAACAAATCTTTATGGTCAATAGTTTTTATTATTCCAAGTTGTAGAAGCTTAAAGTCCTAGTATCTAAGATTTGGATAAACTTGCATTAACGACATACACTCTAAAAAGTTGGATGTTATCTCATTTCATGGGTAATCCGTGTATGAGATATAGATACACGCTAGTGGGTGCTTGTTAAAAAAAAATTTACTAAAACCTCACTTAGAGAATTCATAAGATAGTCGAAGTGACTTGTCAATAATGGAAAATGTTCTAGCTTAAAATAGTATATATAATTATTCTTTTGACTCCAGGTTCCACGATAACCTTCTACTTAGGTCCTTGTACTTTGATTTTGTCCCAATCACTTAGTGGCTCACTCAGGACTTTGTTGGGCATAAGCTATCTATGTTTGGAGGTTGGAGAATTCCAATATGGGATCTTTTTGCTTGTTGTGAAGAACGAGTTGATCTCCTATGTATTCTGCAATGATCAATTCTAGAAAATTCTCGTGTAAGGTGGTATGACAATTAAAAAAGTGTTTCCTAAAGGTAAGTTCATACATTAGAACTACACATCAGGAATAGATACATAGCTATCAAGGCTATTTGAGAAGCAATAAATGTCCTGCTCTAAGCTTCTTTCAGGAGATAGAAAATGGAATGATAGCATTTGCATGACAATTGTAAGCGGGAAAGCTCATACTAAATAATTCATTCAATTGATTGGGCTTCATGAGCTTGTGCTAGACATCAACCATAGAGATTAGGTACTTTTTAATTAATGAAAATTAATTAAAGATAGATTAATTTAAATGAGTCTAGACTAATTAGAATATTTGATAATCAATGAATCGTAAAGAGTTGCGAACCCTTTTTAATTGATTAGTGAACTTAATGAGTCATACACAAAAGTCTTTAGCCACTCTAATGAACTTGGAAAGATTATCTAAAGAATTAGATAATTAAATTGGTCAAGATTGGAAGAAACTAATTGAATAATTAAAATTGGTCATAATAGCTAGATTAATTTTATGAGTTAAATCAATCAACTAATTAAGGAGTTAAATTATACAAATTAAATTAAAATATTAATTTGATTGGGTTGTGTGAAAAATTTAATTAATCTTGCCAACTTAAGAAGTTAAGTTGGAACACTTAAATTAAAGAGTTAGCTTAATTGGTATTAGAGGGTTTTAATTTTTGGAAGGAAAATTTAAATGGAAGAGTTCATTAAAAATACATAGGAATATTTAATTTGCTAATTAGAATAGTGATTTTAATCAATAGAATTAAAATCCTACATGGCACTTAAGTGGCACCTAATTGGACTGATGGTGTGAAGGGAGCATCTAGACTCTAGAGACTTCTTGATACACTCATCACTCCACATTAAAGATCTTGGGACCACTTAAGTGGCCGGCCATTAAGCCAAAAAAACACTCCCCCCTTTCATTTTTAGTGTGATCAATAGCTTCCTTCCTTGATTCTCTCTGACCTCTCATCTTCCATTCTCCTCTTTTCTCTCCAATCCTCCATCAATTCTTCAATCTTTTCTAGCTCAAGATAAGAAGATTAAGAGTGCTTCTAAGGGTGTATTGACTTTTTAAAGGTGGTGGATCAAGAAGTAGTCAAACTTGAAAAAAATTTCTTCATCCTTGACAGGATTGGAGGCAATTTTAGCCACTATTTTGTTGTTTTTTTGGACATGATTTGATATAGATTTTTGGTTCTTTTTGTTGCTGAAATTCCAATTTTGGAGTGGTCAAAAGTTGATCAAACTTGGAGTGCTAGTGAACAATTAAGGAGTTAATTAGTGATGCTATCTCACTTTTGATTTAGACAAATTTTTAAGGTAATTGCTTCTTTCTTTAAATCCGTTGTTTTGGCATAAAATGATGTTTGGTTTAATGGTGAATTAAGTTAATTTCGAACTCTAGGAAATTTTTGAATTCCACTGCGCCTAAATCCTTGATTCACCATTTCCTTCACCAAATACAATTGGCTCATGATTAATTTAAAGCAAGGGCCAATCTCGATTCAACTCAACTTATTTGCACCCCTAATCAAATGAATTCTATGTTTCTCCTCCCTACTCTTTATTTTATTTCCAACTCTATCTTTCAAATACCTCATTTCAGTGTCATTTCTATAAATCATCTCATGAGGCTCGATTCACTTTATTGGTTGGGATGGAGAATAATAGATGGACAGTGAGAAAATAAATAATTGAATTAAATAATCGAACAAATTTAGATGATGTATTAGTCAAATCTAATCATCACATGTGTACTTCCATAGACTAATATAAACTATTAAATATGTTGTACCAATGTGCCCAAGTCTCAAAAATATATTATTGTAAGTATGCTTTATTACAATATGAGTCAATAATAACTTCAAGTTTTTAAATAATTAATCTTTAAAATTATACCAACAAATCGTGATATAAATAAATAAAAAATATTGAATTTATTCAAGTATATATCATTTGTACACACTTAAATAGTACAATAAAATTTTATTTCTCCATCAATGATAGTAATCAATTTTTATTTTTGTTACATTAAATAAATTAAAATTTCATGTGAACATAATTTATTCTATTCTTAACTATCCATCAATTTAACTTTTATTTAGTTATTAAAAGTATATATTTGCGTATTCCATGCTTAAATTCAAGAAATCAAATTTTGTTGTATTGACAGGAAAGGTTCCTACTACACATAGGATTCTCTTAAAAAGGATATTTTGAGATTGTGTAAATAATTTAAATACTTGATTCTTATTATTAGTAATGAATTGGTTGGTGATTGATAAAAACGTACCACCTAAGAGGTAGGGTGCCACATCATAGAGATGACAATTATTAGTAATGGGTTCTCATCCTTCAAAGTATATGTAAGAGGGATAAAATCGTATATTCAACCTCATAACCTATAGTAAACAAGGCCTAAATCATATATTTGAATTAACAGCCATATTTAGAAATTGAGTCAAATGTTTTATTACCAATGTAGCTTTAATAAATTACAATTATCTTCTATCTCAATAAATCCATTATAAATTGATGCAGCTACTATCATTAAAACTTTGCTCATTTTTAAAATTTCTCAATAAATAATCAAATTAATAATAATTCTGGTTCAACTTATTTTATAATCAATTTTCACATAAAATCATTGAAATCCAACAAATAATAGCCATTTCATTTTCATAAAAACTAAATCATACCAAATATGTACAAAGGTTTATAAGTCTTTTCACGTGGAATACATATGATAATGTAAATGGTTGGACACGTAGAAAAGCATATTCCGTCAAATAAATTGTATTAAATAAAGTGCTACAATTAAATTAATTAAACATATATTATACATGTATATATATGTACACGAATTGAATAAATTTTCGGTCCATTAAAAAATAATATGTTAGTTATTTATTAAAAAAAAATATTTATATTTTTGAATTTATTAAATTTAATTCACTGCAACAAAATTTACATATCATGGCACTAATTCAATGACATTATGTGAAGTAATGACACAGTAAAAATAATATAGTGACAATCGCAAAAAAAAATGCCACTGTAATTTAATATTCAGTGGTATTTGATTATTAAATGACCAATAAAATAGTGACATTTGATTAAAAATATAGAGATAAATGTATTTTAAAGATATTTAATTATTGCCACTATTTTGTCATAAAAAAAAGCCACTAATTTGTAGTGATGATGTCATTTGAAAAAAAATGCCACAAAGTATTTAGTGGCATTGACTAAATAGAATTTTATAATGTAATAACACGCAAAAGTAATACAGTGATAGTCAAACTAAATGTCACTATAGTATAATATTTTGTGGCAATTGATAGATAGATATTGCAAACATATAATTTCTTGAAGATACTAACATAATCATTTGTTAAAGGCATTTAACTAGTATTACTACTTCTTTTTTTTTTGAAAAGGAATACCTCTTATAATTTAGTTATTATGTGACATAAAATAAATATTATACAAGTAGATAAAGTATATGTATATAATAATTATAAACTTTATAAATTTATATCTTATCACAATGTATTGGTTAAATTAATTATTTGATATACTTTTAATAAATCAACTAAATTAACCATATTTTTAAAGAAGTATAAAAATTTAAGTTTTTGCCTATTTTTCTCTCCTCACCTATACATTATGCTTTTTCTGAATATTTTTCATCTCCAAATTTAATCTCTTGCATCTTTTCAAAAATGTTATTTAATATAATAATTTTGAGCGTATATTAAATAATTAAAAATAAATTATTGAAAAAAAATACTTTCAAAGTATAAAAATAAAAATATTTTTGACTATATATATTGAACATTTGAATGGGAGCTTGATGGTAACTCATGTCTTCGCAAATAGATGGTTTAGGTTAGAATCTTGTATGGGACAATTGGGATGTTGGAGTCTCATATATCGAATGCTAGATATAGATTAACATGTCATTTAAAATAATCTTTTGTGGCATTTAATTCAGCATTTTAGTTAATTAATTTCTTATGGCATGTTAATATGTCTTCTAAAGAAAAATTTTATGGCATTTTAGCATGATTATATGTATTTTTTATGACAAGTTATAATGTCATTTCAAATTATTTTTGTGACATTTTAACATGTTATTTATTGCACTTTTGTGGCATTTTACCTTGTCATTTAAATAAATTTTGGTGGCATTTGAACATCCCACTACATTCATTTTTAGTTACATATTAAGATGCCATTTGAAAGTATCTGTAATGGCAATTTGATGTGTTATTTAGTATTTTTTTTATAACATTTTAATGTATCATCTAATACATTTTTTGTTGCATTTTATTAATGTTACAATAGATGCAAATTAATGACATTTATACCTTTCACTACGCTGCTACAAGTGGTACTTTTAAAAAATACCACTAAATAAAATTATCACTATAACATTAGTGCCACTAAATGTAAATTTTCTTGTAGTGAATTACCAAAGATAACTAATAGATTTTAATTAATCTTCTAGTGTTTATTTTGGGTGCAACCTAAATATCAACAAGTGTCAAGGTGAAGTGTTACGACCAATCAAATTAAGTCTTGTACCTTAGCAATCTGGGGCTAAACAAGTTATGACATGTAGCATAACTATGTACATGAACCAATTAAATAAAAAATATTTGATATTATCTTTTAATATGCACATCAAAAAGACAATTGTCAAATAAATTCAAGTTTTGAGAGTCTCCTATTAAACACCTATATAGATGGGCCAAAGCTCATTTGGAAGATACACATACATACATACACTCAAGTACGGCCAACACGTACTACAAATTCAAGTATCAAGTCCAATATTCAAGTCTTCAAATCCGTAAGTCTATGACTTAAGTCTTCAAAATTTCAAATTCTTGTCTCTACGAAGTGTTCTGCCATAGAGGTTCTACATATCTTCAATGTATCAGATCATCGTGTCCTTTGATCTTAAAGTCAAGTTTCAATTTCAAATAAATTTCATAATGTTCTTTTATTAAGTTAAAGAATACTACGTTACATATCCAAACAAGCTTCAAACCCTTAAATCACAAATTGGGGGAGAATAATCAAGGAATTAGTTTTTATTAAGAGATCTTTTTCCTAATAAATCATAATTTTTTTTCAATTGTATAAATTCAATTTGTCCATTAATTTTATTGTCTTGTGGTTTAATTTTTGCATATGATGAAAGTTGGTGCAAACAAATTTCATGCACACTTAGTGGATTGATTTTGCCCCTCATCTTTTTCTCCCGTTTGAATTTTGTAGTTAGTTTCATACCATTTAATGGCACTTAAGAAGGATCAACTCCTCTTGACCAAGAAAGATGCTACTAACTTTGCTATTGAAGTTGTAAATCAAATAGTGATTCTACTCCATCTGATGATTTAGGCTCTACAGTCCAAATGAGATAAATCCTAAGAAATCCTCTTATATTGGGTTGCCTGGTAACTGGAGCGACAATAGTGGATGAACAATTTGCTCAAACGGTTCAAGCATTAGTTGAGCTCCACAAAACTGTGGAAGACAAAGATTTATAGATCGCACAACTCATAAATAAGTTAGAAAACTCCCATCTCAAAGAATTTAGTTGCAACTCTCTATGTTCCATTGGCCATGTAGTAGTAGAGAAACAAGACGTGAAGATGCCTCACAAGCAAGAAATCGAGTAAAGGTTCAATCACTCTACAATTTCCATTACTACACTGTCTATCCAACAATTGCAAGACATGATCACCAACACCATTAGAACTCAATATTACATGGCTTCTCAAAGCTCTCTTGTGTACTCAAAGCTCCATACAAAGTGAATAGACTCACTGAGAATGCCAATAGGGTATTAACCATCAAAATTATAGTAGTTTGATGGGAAGGGAAATCTAAAACAACATGTTGCTCATTTCATATAAATGTAATAATGCAGGAACTTATGATGATCTTTTTGTGACTCAGTTTGTACGTTCGCTAAAAGTAATACTTTCAATTGGTACATTAACTTAGAGCTTGAATCCATTGATAATTGGGATAAAATGGAAAGAGAATTGTTAAATTGCTTTTATAGTACTTGTCAGATTGTGAGTATGATTGAACTTATCAACTCAAAACAACAAACGAGTTGGTAGTGGATTACATCAACCTTGGTGTACATTAAGCTTGAATTGCAATGATAGACTTTTAGAGACATCTATTGTAGAGATGTGTATTCAAGGTTTGTATTAAGGACTTTTCTGTATTCTTTATGGAATAAAGCCTCGCACTTTTGAGGAGTCGGCTATCCACGCCCAAGACATGGAGCTCAACATTGCAAATCAGAATTTTTATCAAAGATAAAAAGAAGGATAAGAAAGAGTAAAAAAAAAGAGTAAAGAATATGCCAAGGCTTCTATTGAAGAATTTATGGCAATCAAGATAGCTTCCATTAAAATTTTGCACAAGCAACAAAAAGGTTGCTAGGAAGACTGAAGATCAATGCACTTCAACAAGCGTGTGAACATTAAAGAAGATGCAAGAAAAGAATACCCATTTCTAAACACTAATATCTCTCACATTTTTGATGAATTATTGGCTAAGAAATTGATTAAATTACTGGAACCAAAATAGTGTGAAGAGGCTAGGAAAATGAATGATCCAAAATATTGCAAGTTTCATTAGATTGTCGATCTTCCAATAGAGAAATGTTTTGTTTTCAAAGGCAAAGTCATGGCATTGCCAAGAGATGGAAAAAATAATCCTTAACACCAAAGGAAGATTTGATCCCTTATTTTCCATAAGACTCATGTCTACTAAAAAAAATTGCAAGTGTTGTCCTAAGTCACATTATAAGGAAGGAAAATAGGATAGCAGATGCAGTAGCTAACCTAGCAACCTTTTTACCCTTTTCAAAGAATAACCAAAAAATATTTTGGTGTGAATAAATAGATTGTGCCTTTATCCATTGGACTTGATCATGAAGATAGAAATACAATATCAGTTTCAATTAGTGGAGATAAAGACTAAAAGACACCATTGATTGACTACATAAACATAGGAAATTGCCACAAGATTCTTGTCATATGATGAAGATGTATCAAAGGTCATCTCATTTCATTCTACACAAAGAAACTTTAAGTGGTGAATGAACAATTGAAGCCATGGCTGAGAGGTCATGCTTACATATTAGAGGATTATTTCTCTAAGTGAGCAGAGGCAATTCCCCTCAAGGAAGTGAAGAAAGAAATTGATGTTAAGTTCGTTTGTTGTAATCTAATTTTCAAGTATGGAGTGCCTCCTTGTATCATTACTAGGAAACCTTTCTATAAAATGTTGATGGACAAACTCTATGAGCAATTTGGATTCGAGCAATGTAACTCGTCAATGTATAACATGGCTGCAAATGGCGTAGCAGAGGCACTCAATAAAACTTTGTACAACCCGCTTAAAAAGTCATGTCAAATCAAAAAGAGTTTGTCATGAGAAAGTTGGAAAAGCTCTTTAGGCATATTAGACAACTCATTAACTGCTACCAAAGTTATTCTGGTCTAAGGAGTTGAAGTTGTTTTCCCTATTAAAAGTTATATATGTTCATTTTGTGTGGCGATTTAAGAAAAACTTACTATTGAAGATAATATCTATCTTCGAGTTGAGAATTTAGAAACATTGGATGAGAAAAAGGTTTGAGGTGCCAACTTGAATGTTATAAAACACATATGAAGAGGACATTAATAAAAAAATGCATACGCAATGATTTCAAGTTGGAGACTTGGTATTTGGAGTAAGAGGACCCATTACCATCACTCATATATAGTAAAAGAAGTCTACATAAATAGTGCTTACAAGTTGGTTGACAAAGATGAAAAGCGCATAAGCTCCATGCGTGGAACATATCTAAAGCAATATTATCCATGAAAAAATATGCTCCACAGTGCATAAGCCTAAACTGCATATTACTCTTTATTCGCATGAGTATAAATTATGTGTGGACCCATTAATGGTAGTATATGTGGCAAAACTACTAACCTACTTTAGTGAAAGTATTTTGTGTGGCTAAAATATAGAAACCTCATCTCATTCATGGTGGCTAAGTTATGTATACTCTATGAGTATAAACTATGAATAGCCTTTTCTAGAAAAAATAAGTTTTTGAATTATATGATGACTTGATCCCTTTGATGAAGTTTTTTCAAGTTCAATCATATCATCAAAATAAATTTGGTTTTATTTTCCAAAATTAATCATATCATTGGAACAAGTTTGGTCAAATCATAGAAACAAGTTTGATTTACATGAGATAGCCAATTTTACTCATAAGCTTAGGTAGGTTCATTTTTTTACTCTGTTATATTGGGGGCAGACAGTGTAATTTCTTGTGGTTGGCATCAATCTGAAGAACAAACAAATGATGGAAAAATTAAAAAAAAAAAAAAGAAAGCACAAGGATAGTTTATAAAAAAAATTACCTTTTTTTATTGGATATGGAGTAATCAAGTGCTCTTTCATATCAATGATATAAGCAAAGCAACCAAAAAAAAAGGTAAATAGCCAAGTGCTCGTGCAAAAAAAATTAAAAGCTATTAGATCCTTGCAAAATTCTTAAAGCATGGCCTCATCCTCTTTAAAGGCTCAACCTTTTTATTAGTTAAAAATGGAGTACTCACAAGCTTTGAGATTTTCTCACTTTTGGTGACCACTTCTTTTTGAATAATGGACAACTTTTTTTAGCTTTATGGAGTGATACGTTTGCAAGTTCTTTCTTACTACTTAACTCAGCAAGTCATGTTCTCAACTCTTTTTGCTACTTATTGATTTAAAGTTCACCTTTGAGACCATTCACTTCCTCAGTTCTTTTATTTTCTATTGCCTCGGCTTCAAAGAGATCCTATTGTACAAGAAAAAGTGCATTATCTTCTGAATTGAATTAGACTTGACCTTTATGTAGTTGGAAGCACCCCTAAGAAGATTCTTAATGGTTCTCAAAAGATGATATATCTTTTATGAATGTCCTCATTTCCAATAAAATCTTATCAATATTTGCTCATCTCCAATCTTTATAACTTGAGGACAAAACTTGGAGACTTTGGTAGATGTAAGAGGCTAAGATAGAGCTTCTAATGTCTCTTTAGGCTTATCTTTCTCAACAAAAGCTTTCTTTATTGTAGTATTAGGCAATGTTACGTTTGTCTACTTGTTAGAATTAGTTGTGTCATGATAATATTTTTAAAATTAGACTATTCATTGAACTGAAAAATTTACCCATTCACGATTCATTGGTCAACTATTGGTCATTCCATAATTGAACTGCAATTGAATCATAACATTATAATCACGTAATATATATTATATTTATTAGTTAAAAATTAATAAAATACCAAAATATGAAACATAAGGGCCTATATTATATTATTCAACTTCACAAGTCAGAACTTCTTGTAAGACATAGCCGATGAGTAGTTAGATTGGGTACAGGACTAAGACTTTCTACCTTCTAATTGGATTTAGAAATTAGAATATTATATTTGATTTGAGGCTTCTATTTTTGTAAATTTATTTGAGTGTTTTGGGTTTTAGGTTTTCAAGATATACCATAACCTTGGAGGTTTATACATTAGGCAAAAAAAAAAAAAAAAAAAGCTCTAATTTTGCCAAAACTCAAAGGGAAAAACAAGAAAATAAACGAACTGCTCTAGTTCTAATAAACTATGAATGATATAATGAGTCGAATGGTCCATCCATCAATTTAGACAATTTTAACAAAATAGAACATTTTCTTTTTCATGTATAAGTTTTTACTCAAAACTAGATTGGTCAATAGAGCGATATGCGGTCCAATCTGTTTGATCGCCCGATTTTGTCCCATTTTTTAAACAATATGTCAAGGATAGCTTGAATGTCATTGTCAAGAAGATGAGAAATGATTGTTTCAAACAAGTTAAAAAAGATTGGCTCCATTTATCAAAGTAACAGTACTTTCCAAAATAATAGGGACTTCTACTTCAAGATTTGTGAGTTGACCAAAAAAAAAATAGTATGGAAGATTAACCTATCTTTATTTTCATTATTTAAATGAAAAAAAAAGGAGATGCATGTTGTATAAAAGTATCTTTACATATTTTGCTAATTTACTCAAAGGTAAAAAAGAACTTGGGACATATACAAAGAAGTTTGAATTAATATTGATATTATCTAAATCAAAAAACTTTGGTTTTTCTTGAATATGTATTGGTTACTGGTATCATCAATTGAGCATAGAAGTGCAGAAATTACCCCATTTTCATCCATTAGAGCCTTGATGGATATAAATATGAGGGATGAACCTTCAAGTAAGCTACAATGTTTTTTGCATAGTGCTTTGGCATGTTTATGATGTCATGCTTCTTAAGTTCCAAATTCTCCTCTTTGCCCTGCCTTGAGACAATATAATTCTAAAGAGTTGAGGTTGCTTAGTTTGACTTTGGGATCCTTCACTGAAGTTTGTTTAGGTCGACATGGCTTCTTTCTAGGAAGCTCAGACTTAGATGCATGTCATATGAGTTTCTCTCCATATTGATTGGATTACTCAAAGTTTGATTTGATATTTTTTTTTATTAACTTTGAGAACAACTTTTGTACCTTTTGCTTTGAAGCCTTCCAATATATGTTCCACCAGTGTATATATTCCTTTGTGATTAACAGAAAAAAGAACCATTGCCAAGAATAATAGGTTTGTAAAATGTGTTCAGCAAGATTATGATTGATAGAGTCGAACTAGCTTCTGCAAAACACAAGTAAGGATCTCTTATCTCAAATGATCTGGGATGTGTTGATAGAAACCACATTGTTGATGTCTCAAATGACCTAGGATGTGTTGATAGAAACGACATTGTTGATGAATCAAATGACCTATAAGCTTCAATAACATGCTTTGCATCACATCAAAATATGAAATAGCTGGAATGTAAATCCATAAAAAGGTCTTTGTAAGTATTTGATATGACTGCACCATCTACTATTGTGATTTGTCTACGTGGATATGATTGTAGATTTTGAAGAACTAAAGGATTGATACTAAGGAATAATTTTTGTGCCTTTGAAGTTTAAAGTGCTTGACCATGTTCTCTCTTTGAGTATCTAATCATCTCATATCCTACACATGCGAAGGTAAAGCCCCATCCAACTATTAATATAATACATGGGAAATGTAGTAGTGGACTCATAAAAACTTAGCGAAGTAGATACATTTCTCAAGCTACAATAGATGTTTACCAATATAGAAACTATAAGAGGAAAACAATCACCACTTGCCACTTTACTAAAAACTTTGAAGATGGTAGCCCAGACCCGATCTACTTTGTAATGTGATAGAACAAAGTTGCATAAACAACATGAAAATAAGGTAACTAAGTAGGTCTCTTTTCCAACATCCTCTTCAACCTCCAATATCATAAATAGTTCATAGCATTCCTTGATGTGAGATGAAAGTGATGTGTTGCTGCTTATTATGCAAGAGTGATGCATTGATGCTTTTATATAAATTGTGAGAAAGTTCTAGCTCGAAAGACCTCTTTTGGAATGACCTTAAAGAGGTCCACATATCTTATTGGTCATTTAAACCAAAAGCTAATCCAAATTGAGATAGATATGCATTTGAAGTCCTTTGGAAGTATGTGATATGCTAAGAACAAATACTTGCAACTCCATAGTAGAGAAGAGGTGTGTATGCTACACTAAGTAGCTTCTTTGTGGTGAGGATGACTTCATCATAGAAATCTCCACATATAGATAATCCATTAACTCCAACAAAATCCCATAAAGAGATTGAAAATTCATTAATGTAGTATGTTCAATGTTTGTGGAAAAACACCACAACTCGAAGAGGGCTTGGAGGATGTTCTTCTTGCAAACGTATGTGAAAAGTGAGGTATGAACTACTACATAAATCCTGACTCGATAGAAAGCATCTGCATGAAGGCCTTGAACATCCTCTATCCATTCTTGATAGCTTGCATGGAAAGATATTTCACCAAACTTTGATGTTGGAATCCTCCATAGGCATCCATGATGCTGGGGTGATGGCCTACAAATGAGAACTCTAAACTCATGGTTTTAGCATCATGAAGTGAGGATTTTAAAAGAATAATTCTAGAACATGGATCAACTACTTCCTTAGTTGTCCCTTTGAAAAACTCTCAAATGTGCATGGATCTATTGAGAGGTTAAGACATGAAATGAAGAGCATCATCAGCTGACTTATGGATGACTAAGCTAGTGCTTTTAACCTTGAGGTTATCTTTGTCACCTTCAATAACAATGCATGGAAATGGTTGTGCACACCTCTCAATACACATCTTAGCAACTTAATCGACCCTTCGAGCAAAAGTGTGGTTAGTCATTGTATCCATGCCATGAACCTAAAAGAAAAAAAGAAATAAAAAATGAAAGAAAGAAATAGTGTCAAAATAAGAGTTATATGTAATAACTGCCAAAAAAATAATTGCATAAGGGAAACGTAAGAGGGACATAATAGTAGATAAAAAGACTAAGGATATAACTATTGCATTCTAACATGGTAGATTGGTGCACTTGCTATTGGTCTTTTCCTTATGTGGTTGAGTTTCATATTGTTAATGATCCTTGGATAATGGTGAAGGGAAGCTTCAGTAACTACCACAATTAGTTGATCATTAGATACAGCTTTATGACATGTGCTCTATTCCTATTTTTAGTCAGGTGACATGTATAAATCAAGATAGACGTAAGTGCTTATGATGGGGGAGAGATATACCCTCAGCAACTCCTAGTCATGGAAAAGCTTTCAAATGTTTCTTTTCTGATGGAGTTAATTCCCATGAGAGGTCCTCTTTTATAACGTTTATTTTTTGAGTCCTAATAAAGTTGGGAATTAAGTCCTCTTTGGAGTTAATCACAAATCAAACTCTAGTTAAATCGTAAACCCAACTTTCAATTAGAGTAGAGCTCAAACTTCTTTAAATGTGAGTTGGCTATTTAAAAATGTAAAAAGAAGAAAGAAGAGGATGAGGATAAGAAGAAGAAGAAAAAACGATAGAGAAAAATCCCAGAGCCACTTGGATGATAGAAAATGATAATACTAGATGTATGTTTTTCCGTGAACTAAAGACATCCTGTGAAATTAGGATACTTTTCTTTTCTGAACTAAAGACATCTTTTGGAATTGGGATACTTCTCATGAAAGTTTTTTAGTAGATAACCGTGGAAAATTCTAGCTTATTAAAATTTACTATGGATTCCTTACAGCAGCAACAAGTCTAAATTTTAAGTATGGTGGCCTCTTAACCCTTTATGCTTTATAGACCATATCTAAAATGAAAGCAGAGTGATTGTTTTAGTTGTAGATGGTCTCTTGACTTTTGAAACAACAACAACATTATGTCAACTTAATAACGATTGGTGTATTGACCATTTAAATCAAATTTATTACTTAGTTGTAAATGGTCTGTCGACTTTTGAAACAGCAATATGTTAACTTAATGGCGGCTGGTGTGTTTGCCATTTAAATTGAACACATTACTTGGTTTTAATTGCAACTTATGTTAGAATTAAACCAAATCTATGAAACCAATCACATAAAACCCAAAAATTATTATGTTAAATCATCAAAAAATCAATCTATATATAGAAGTGTATATGGATCCATGAATATTGATGAAATCCTTTGAGTCTTGTGGTTATTGATCTTCTAAATTAGTGCATATGATATTCGGGAGAAGTTACTCTCTCTTTTCTAATGATAAGATATCAGAAAAAATTCATACACATAATTCAGGATCCATAACCCTAATACAATTGTATATCTTTTCTTTATTTCTATTTAACTCATCATAGAATTAGAAATTACAAATTAGAGTATCTACACATATAAGCCCATCCTTTGTAAGGTAACTTAAGCCCACATAATAATAGTGTCACTTTAGTTTGGGCCAAGCGTTTTTAGGATAGCAAATTGCATACAATTATTAATAATATATATATTAAAGTTCAAAATCCAGCAATCTTCTACTTGGACTACATATGTATATATATACATTGCCTTATAATTGTATGCCATAATATATTTATGAGCTCAAAAATTTTGCTACCATTACCAAAATTATCTTTAAATAATCTCATCCATTAATTATGTCAACATAAAACTAAGGCAATTTTTACTACATATATTGTAACTAAATCCATCCCTGATCACGTGTATCAACATAACCAAATGACATATATCTAGTATGGATGTGTAGCGTGGAAATTACATGTATTGTGATCTAAACATGTCTATTTCCAACCAGTCCACTTTAAACTTTAGGGAGATCAAACCATGCCTAAATCAGAGTGTGGATAAGCTGAAAAAAAAACTTTATTTCTGTAGAAAATAACCTCAAAATATCATAAATTGAAATAACTAAAAATGTATCTATACAGAAAAGCATTTAGAATTACATACTCCCATTAAAATTGAATATCCTCAAATGGCATGACACCCATATGAGCAGTGTGCTCATAAAAAACCTTGGGTAGTAGTCCCATAGTAAGAGGATTTGCAACCATGGAGTTTGTGCCAAGATGCTTTATAGATAATTGACTACTCTAAACTCTTTCTTTAGTAACCAAGAACTTAATGTCTATATGCTTTAACTTTGTTGTGTTTCTGTTGTTATTGGATATAAATCTACTTACTTATTATCACAAAATAACTTAAGTGACCTTTTAATTGAAGCCACAATTCACAGCCTAGTGACAAAATTTTGCAACCATATTTATGATTAGATGACTTATAACACGCTATAAAATTAACTACCATGATGGAAAGAGCTACAAATGTTTGCCTAGCACTCTTCCAGAAAATAGCTCCTCCAATAAACAGATAGATATTGGCCAATGTAGATTTCATACTATATTAACATCTAGTAAAGTTAAAGTCTGAATACCCAATGATCTCTAATTTATCCGACTTTTTGTATATGAGCATGTAATATTTTGTTCTTTGTAGATACTGTATGACTCATTTGGCTACTGTCCAATAATCCATTCCTAGATTACTTAAATATTTGCCTAACATCCTAATAATGTATGTAATATCTAAACACGTACAAACTTAACCATACATTAGACTCCCTATTGCTAATGCGTAAGGAATATTCTACATTCCTTCTCTACAAAAGCATTCTTGGTGCATTGGTTGAGACTAAATGTATCTTTTTTAGTTGTAGGGGTATCACTTGGTTTACAATCATGCACGCCAGATCTCTTGAGAACCTTTTCAATATAGGCCTTGGTGATATTTCGAGAATACCTCAAGAGCAATCCCAATGTATCTAAATCCCTAATACAAAAGTTGCATCACAAAGATCTTTCATCTCAAAATTTCTTGCTAAAAATCTCTTGGTTTCATGCAACAAGCGTACATCATTGCTGCCAAGTAATATGTTATCGACGTACAAAACTAGAAAAATATGTTTACTCTCATTAAACTTATGGTATATACAATCATCAGTTAGATTCATCTTCAAAGCAAACAAGTCAATCACTTGGTAAAATTTGTAATACCATTGATGTGATGCTTGCTCAAGCCCAAAGATGGATTTCTTTAATTTACAAACCATGGACTTTGCATCACTCGACATATAGTTTTTTGGTTGCACCATATAAATTATCTCATTAATGTTTCCATTCAGAAATGCAACCTTAACATCCATCTGATAGAGCTCAAGATCATAATATGCAACTAAAGCTATTACAATCCTGAAGGAATCTTTCGATGAAACTAGAGAGAAAGTCTCTTTATAATCGATACCTTCTTTTTGTGTGAAGCCTTTAGCAACAAAACATGCCTTGTACCTCTCCATATTGCCCATTGAATCCCTCTTGGTTTTAAAAATCCATTTGCAACCAATGGGCTTCAAACCTTCAAGCAATGGGATAAAATCCCACTCGTTATTTTCTTCATTCATGGCATCAATCCACTCTTAAGGGTTAAAAATTTCCATGGCTTGACAGAAGCTGATTGAATCATCTTCCATCACTCCAATATCAACATCATGTTCTTAGAGAAATACAATATAGTCATCCAAAATTGCACTTTTTCTTTCTCTAATGGATCTTCTTAATGGCATTGGTTCTTGAGGTTGTAGAGTTTATTCTTCTAAAACAACTTCTTAAACCTAAATGGGAGGTTCAATAACATTATCTTGATCTAGAGTTGCTTCTTGAACAATGCCAAGAATAGAAAGATGTTCCTAATCATTTGTCGATAGCAGTTGGAAGAATGTTGACATATTTCTCTTCAAAGACAAAATCCCTAATTCTTTCTCCTTCTGCAAACTTGACATCCTCAAAGAACCAAGCATTACTCATCCTGAAAAAAGACTTTAATGTCGAATCATAAAATTTGTAGCCCCTAGATCTTTCAGGGTATCCAATGAAATAGTAATTGATAGTTTTGGAATCCAGTTTCTTTTCATTTAGCCTATAAGGCTTTGTGTCTGCTAGACATCCCTAAATATGCAAATGCTTTAAACTAGAATTTTTGCCTGTCCAAAGCTCATAAGAGGTCTTTTTAGTTGCCTTAGTTAGTGCTGTTAAGTATGTATACTGTGGTCTTTAATGCCTCTCCATAGAGTGATTTAAACAAGGTAGAATGACTAATCATACTCCTTACCATGTCTTTCAGCATTCTGTTTTGTCTTTCAGTAACACCATTCATGGTGGGTAGATCCAGCATAGTGTACTATATGATAATACCACATTTCTCTAAGAATTTCACAAATGGTTTTGGACGTTGTTCACCTGATCTGTCATACCTGCCATAGTACTCACCACCATGATTAGATCTAATGCTTTTGATTTATTTGCTAAGTTGATTCTCAACTTTAGCTTTGTAGCTTTTGAACATATTTGGTGATTGCAATTTCTCATGAATAAGATAAAGTTAGCTATATCGCAAAAAATCATCTGTGAACATTATATAATATTATTGACTATTCCAAAAGGCCCTAGGAAATAGACCATAAATATCTGTGTGTGTTAGTTCTAAGATGTCTAATTTCCTATTGGCATCAAATCTCCTTATATTTGTTTGTTTCCCCTTAATAAAATTCACAAAAATTTCAAAATTTGAAAAATCAAGGAGGATCGAGCATACCGTCTTACACAAGTTCTTCAATTCTCTTTTTAGAGATAGACCTAATCTTTTGTGCTATAATGAACCTGAATTCTTACCTATTAATTTGTGTTTTCTACCTATTATATTAGTGTGCAAGGATTCATGGAATGAAGCAATCGTGCCAAGTAAATATAGATTATCATAACTTGATAAAGAACTCTTACCAACCAAATTTAAATTTTGAAAAAGACTAAATTTTCTATTTCCAAATGAACAACAATAACCAAACTTGTCCAATGTTGAAATAGAAATAAAATTCTATCTAAAAGATGGTACAACGAAAGTCTCAATCAAATGTAAATAAAAACTAGTTCTTAACAATAATCTAAATGTTCCAATTATTTCGACCTCCACTGTTTTGTTGTCACAACGTGGATGTATCTTTCACCATTATTAAGCTTTTAGCAATGCCAACGACCCTACATATACATACTGATATAAGTTTTTGCACCAAAATCTATCCACCCGTGTGTCTAGGTACCAAAGTTAAATTAACCTCAGAACAAACAAAGTTAAGTAGACTTTTCTTAGCACGCCATGCATGATAGTTGGAACATTATTTTTTCTTATGACCCATAGCTCCATAGAAGTAAAAAGCATCATGAGTTGGTTCTTTATGTTGTTTCTTCTATGGTTTTGTATCCATAGCCCTTATTTTTCTTTCTCTTGCCGTTTTTCTTCTTGTCCTTTGAGGTGGAGGCTAAGTGAGCACTCTTTATCTTCTCATACTTCAATCTTTCCTCTTCCTAAAAATAGTATACGATGAGCTCATTAAGGGACTATGAGTCTTTTTGTCAATTATAGATCACCTTAAACTGACTTAACTGTGCTAAAAGGGATATCAAAACCAAATGCACTAACAAATCTTTAGACAAATTCAACTTAAGTGCTTTCAATTTGAAGCAAGATGAGACATTTCCATAATGTACTCCCCTGTGTTTCCTTTACCCGTGTACCTCATTGAGATGAGCTTTGCTAAGATTGTACTAGTTTTACCCTTTTCATTCTTAGCAAATCTCTTTTCATGGTCCTCAAGGAAGCATTAGCCTTATCCACCTTATCAAACACAGTACCCCTAAAAGCTTCTTGAATATCACTCTCAATGATCATGAGACTTATGGGATTAAACTTTTCCGACTTTTCCATCTATCTATTTTCATTTGAGGTACTCATACAAGTGAGATCAGCGAGTTTAAAAACCCTTAATGCAAGGTCTAGGTCCATGACTCCAAGAGTAATTAAGACACTTTCTTGCCATGCATTAAAATTTGTGCCATTCAGCGTAGGAATTGAATTAATGCTAGCAGTGATATTAGCAACATAAGTAAAAACTAAATAGAGAACAAAACAAACCAAATAAACAAACTCACATAAGTACCAAAGCAGAAAACCAAAATGGAATAATAAATTCAAATAAAGGTAAACGCCATCTCAAGATATCGAACACTTCATCGATATTTCATCTTTGGACAAAATTTTAACTTGTAAGTGATATCTTGGTGTAGTAATCAAACATTGATAATAAAGTAATATGTCAAACAATAAATCTTTATTTGGGCCGATTTATTGCTCACATGTAGAATCAAATACTTATCACGCGTTTATTACTACGGTTGCACATGTAATTTTGCTAAATATAAATCTTCTTTGGGTTGATCAATATTTACATTAGTTACATGCACACAACCATTTATATTCTAAAATAAATTAATTTTCACAAGAGATGTCACTTCGGCGACATGTTGCTTCAACTAATTTATATCAAAATATATACAAATATACCAATATTTTAATTAAAATCCCCCCACCCAAAATAAAAATAAAAAAATCATCCCAAAAGAATATTGGTCATAGTCAACGGTGCTGTTTATAAGAACAATTAACCTAATCTAGATTAACCACATGCAAATCGAAACAATTATACGAGCAATTTTCATCTAAATAAGTAATGAGTATAACAGAAACAACACATGTATGTGGATAAATAATTGATTTAGTATAGATATATTAAGCATTCAACCATAGCGAAAGCACTAGTATAATGTATATTGCACCGTCGCAAACCGTCATTTATGATTCAACCAAATTAATATGGGCCTTCATGGGCAATTAAAAAAAAAACACTGTTGCAAATTACCTCGCTGTGGCCCGACGATGTGTAGAGAGATTAACATCTTTCAAATTCAACCAATTTCAATAGTACAACATGCTAATTTCAATTCAAAATCACGATTCATTATGGCAAAATATTGATCTACTGTCTTAATTTCAATTATAAAATTTTGGACACCAATTTCAACAATTATCAAACTTATTGAGTATTCCTAAAGATTAAATCCATAAATAAAAAATTCTAATAAAACCCAAGAACCATCGAGTTAAATAATAAAAAGATCAATTTATATGTGGAAGCGTACCTAGATCCATAAATACTGATGAAATCCTTTGAGTCTTGTAGTTATTGATCTTCCAAATGA
This sequence comes from Jacaranda copaia, assembly GCA_014898725.1. Lineage (NCBI taxonomy): Eukaryota > Viridiplantae > Streptophyta > Magnoliopsida > Lamiales > Bignoniaceae > Jacaranda > Jacaranda copaia. The sequence goes on along the minus strand of JACGDI010003594.1, from coordinate 569,180 downwards.
GTGCGTAAAGTTTGGGAGAAGTTACTCTCTCTTTTCTAATGATGGGATATCAGAAAAAAGATCATAAACATAATTCAAGAATCGTAACCCTAATATAACTACATATTTTTTCTTTATTTTTAATTTGTTCCATCATAAAATTAGAAATTACTAATTAGAGTATCTACACATATAAACACATACTTTGTAAGGTAACTTAGGCCACCTAATAATTAGAGTACTTTAATTTGGGCAAAGCCTTTTTATGATGACAAATTACATACAATTATTATTATTATTAAAGTCCAAAATCCAACAACTTATTCTTTTTAAACAAATTCCTTGAGTCATAATTGCATATCTCATGAATCCTTATAACACTAGTTTCCTTGTTAAATATGATTCTTATAGTTGGGCAAAAATTTTGATAAAAAATAAAAAGAAAAAAAATGAAGTTGTATGTAACGATTTGAATTTAATGTGAGATATTTCAAGGAATGGTGTCTCAAATACTTCAAAATCCATCTTGCCAATGAAATCTAAACATTCTTTGTTGAGCTTTGAAGTGATGGTATTTGTGTATGAATTAATTTTTTTGACCAATTAAAAAATGGCACATGTAAAATAATATGCTAATTATTGATTTAATTTTTTTTATTTATATCTTGGGATTTGTTCAATTTAAATTCTAAAAATAAATAGCTAATTAATTTTAATTGACACACTAATATTTTTTTTGTACACAAATCAAATATGGATAAGTGTTAAGGTGAAGTGTTACAGTCAATTAAAGTCATGCAGTCTAATAATTTTGGGCTAACCAAGTTGTGACACATGGTATATCCATATACGTAGATTAATCAAGTAAAAAATATTTGGTATTATCTCTTAACATGCGTGCCAAGGAGAAAAAGTGCAAGTCATCTAGGAGTTTCCTACAAAACACATATATAAAAGGGTGATCGTAGCTTGTTTGAAGGATACACATGCATACACACAAGAACAACCATGCACGTACTACAAGTTCAAGATCAAGCCCAATATTCAAATCTTCAAATCCTCGAGTCCAAGTTTCAAGTCTTTGATGCTTGTCCAAGACTCAAGTTTTCAAAGCTTCAAATTCCCACCTTAATGAAATACTCTTACTGCAAAGGTTCTGCACATCTTTAAGGCGTCAAATCATCAAATCCTTTTGATCTCAATGTCAAGGCTCGATCTCAAAGAAATTTTGTAGTATTTTTTTATCAAGTGAAGGAATCCTATACTATATATCCAAAAACAATCTTCAAGCCATTGGATCACAAGCTGTGGGAAAAGGACAAGAAGATTTTTTATTTGGAGATTTTTTTTTGATGAATTGTAATTTTTTTAATTAGATAAATTCAATTTATCCATTATTTTTCTTGTCTTATATATGATTTAATTTCTAGATATGACAAAATTTGATGCGAACAATATATATAATATATATCTATATATATCATAGAGAAATTATAAAAAAATATTTAATACATTTGATACATATTTATCAATTGAAATGAGAAATAAAATATGAAATGGAATAAATGATTCAAATTGTTCAAATATGACTACAAAAATTTGCAATGGAAAAAATAAAATATGATTTCATATTGTTTTTGCTTTTCATCTTGATATAGTTTTTTCTTTGGGGACTTATTTAAAAGTACCAAAATCACTTTTCATTTTTGTGATCAGTCCCCACTTGATTTTTTTTAAACTAAACTCCCTAGTTTTGTTAGAATTTTAGAGTTCACTCTCTACTCACTTGATTTGACAAAAATGCCCTTAAGTATAATATTTTTCACTCATTTTTTTTTTCACTTATTTGTCATAAACAAAAGCAACAGTAAACCCTGCCAATATTCATGTCATTTTCATAAATAGAAAGAAAAGAAAAAATGCAAGCAACTCCACAGCGGAAACAAGAATAATCATGGGAACCAACAACCACCAACCTGACATCATTGTCTTATTCTCTTTTCATTTTCATCATTTTTGGGTTTCTTCTTCATTATTTTTAGGTTTCTTCTTCTTCTCAATTTCTTCTGAGTTTCTTGTATTTTTTAGATAATGTAAATAGTGAAGCTAGAGTGTTCAATCAAATGTTGGGGAATTGATGCTACAAAAACCAACTCCATATAATGTCAATTAAGGATACTACGACTATAATGGACATGTACATTAATCTTACAAGAAAATGGAATAAAATCAACACCGAGTTCTTCAGTTTGTGATACATAGCTCCACATCAAAGATTATAAGTGACATTAACTGACGATGAAGATGTCTTGAATATGGTTTTACCACATTTGACATTGAATATGAACATTGTTGACATCCTGGTAAACCGAAAGGATGAATCAAACAGCAGTGCCAAGAAGAGCTGTGATGTTTTAAGATAATACTTCCATAGAATCTAAATTGTACTACAGCTTGTAAAGTTTTGTACATCAAGTGTTCTAAAATTGTACTTCATTTATTTGAAGATTTTTCTCTACTTAGAGCATTCTGCATTATACTTCATTGCAAATAAAATTATACTTCACTTGACAAAAATTGTACACTATTATTTAAGTTTTATACTTTAAGTGTTCAACTAAACGATTATCAAAAATTGTATTGCCGTTATTGGGGTTTTATACTTTAGATGTTGGAAATTATACATCACTTTATCTAAAATTGTACTTTATTTTATACTTCATTTTACCTAAACGTGTATTCTATTCATTGAAGTTGTATACTTCAAGTGTTCTATTTAATTATTATCCCAAACTGTACTATAGTTGCTAGGTTTTATAATTAAACTACCCCACTTTATATAAATTGGTACTCCGGTTATCTAGAATTGTACTTCATTTCACATAAAATTATACTCTATAATTTAAGTTTTATACTTCAAGTGTTCTACTAATATATTATCAAAAATTGTAATACAGTTGTTAGGATTTTGTACTTCAAATGTTCGAAAATTATATTTCACTTTATTAAAATTGTACTTATTTTTGTTGAAATTATACTTTATTTAATACATCATTTTACCTAAACATGTTCTCTATTCATTGATTTTCTACACTTTAAGTGTTCTATTTATTGATTATCTAAAATTATACTTCTTTTGCTAGGATTTTATACTTCACGTGTTCTGAAATTATACTTTTCTATATGTAAAATTGTATTTCTATTTTCTAAAATTATACTTACTACATTTTACAAAGCCTATAATCTATTCATTGAAGTACTATATTTCAAGTGTTTCAAAATTGTACTTCATTTTATCTAAACATGTACTCCAATTAGCTAAATCTATTATATGTCACTTTATCTAAAATTGTGTTTTTTTTTCTAAAATTATACTTCATTTTACTTAAACTTGTATTCTATTTATTGAAGTTCTATACTTTAAATGTTCTATTTATTGATTATCCAAACTTTATTTAAAATTTTACTTTTTTTCTAAAATTATACTTTATTTTATCTAAAATTGTACTCTATTCATTAAAGTTTTATACTTTATGTATTCTATTTATTAATTATCCAAAACTGTACTACAATTGCTAGGATTGTACACTTAAATTATTCAAAATTGTACTTCACTTTATACAAAATTAAACTCAGTTATCTGAAATTATACTTCATTTCACATAAAATTGTACTATATTATTTAAGTTTAATGCTTCAAGTATTTTACTAATGGATTATAAAAAAGTGTACTGCAATTGCTAGGTTTTATACTTCTAATGTTCTGAAATTATACTTCAATTTATTAAAATTGTACTTCTTTCTTATGAAATTATACTTCATTTGTCAACCTCAAGAGATGCATTCGAGGAGGAAATTGGTTTGACCAATGCATCGCACAATGAATTGACTTTAACTAGCAACTCAATTGATGCATGGAGGAATTGCTTATATAGGGAGGGTCAGACATTCAAGGATGCTCAGAAGTTCAGAATTATGTGGTGTTCACTTTGCAGCCATTTAAATACAAGAAAAATGACAACAAAAAAATCATAGTCGTTTGCAGTGATGAAAATTGCAAATAGAGAATCTATGCATCAAGGCATGAGGCTGATAAATTATTTGGCATTCGAAAATGCAATCTAGAGCACATATGTGGTGAGGCTAATATTCAAACAAGGGGACATCCTAGAGTCGATTCTGCTCGGGTTGCTAACATTGTATAGGATAAATTGAGATTAGAGCCTTGTTATCGGCCCTCTATCATATTGAAAGATGTCCACTGAGAATACGGTGTGGAACTTTTGTACCATAAGCATGGATAGGCATGGTGCTGAGAAGGGATCTTATGATAAGTTGAGGTAGTACTATAATGCTGTGAAGAGGACAAACCTTGAAAGTATTGCTAACTATGAGATTAACCCAATTAGTCAAAAATTTTGTTGGCTATTTATATGTTTCAATGCCTGGCTTATTGGTTTTCTCAGGGGATGCAGGCCGTTGATATTTTTAGACGGCACCCATATTAAAAATAAATACCAAAGATGCTTACTCAGTGCTATCGGTAAAGATGCTAATAGTAACTTATTCACGTTAGCACATGCAGTTGTTGACTTTAAAAATGATATTAATTGGGAGTAATTCTGCTTTAAGCTAATAAGTGTCTTAGATTCTCAATATCTATATGGTTTATCAAGGTTCACTTTCTTCTTCGATTGACATCCAGGTCTTTTTAAGGCCATCCCCATGATATTTTCCAGTAGCCACCATGCATATTGCTTGAGACATTTAGTAGATAATTTTAAGAAACAAGTAAGTGTACTTTATCTTTATTTGTGAAATAATTATGTGAAATAAACTCTAATTCATAACATTTAGTACATTACTATTCTATTATTTTAAATTCAAGTATTAAGGAAGTACCCTCTACATAACAAGAAAAATTAGTGCTCTATTTTTATGAAAGTTGCATATGTGCCTACAAGGTAGGAGTATACACGACATATAGATAGCATCTTGGAGTTATTGGCACTTGCTAGAGATTATATTATGCAGCCTGACCCACCATGTCGGGCAAATTCCTTATTCAGTGGAGATCAATGAGGGTAATAAGCACCAATCAAGCAGATGTTGGAATAATTGGGTTAAACCAGCCCGATTTATGCTAGTTGCAGCCATGGTTGATCACATACGCACGCAAATAATAGTTATGATGCATGATCGACAAGAAAAATTGCATAAGATGGTTGGTTAAATATGTCCCAAGCAAGAGAAAAAGTCGCCAATTAGTCATATGCGTTCTCGCAACTTAAAAGTTGATATGTCTAGCGATTGGAGCTTTGAGGTGATTGAGCAAGATAAATCGTACGCTATAGATTTACATGGTAGGGTTTGTTGATGTAGAGCATGGAAGATTGATAAAATACCATGCAAACATGCTATGCTTGTATTGAGTCAAGGTCACTTTCACCGTATGACTTCACCGATTAATACTATCAAGTTGAAATGTATCAACAAGCATACCAAGTAGTGATAAACCCTATTCCTATGTTTGATATGAATTTGTTCCCGCCAGATGATGATTGCCTCATCAATGCACCTGATTGCCAATCTTAACCTGGGTGTATAAGGACACAAAGAATTTCATCACAATTGAGAAACGTGTAATTAAGTATAAAAGATGTGGTATAGAACAAGGCATAATTATCGAACCTGCAAAGAATCAGTAAATTAGTTAAATTTTGTACTTCAATGAAAAATATTTTATACTTTGTTTGTTCAAGGTTTGTACTTCATTTACTCAAATTAGCTGCCTAATTTCAATGGAACTAAAGTGTCCTTCAACGAAATATATTTTATATTTTGTTTGTTTTGCATTTGTACTTTGTTCCCATCGAATTAAACTCAAATTCCCTACTTCATTTTAGTTGAAGTGAAGTGAACTTCAAAGAAACACATTTTATACTTTATTTGTTCTAGGTTTATATTTCAATTCCCTCAAATTGTACTCAAATTGTCATTGGAATCGAAGTATACTTCAACAAAATACATTTTATACTTCATTTGTTCAGGGTTTGTACTTCATTTCCTTTGAATTGTATTCAAATTCCCTACCTAATTTCAATTGAATTAAAGTTAACTTCAAAGAAACACATCTTATATATTGTTTTTTCTAGGTTTGGACTTCATTTTACTCAAATTGGCTACTAGTTTCAGTGGAACTGAAGTGTACTTCAATAAAACACATTTTACATTTTGTTTGTTTTGGGTTTGTACTTCATTTCCTTTGAATTGAACTCAAATTCCATGCCCTGTTTCAATTGAATTGAAGTGAACTTCAAATAAACGCATCTTATAATTTTTTTTTTCTTGGTTTGCACTTTATTTTACTCAAATTAGCTTCTAGTTTCGGTGGAACTAAAGTGTACTTCACCAAAATACATTTTATACTTTGTTTGTTCTAGGTTTGTATTTCATTTTCTTCAAATTGTACTTAAATTCGATGCTCAATTTCAATTGAATTACAGTGAACTTCAAAGAAACACATCTTATACTTTGTTTTTTCTTGGTATGTACTTCATTTTACTCAAAGTTTACTCAAATTGGCTATCAGTTTCAGTGCAACTAAAGTGTACTTCATCGAAACACATTTCATACTTTGTTTGTTTTGGGTTTGTACTTTGTTTCCTTAGAATTGTACTCTAATTCCGTGCCCAATTTCAAATGAATTAAAGTGAACTTCAAATAAACATGTCATATACTTTATTTTTTCTTGATTTGTACTTCATTTTACTCAAATTTTACTCAAATTAGCTTTCAGGTTTAGTGGAACTAAAGTATACTTCAACAAAACACATTTTATACTTTATTTGTTCTGGATTTGTACTTCATTTCCTTCAACTTGTACTCAAATTTCATGCACAGTTTCAATTGAATCGAAGTAAACTTCAAAGAAACACATCTTATACTTTGTTTTTTATTAGTTTGTACTTCATTTTACTCAAATTTTACTTAATTGGTTGCCAATTTTAGTGGAACTGAAGTGTACTTCAACGAAACACATTTTATACTTTGTTTAGTCTGGGATTGTACTTTATTTTCTTTGAATTATACTTAAATTACATGCCCAATTTCAAATGACTTGAAGTGAACATCAAAGAAACACATCTTATACTTTGTTTTTTCTTGGTTTATACTACATTTTACTCAAATTTTACCCAGTTGGCTGCCAGTTTCAGTGGAACTAAAGTGCACTTCACCGAAACACTTTTATACCTTGTTTGTTCTGAGTTTGTACTTTATTTTCTTCAAATTGTACTCAAATTCCATGCCCAATTTCAATTGATTTGAAGTGAACTTTAAAGAAACACATTTTATACTTTGTTTTTCCTTAGTTTGTACTTCATTTTACTCAAATTGGCTGTCAGTTTCAGTGCAACTGAAGTGTACTTCACCGAAATACATTTTATACTTTGTTTATTCTTGGATTGTACTTCATTTTCTTCGAATTATACTCAAATTCCGTGCAATATTTCAGATGAATTGAGGTGAACATCAAAGAAATACTTCTTATACTTTGTTTTTCTTGGTTTGTACTACATTTGACTCAAATTTTACCCAATTGGCTGCCAATTTCAGTAGAACTCAAGTATACTTCAACGAAACACAATTTATACTTTATTTATTCTAGGTTTGTACTTTATTTCCTTTGAATTGTACTCAAATTTCATGCCCAGTGTCAATTAAATTGAAGTGAACTTCAAATATACACATCTTATACTTTATTTTTTCTTGGTTTGTACTTTATTCTTCTCAAATTGGCTTTCAGTTTCAATGGAATTGAAGTGTACTTCAACAAAACACATTTTATACATTGTTTGTTCTGGGTTTGTACTTCATTCCCTTTGAATTGTACTCAAATTTCATGCCCAGTTTCAAATGAATTGAAGTGAACTTCAATGAAACACAACTTATACTTTGTTTTTTCTTGGTTTGTATTTCATTTTACTCAAATTTTACTCAAATTGGTTGCCAGTTTCAGTACAACTGAAGTGTACTTCACCAAAGCACATTCTATACTTTGTTTGTTTTAGGTTTATACTTCATTTTCTTTGAATTGTACTCTAATTCTGTGCTTAGTTTTAAATGAATTGAAGTGAACTTCGAAAAAACACATCTTATACTTTATGTTTTCTTGGTTAGTACTTCATTTTTCTTAAATTAGCTTCCAATTTTAGTGTAACTGAAGTATACTTCAATGAAACATATTTTATACTTTGTTTGTTCTAAGTTTGTACTTCATTTTCTTCGAATTATACTTAAATTTCATACCTAATTTCAATTGAAGTGAAGTGAATTTCAAATAAACACATCTTATACTTTATTTTTTCTTGGTTTGTACTTTATTTTACTCAAATTAGCTTTCAATTTCAGTGGAACTGAAGTGTATTTCAATGAAACACATTTTATACTTTGTTTGTTATGGGTTTGTGCTTCATTTCCTTTGAATTGTACTCAAATTTCCTACCCAGTTTCAATTGAATTGAAGTGAAGTAAACTTCAAAGAAATACATCTTATACTTTATTGTTTCTTGGTTTGTTACTCAAATTGGTTGTTAGTTTCAGTAGAATTAAAGTGTACTTCAACGAAATACATTTTATACTTTGTTTGTTCCGGATTTGTACTTCATTTTCTTAGAATTGTACTCAAATTTCATGCATAGTTTCAAATGAAGTGAAGTGAATTTCAAAAAAATACATTTTATACTTTATTTGTTCTAGGTTTTTACTTCAATTCCCTCAAATTGTACTCAAGTTGTCATTGGAATCGAAGCGTATTTCAATGAAAATATTTTTTTCCTTATTTCGACAATGTTGAATTTAATACCTTAATATTTTTACTAATATTGTTGAATTGAAATTTGTTTAATGATTTGAATTTTAAGTCTTGGTAAATAACAACCAAATTATAAAAATGTGTGTGATTTTTATCATATGAATAAAATTATATTAAAGTTTTAATTTGTTAACCACTAGTATTCAACCTATGAATGTTGTCAATCGCAGTAATGAAAGAATTCTTATGCTTTCAAAAATGTTAACAAATGAGAATTTGATGATAATATCCACAATATCACCAGTACAAATATGTACTTCACATAATATGATAATTTGAAAATATTGTACATGACAATCATTTTAATTATTGGAGAATAATTTTTCAATTGCAATAAATGTACTTCAAAAGAATATATTTTATATTTTGTTAGTTCAATATTTGTACTTCAATACTCCAAAATTGTACCCACATTCACTACTAAGTTTCAATCGAATTAAAGTAAAATTTAAAGAAACACATTTTATACTTTGTTTGTTCAGTGTTTGTACTTCATTTCCCTCAAATTATACTCAAAATCCTTGCCTAATTTTAACTGAAGTGAAGTGAACTTTAAAGAAACACTTCTTATACTTTGTTTTTTCTTGATTTGTACGTCACTGCCCTAAAATTGTAACCAATTGGATGCCCACTTTCATTGGAATTGAAGTATACTTCAACAAAAATATTTTATACTTTATTTGTTCTGGGTTTGTACTTCATTTCTTTCGAATTGTACTCACATTCCCTGCCTAGTTTCAGTTGAATTGAAGAAACTTCAAAGAAACACATTTTATACTTTGTTTGTACAGGGTTTGTATTTCATTTTACTCAAATTAGCTACCCAGTTTCAATGGAACTGAAGTGTACTTCGACAAAACACATTTTGTACTTTGTTTGTTTTGGGTTTGTACTTCATTTCCTTTGAATTGTATTCACATTCACTGCCCAGTTTCATGTGAATTGAAGTAAATTTCAAAGAAACACATTTTATACTTCGTTTGTTCAGGGTTTATACTTTATTTTACTCAAATTGGCTGCCCAGTTTTAATGGAATTGAAGTGTACTTTGATGAAACACATTTTATACTTTATTTATTTTGGGTTTGTACTTCATTTTCTTCGAATTATACTTACATTCCCTACCTAGTTTCAGTTGAATTTAAGTAAACTTCAAAAAAACACATCTTATACTTTCTTTGGTCTGGCTTTGTACTTCATTTTCCTCAAATTACACTCAAATTGGCTAACCAGTTTCAGCAGAATCAAAGTGTACTTCAACGAAAAATAATTTATATTTTGTTTGTTCTGGATTTGTACTTCATTTTCTTCAAATTGTACTCAAATTCAATGGGTATTTTCAATTAAACTGAAGTGTACTTTAGCAAAACATATTTTATACTTTGTTTATTCTGAGTTTGTACATCATTTCTGTCAAATTGTACTCAGATTCACTCCTTGTGTTCAATGGAATTGGAGTGTACTTCAATGATACATGTTTTATACCTTACTTTTTTAGGTTTTCACTTTATTTTTCTCATATTATACTCAAATTCGTTACCTTATTTTCATGAAACTAGGCATATTATACATCATCGCAACGGTTATACTTTGTTTTTTTCACTTTTATACTTTATTTTTCTAAAATTGTACTCAATTCACTGTCCAATTTTAATTTAAAATATTATAAATACTTGATGAAAAACTACACTTACATACAAAATAATATTATTTACAATGTATGCTTCAATTTACATATGTATTTACATATAAAGTGTGATTCAAATCCTGGCATTTTCATGACTTAATAATTTATATGCTATTGTTGTACGGTATATGTCCATGTCAATTGTTCCAGCAAACCTCCAGAACTCAAAGGTGTCTCTATCAAAACATTCTGCCCAAAGGCACACATAGACACCGCAATCTGTTGTACCCTTTTGTTGTTTGCTTTTTTTTGGCCTCATATATTCACCCACACGACACCCCAATGAAAGCCTTATGTACCGAGAATAGAATGAAGCCTACAAAAATATTGATCATTTGTTGACTCCCTACTTATGAAGAAATCACAGGGAAATGAGGCAAGCTTACAATGGCAATAGCTGTTGGTTTGTATCTAGCGGCCATTATTGAATTCATATACAAGAAAAAATGAGTCAAGGTGTCAAGGACAACCAAAAACCAGTAACTGTGCCAACAAATTGGTAGGATTATGTAACGACACTAGTTTACAACATCCAATGTGAGATCTTTCAAATCTTTATGGGTGAAGAAGTTAAGTGTAGGTATCATCTCCATGAATTCTTTGTCCGTCATATCCTTCAACTTGTGTCCCTCAAGTCTGTCTAATATATCAGCCTATGAAGTATAAAATAAATGGTTATACTCATTGGAAATGCGAAGTAAATTAAGTTAGAAAACCACCACATATCTACGCTATTGCAGACGTAAACCACACCTTGTGGTAATACTTCTTTCCGAAATATGGGCTACATAATATTAACATGTAGTATTCCACTATGTCACCAGTAAGTTTTCCTCCAAATAAGAGCTCACAAAAGTTTCTTCCATCTTGAAACTATTTTGCTCCCTCCCAGATAGTCACCCTACACAATTGTTAATTGTTAGTTCAGACGCCAATTTATCCAAAAGAAAAATAATAAGCAAATTTTGTTAACCCAAATTATCTCTTTTGACAAAGTTGTCAATAACTTCTCGCTTTTTTACTGGAATAAGTTCACAACCTCTATAATCATTCCTTCTTTTATAGGGATCAGGAGCTTTAATCTTTGGGTTAGCTGGTTCCTCTACCATCTACATTGGACTAATGTCTTTGGTCTCCTGCAGTACAAAACAAGCACATTAGGTACAAAGTGTTAACAATTGTAGTACAAAAGGCTAGCATATTAAGTACAAAGAATCAAGTATTGAAGTATCCCTTACTGAAGTACAAAATATACCAACATATACATTAAGTACAAAGTATCAACTATTGAAGTATCCTCTATTCAAGTATAAAATATAGCCAACATGGAGTCAGAACTTAAGCACATTAACTGCAAAGTATTAACTATTGAAGTATCACCTATTGAAGTACAAAATATAACCAACATGGAGTACAAAACTCAACCACATTAAGTGCAAATTATCAACTATTGAAGTACAAAATATAGCCAACATGGAGTACAAAACTCAACCACATTAAGTGCAAAGTATCAACTATTGAAGTATTTCCTGTTGAAGTACAAAATATATCCAACATGGAGTATGAAAATCAAGCACATTAAGTGGAAAGTATCAATTATTGAAGTATCCCTTATTGGAATACAAAATAAGCGTACATAGGGCATAAAACTCAAGCACATTAGGTATAAAGTATTAATTATCAAGTACAAAAGATCGGCACATGAAGTACAAATATCCCAACATGGAGTATAAAAGATCAATACATGAAGTACAAATATCGCCAACATGAAGTGTGAAAGAATAGCACGTTAAGTATAAATATCCCCTTTAGTCTTATCCTCAACTAGATGCTTCTCCTCAACCTGCTTCTTCATTGCCATCTATCGAATGAAACAACTTTTTCTTTCAATGATTTAATTTCTTCAACTTTAGCTACAATAATTGCTTCATATATTGTATAATCACAAACATAAACTTCACTGATAGCAGTACTAGCAGCCTCTAATTTCTTGATCAAAACTATCAATTCTAACTCCTCTGGAGTAAAGTTGAGGGCTACAACCTATTACAATGAAACTAATTATCAAATTTAAATTCTTACACAAAAAGCTAACAATGAATTATTACAATTATTACCATCTCTATTGTAATTTGTTTCAATTTATTCTCTGCCTCCTCCACATTATGTGGGAGTTTGCTATCCTTCCACCAGTAAAAGTGTGAAAACTCAAACAAACTCACTGGTGAAACTAATGATGGGATGCTTTCATAAACCCATGCCTGCCATTCATAAATCAAAAAATTATACTCACTTGAATATAAATATAATCAATGTTATTAGAAAAATGAAGTAAACACTTACTATCAAACCAACTGTGCACTCGTTAATGTACTTTTTGGTTCTTTCTCTTCCAACTCCTAAATGGTTTTTCATATATTAGACAAGAAAATTGTATGCAGCTATGCCCCATGCATACATACCAACTCTAGACAAATTATCCAAGTATGATAGGAGAAATCATGGAGCCTAATAATTAGATGTTGGAAATAGAAAATAATTAAAAACAAAAAGTATGTACAACCTACAAAAATTATTCAAGTCCTCCTTACTATCCTTATATACATACTCCTCAAACGTTTTTGCTATTTTAGATCTAGTTATATTCAATAGCTTTCCAGGAAAAAAGGCTACCAAAGATTGAAGATTTTATCTTCAATATTATACAAACAGATTGCCGAATGAAGTTTGAACATAACTTGGGCATATCTATGTACATATAGAAAGAGGTCTTCTTCAATGTATCAAAATATTTTGACCCCATCTTGGACTTCACAATCTCTAATTTACTCTAAAATAATTGGAGGGAATAACAATAGCAGACCTCATAATATCTTGGCTTTGTTGCAATTAAATAAAGAACAATTAGTATATAAACAGATAATAAACTAACCTTTTTAGATAATGTGTACTGAAAACTTAAATATTTTGTACTACAAATACTTCTAAAATGTACTTTAGAAACACATGATATATTATACTACATTTTTGGTTAGTGTATACTTTAAGTTTGAATGTTTTATACTATAATTACTTCTAAAATATAATGCAGATACACAAACTATATACTATACTTTTATTTAATGTATGCTGTAAGCTTGAATATTTTTGTACTATAGATGCTCCTAAAATGTACTGCAGTTACACTAATTATATACTACACTTTTGCATAATGTGTACTTTAAGCTTGAATATTTATACTATATTTGCTTCTAAAATGTACAGTAGCTACATATATATACTCTAATTTTGCCGAATGTGTACTGTAAGTTTGAATATTTTATATTACATTTGCTTCTAAAATATACTGCAGGTTATATACTAAACTTTTTTATAATATGTACTGCAAGCTTGAATGTTTTATACTACATTTGTTTCTGAAATGTACTGCAAGTTATATACTAGACTTTTTCCTAATGTGTATTGGAAGATTTAATGTTTTATACTATATTTGCTTCTAAAATGTACTACAGTTACACAGACCATATACTGCACTTTTGCCTAATGTGTACTACAAGCTTGGATATTCTGTTCTACAGATAATACACTATCACTTTTAAATAGTTTTACCATATAATTTCACCATATAATTTTGGGTAAAAAGAAGTATAAACCTCAAAAAGATGAAGTCCAATTTTAATACCCTTCAAGTACAAATCAAAAACTTTCCATCTCACAACAAAAATTATATGTATATCAAATAGGTTCAAGTGTTTAACAATTAAAAAATGAACAAAAACCTCAACATTGAAAAACCATTGACATTTGAAACTAAAAATTCAGAAAACATACTTGTATTTCTTTTGCTCACTTCTTTTTGCAGATGTTTTTCCTTCCATTGTCACAGAAAATGACAAAAATTTTGGTGTCTTTTTTTTTTCTTTTCACTTCTTCTTCTCTCATTCTTGTATCAATGGTGGAGGAAGAATAGTTTCGCGCCCTTTTTTTTTGGCGCCTCAAGAAGTCGATTTTAAGTAGTAAAAAAAAAGAAAACATTCTTCGTGAAGAGATAAACACATTTCTCAAGTATTTTTGTTGTTTTTTTCAAATATAAGGGCATATAAGTCTTTTTAAGAGATATGGGAAGTGATTCCTAAATTATGTGAAAAAGTGGAGAGTTTAGTATGTAAAAATTCAAATAAGGACTGAACACTAAATTAAAAGTAGAGTTAGGAATTTTTTTCTAATTAACCATTTTTCTTTTTGGTAACTTTTTTTTTTCTTTTTTGTAGTTTTTCCACATGCGAGTTGATGTGAACATGCTTAGTTGACCAAATAATTGCTCTTTTCAAATCTAGAAGTAACGGCCAATGGGCTCTTCCTATTCAAGTAGGGGTGTAAATGAAATGAGACAATTTGCGAATGATTTGGGCTCAGCTCAATGAAGGCTCGTATTCTGCTTGAACTTATCTTTTCGAGCCTAATCCAAGCCAAGCTCGTCAATCAAATAAGCCAAGCCAAGCTAAGCTCAATGATATTCGGCTCGCAAAGCTTGCAAGCCTAAACGAGCTTTTTTATTATATATATATATATACATATATAATTATAATTTAAGCTCATTTAATAAAATCTATAATAATAATAATTTGATTTTTCAATTTTAGAAAAATATATAACAAAATTATTTAAAAAATTTATAATTATATATATATATATTTTTATTTTTTTTTATTCTAAATGGGCTCAAGTTAATCCAAACCTACACAAACTCGAGCTTATCTAAACTTAACGAATTAAGCTTTTCTACTTTTCTATAATGAGCCTTATCAAATCAAGTTCGACAAGATTCGCTAAGCCTTCATTTATTCCTATGAGTTGAACTTGAGATTAGCTGTTTAGACTCGACCAAGCTCGACTCGAGTTCAAACTTGCGAATTAACAAATGAATCAAACTTGAATCTACTAAATTCAAACTCAACTTGACTTGACTCGTTTACAACCCTACTTTAATTCTTCTTATGACAGGAAAGCAGCTCTTTTTATGCGATCAATATTAAGGAATGAATAAAATTATGGTTTGACTTTTGTATTTTCATGTGCCAATCATGTGGTGATGTAAGAGCATCGATGGTACAGCCTATCTCACTCCTATAGGAGATCATACGGAGGCGGGTAGTGTAATGGTACAGTGAAGCCCAGTTATGAAACTGTTAAGTTCACTCCACTGGAGAAATTATGTGTACACATATATATCCACACTCTATACTATCAATAAAAATATAAATATGTATAGTGATTTTTTTTTTATTTAAGAATAAAAATATTTCTCTTTAATAAAATCATCACATTTAATGCACATAATTTAATTATAATTACAATCAAATTAAGTTTATTTTCTATTGAACTCATAGAAAATAACAACTATAATTAATTAAATTAAGTTTTTCAACTTAAATAATGTATATACATCAAATATATATACATTGTATTTAGAATTATAAAAAGTAATAACTATAATTAATTAAATTTAGTATTTCATCTTAAATAATATTGTATATACATCAAATGTATGTCATTGTATTTATTACATTTGTTACAAATTAAATATAAAAAATATAACTATAATTAATTAAATCAAGTCTTTAATCTCAAATAATATTGTTTATACATCAAATGTATATCATTGTATTTATTACATTTGTTACAAATTAAATATATTTTTAATTAGATTTATACAAAATAATAATTACATTAAAATTAAATAAATAATTTTTCTTCTTAGCAAATATAATTACATATATTTTTTTCTTTTCTTATTTTTTTATTTAAAAAAAATACTCCTCATTAGGATTCGATACTCACTAAACAAGATTTATTGGAAATAACCTGAATAATTCATTGTCTCCGAGAGAATCACAATTTCATTACTATTTTCATTTAATCGGCTCAGAAAATGCTCATAGAAATGATAGCTTCATTGGAATTGAATATGAACTTTTTATGTAACAATTAATCAACAAACTATTAAACTATAAAATATAAAGAAATTTTTAAAAAAATAAAAAAAGAAAGAAAAAAAATGTATATCTATCCATCTACATATTTGTTATATTTATATTATCATAATTATTCATTACTATTGTTACGTATGAAAGTATAAATAACCTTTGCATTTTATGTTTTTTTTTTTTTTTCATTTTGTATGTGAACTAGCCTATCTTTATCTAAGTTTACTAAAAATATGCCGAGCAATCAGGTGGTTTAGCAACATTACCCTCATACATATAAATATGAAGTTCGAACTTTGAACTAAGGAGTTTTAGGTGTGCGTGCGTGCATAAAATAAAACAAGAAAAATAAAATTTACTATTGGAAATGTGATAAATTTTTAAAATATGCAAGGCAAAATTTGGAACTTTGTGAAGTACAAAACTAAATCCGAAAGTGAGCAAATATTAATGGATGAAAAATCGCATTTTTTCATATATATATATATATATGTGTGTGTGTGTGTGTGTGTGTGTTTACACTTTTCTAAGTACTAGAAAGGTGCATGTATGATGCATATGACTAGTTAATTTTTTTTTAATGTTTATTTGTTCTATCAATCATTTTTTTTATTTATATCTAATTCAAATACTTATTTAAAAAATAAATAAAAATTAAATTGTCATTTGAAGTTGTAAAAGATGTTTGACCTCTATTGTTTAAAAACAATCTAAGGTAATATATTTCTTCTATGGGATTTACAGTACCGTTTATACAACCTATCATATTCTTTTTCTTCCTTTTACTCCAATATCTATATTGCTTGTCCCAAACATAGTATTCTAAAAATTCTATAGAGATATTTTCTTGTGCATTTTCACTTTTGGCATGCAAAGAAATCGTTTGTGAGCATTGTTTTGGAGGTGTGGTGCCACCTAAAAATGTTATATAAACTTTGATTTGTACAACAAGCGATAGGCTGTTGATTTGTGATAAATGACAGATATTGATTTGTTATATGGTTATAGATCAATAGTTGCATATATATTTTGTTTAATTTAAACTAAAAAATTAAACACATTGCTTTTGGAGCAAGACCTCTAAGCACTTGAAAATGTTTAATTTCATAAATTATATTTTTTTCATCACTTTGGTAATATTAATGGTCACTCTATCATACCTCTTATAGATGTATCTATATAGATTTTATTGTTGTCACTCATAAATAAGTCTCCATGTTAATATAATAATTATATTTAGATAAGGTACTACCTATTGGTTATTAAGTTCTACAGTATAAAATGTTTTAGTTTAACTTGAACGGAATATTTATGCAATTATTGATCTATCACCATCTTCCAAATCAACAATTGTCACTTATTGCATAAACTAAAATTTATATAATATTCTCAAAGGCAACCATATCTCCATAATAGTGCTCACAATATATTTTTCTATGTGTTTAAAGTGAAAATGCAAGAAAATATCTCTATAGTATTTTTAGAGTACAATATTTGGGACAAATAACATGGATGTTAAAATGAAAGGAAGGAAAAAAATATATTTTTCTTGCATAATAAGTATAATTTACTCATTATATCACCTGAGGTTGTTCTCAAACCATGTTAAAAGCCCAACATTTTTTACAATTTCAAATGGTAATTTATTTTTAATTTATCTCTTTGATAAGCATTTGAATCAAATATAAATAAAGAATAATTAAATCAAGTCATTCCACTTAACAAATGTATATACATTATATTTATTAAATTTCTTCCAAATTATGTGTATTTTTAATTAGACATATAGAAAATAATAATTATATTAAAATTAATTAAATCAAAATTTCCTACTTAGCAAATATAATTATGTATTTTGAAATTTATCCTTCTACCAACATATTTAATTGAACTTATAGAAAAGAGCAACAAAATTAATATTAAGCAATTAAAACTATACCCCCATCTAATGAAACTATTATTGTCACATTCAATATATATGGTTGTATGGTAAACAACGACTAAATTAAATTTATTTTAATTAGACTTATAGATAATAATAACTAAGTTGAAATTAATCAAGGAAAAAATCAATTTATGAGGAAAAATTATTACTCCATAAATACATTTGTATAAATATTCTTGCTGCACTCTCCCTAAAAAAATAAGAAAAGAAATAATTTTTATATATCAAAATATGTATTCAATTCAAATGTAATAGTAAATTGAATATAACAATGAACAAGAATACATTAAGAAAGTGTTTGCCTAAACTTATTTAAAACATCTTATATTATGTTTTTAAAGCTTATAAGTGTTAGGTTTTATTTTTAAAATAAGTTATTGAAGTGTTTAGATTAAGATTTTGGAACTTATAAGATACTAGTAATGGCAACTTTGTAATTCAATTAATTAAAAACAAATGAGCTTGTTAAGATTTTAGAAATAAGTTAAGATCACTTTACTTTTTTTAAAAAAATTTATAAAATGCTAACATCTTATTTTAGAATTTTACAAGCTCTTTTTAAAAAAAATTACCCAACACTTTTTATCTTTTTATAAATTCTTAAACATTTTATAAGATATTTTGAAGAGATTATAAGCTCATCCAAACAACCTCCAAGTCTTAAAACCACATGTTTAATTGTTGAGAAAAAAGGATGATATTTCATAAATGCATTTGTTAAAATATGGGTGCCTCCTCAGAAATAAAAAGAGAAAAATATTTATTATATATCAAAATAGGTATTAGACTCATATGTAATATTATATTTAATATGATAATGAAAAAAGAATAAATTAAATTTATTTAATTTTTTTATCTTTTTATTTATTTGTGTATTTATATATATATATATATATATTTCTAAAATATATTTTGGTTAATTTCTACATATAATGATGTGTACATTTTATTTTCTTGAAAACTAATGGCAAAATATGTTTTCATGTTATATTACAAATCGGAAAAAATTTCTTAATTAACCTTATTTATTTAAGTTAAAAGACAAAAAATGGATCAAAAGAAAAAAAGAATATATAGGTAATAGCTCTATTAGAAGCCATGAAAAAGAATGAACTAAAATTTTATTTCCTTAAATAACTTTTTAAA
The DNA here is from genome assembly GCA_014898725.1 of Jacaranda copaia. Taxonomy (NCBI): domain Eukaryota; kingdom Viridiplantae; phylum Streptophyta; class Magnoliopsida; order Lamiales; family Bignoniaceae; genus Jacaranda; species Jacaranda copaia. The sequence goes on along the minus strand of JACGDI010003594.1, from coordinate 549,562 downwards.
TAAATTATTTTTCAATTAAAATATAATGTGGCTTTACTAGCTTTTAATAATTATTTTTAAGAGGCAACATGATAGAAATATATATAAAAATTTATTTTTGTCAAATAACCTTTTGAAAGATCAAACTATACGTGTGTGTGTGTAATGACAGAAAATGAGAAAGACCTTGTAATGAGCAAGTTTTGCATGACTTAACTAATCACATGATAAACATTATTAAAGTATACATCAACAACATAATAAGTATAATTTACTCATTATATAATTGACTTGAACTTGGTTGTGTTTAATTAAGATTTGAATTTTTCTTGAAAAAAAATATCTCTTTGATGGTTTGATAGTTATGTAATTTGAACTATTAAGCTTAAAAAATATTTATTTGATTTCAATAATAACACTAATATGACATAGTGAAATATTTTCTATCAATATATAAAATAGAATATCAATAAATACATTTCATTTGATAAAATATCACATTTGCGCATGTGTCTGCATCCACACCCTACAAAATATAATACCCTTAAGTCTGAAGTATATACCCCCATTAAATATATAGCATCCAACTATCAAAAGTCCCTACATTTTATTTTGATAAATATTAAATAACTAATAAAATACAAATATTTATTTCAAACAATAAATTTCATTTAACGGTCAAGTATATATTATATTAATAGCTAACTTAATTCATAATCCAACTCTTACAAATTTAAAAAGTAGCAAGCTTTTAAAGAAATAATCGTCACACTTTTTTTAACAAAAGAAAGTTATAAAATAATATAATATTTTTATTTTACAAAATGATATTTAAAGGCTTGAAATTGACAAGAATCTAGCTTTTTCTATTTTTGACTTAACTAAGAAGAGACATAAGTGTGAGCAGAATCATATAGATAAATATGCTTTCAGAAAAAATCAAAGAATTTCTACGGAATCTTATAAGATCGGTTTGTTCTTTTTTCTCTGGTAGATAGTCAGAACTTCATCTAGGTCCAAATCCTACTGAGAGGTTGACTAGAGATTAGAAATTATTGAAGAAACAACAAGAATTTTCTTTTGTCCCTTCTAGGGGATTGGAAAAGTTCTTCAAGATATATCTTATTTTATTCGTTATTCAATTTGTAGGTTTTCATTATTCCAGTTTTTAGTAATGTGTTCCTAAAATGGTAATGAATAGATAAACTTCCTTCTTGAGTCAACTTTATGTTTGGTTAATTTAGCATCTGATATTATGATACATATTTAAAACATCATCGTCTATTCTATTTAGAAAATTTTCACCTATGTTTTTAGAAATATGGACATAATTTTCTAATAATATTATTATAGTATATTTATTTTGACAATAAAGACGAGATAAGACAAAGAAGAAACATGCAACATTGAATACTATAGATAGACAGGTATTTTCAGATAAAATTAAAGATTGCAAGAAAATGAGAAAGTCAATCAACTTATCAAAGGAGAAAAATCATAAAAATTGGTAAGTTGGCACCTCTCTTTTTACATAGCTTTAAATGAAAAAAGAGTTAATTTGTAAAGAATTTAGTTGCCAATATTCACCAATATAGCTTCTAAGAACATAAATGATTTCTTATCAATCAAAATATTAGAAGATTTTCAATAAATAAGTACTTTATGATTTTTGAATGAATATCATATATGCCGGCAAATATTGCCATATGCTAAAATTTTAAATTTTAATCTCATTTTTTGACATGATTTGAGAATTTATAATCATGTGTGCTTGAAAACTTATAAATTAAAATGAGGTACTGAATTACTTCCATTTCGATGCTATAAAATTTAAAAGAGTCTAGCACATTTTATTGTGACAACAGAAAAAATTATACTTGCTTTGGTTTAAATGTCACATGAATTACATAAGTTACTTATTTCTCTATTTGAAAAGACTATGGACTTTCAAAGAAATATTTGAGTTTTAAAGTGCATACTCTCTTTTAATTCATTTGATGTGAAATTAGATAAAGAACTTGCATCTACAATGGTGGAGTTATAATTTTTGAACACAAGGCAGGGTATATCATGATCTTTCAAGGTTAATATCCAAATGAAATTAGGTATGGAAACTTTCAGTTGTAGTTTGTCAGAACAAAAAACAAGCTAAGGAATAGAAAATACTAAAAGAATCAAATTTATCAAAAGTAATTATGAGAACTTGCATCTACAAGGGTGGAGTTATAATTTTCAAACACAAGACATGGTATATCATGATATTTCAGAATTAATTCCAAACAAAAATAGGCATGGTAACTTTTAGTTTTACTTTGCTAGAATAGAAACAAGTTTGAAAATAGAAAATACTAAAGCCTGTTTGATTTCATTTCCACAACTCTTTTTTTCATTTTCTACTATTTCAGAAATGAAACACATCATTTTCTATACATTTTCACCCAATATAATTTTTATTTGTATTTTCAAAACACATTCTCCCATAATATATATATCTTCTCTCAATAACCTATATATTTTCTCTTTTTATTCCATTATTTCGATCTCTCTCCACCTACAACCTATTGAAACCAACATAATCATTACTTTTCCAATAATTCATTCAAATACAAACTCATTTTCACTAACTAATTTTTTAGATTTTTGAAATGATGGAAATGAAAATTAGAAATGAAAATAAAACCAAATGAGTAAGAACCAGATTTGTCAAAAGTAATTATAAGAATGCTTATAAAGTTTGTGGAGAAAAATGCATATGCAAAAATCTTTAAAAAGTTAAATGATTACCTTTCAATGAACAACATTCAGCTCCATATCTTAAAAAACATGAGACTAGACTAATTTAATTTATAATTTTTCAAATATCAAGTTACTACAATTTTGGTTGAAGGAAATAATCATAATATATTAGTGGAGCAAGATAATATCACCCATACATGTTGAGACCATACACATAGAATAATACACTACTATGAATGTTATGAACAAGTGTAATATCCACTTCTTTTCCCATGAGGTGATATATGATGACCTAAATATTCAAAAAAAAGGTACTAAAACATCCAATGATTGAATCCAAATGAATGAATCTATCCAAATGATTCTTACAAGTAGTGCAACTATAATTGGAAAACAATAAATAGGTTTATATCCATTGTTTAACTCAAATATTAGGAAGAGATACTTGTTTTCTTTTTGCTATTAATATATGAAGTTTAACCAACGCAAAAATAAAAAAAAAATTCAATAAAGTAGTTATATAATTAAAATTTTAAAATTTTAACTAAGTGAATGTATGTTTGTCTATTTCTTATTATCAAAATTTTAAACATTTTTCATATAAAATTTTTCATATTTGTAAATTAGTTTTTATTTATACAAATTAATATCTAGCTTTTGCTATCAATTCTATAGCAATTCCTTGGAAGAACAAATTATATTGTTAGTTCTCCAACTTAATGACATAAAATTGAAAACCATATGATTGATTGTTATTGCAATAACGTATCAAATTCGAGATCTAAATTATAGTAAAAAAGGGTGAATGACACCCTAAAAGAAGAGACAATGGGTAGTCAAATTGAAAAAAGAATTGTTCAACATCTTTTATGAAGGGTTCAGACAATGTAGAAATTGGTAAAATACTATGTTTGGAACAAACACTGCATAGGTGTTGGAATGGAATGAAATAAAAAATATAATAGGTTGCGTATACTATGCAAATTCCACAAAAGAAGAAATATATTACGTTAGATTGTTCTCAAACAAAGTTAGAAGCCTAACATATTGTACAACTTCAAATGATAATTTATTTTTAACTTTTTGTTTATCTATTTAATAAGCATTTGAATCAAATATAAATAAAAATTATTTTATAGAATAAATAAACATAAAAAAAATTAACAAGTCACGTGCATTGCACGTGTGCACCTTTCTAGGTTGTATAAAAGGGTGAATGCATTTTTTTGAGGCAAGAAAAAATAATAATAATACATGAGAATATTCTATAAGTTAAAGATTTAATCTTCTTAATATTAGTGTAATAGTTGATGGATCACAACATTGACACCTTCTGTGAGAAGTTGTGGTTAAGTATGAATCATGATGGGTAGATGTCATAGTGATAGAACACCCCACATAATTTAGGTACGATGCGTGAAGTGCCTACGGAAAATTCCCACAATGTGGAGTCTGAGCATCTTACTGTGGGGCGGTTAACGAGAACTGTGACAAGTGCAGTTGATGGTGCTGCATTATCCGCTGGAAACATACCATTTCAGAACCTCCACATTCTTGTGAGGTGTCATGTGGTCCATCCATAAAACAGCAAGACCCTCCTACGGCAAGTGAAGGAATTCCTCCTCTCGATCATTGAGGTACCAAACCGCAATTAAAATCGAAAATCGACTTGAGTTCCCGGCTCTCTGAAAAAGGCAAACTGAAGAAGCGGAGGATCACAAAACGCGACATAACGAAGGGCGAAGCAAGCAGTATATATATCTCGAGGGGAGAAATGGAGTCCCTTGGGATTTTAAGCGAGAAATAAATGCCCACTGGGCGGGCTCAGCTCGTTGAGATTAAGGAAAGAATTCAGGAGTAGCAGTGTTGGACTACTAATAGGAAAGGAGATCTCCATTAAGCAATGTTATTATTGGCAGCAGCAGTAGCTGCAATGACAGAGAGTTGCCACCCAATTTCAAATCATAATTTTATCAACATGCATACCAGAGAGTACGCTGGGACTGGGGTGACGGAGGACCCATCCAATCATCTACAGCTAAATTTGAGCAAGTTGCTCTCCTTTATCCGTATCCCGACGGGGATAAATTTCTGATTACCCTCGCCTGCCACCTAATTCAGCACATTCCTTTGAGGAATTTGGTGCTCTGTCTGTGCGTTAGTTTATTAGTAGACTTTCACACGCAAACATCACTTGAAGTCCGACAACCTCACAAGAAATGCTGCTACTAAGTGCTTCATGCAAGGACTCTGTGGTAGTGAGTTCTTCCGATTGCTTCTCTTACTTGGAGCGGAGAAGTACATGAACTTTGAAGGGAAGGAGGTGGATGGGGTGCCCACGAATTGGAAGGGAATTAAACTAATGATCGGATCTTCTTATTAGGCATCACCATATCATAAGAGACGTGGATGTAATTTTCCAAATATCAGTGGATTTAACTATTTCTACAACATACTTCAGATGACGCCGCTATAATTATCCTTAAAATTTGACTCAAGCTTTAGGTAGAAATAAATTAAACAAGATTGATGGTCTAAAATTTGTCAGCTTAGATGGGTGAACTGTTGAACATGATGGAAAATTTTTTTCTTTTTCCTTTTTTTTCCCCCCTAAGAAATCAGTTTATTATTTAATTAAGAAATAAATTCAATTAAATTAACTAATTCTATTAAATATATTTTCTTATTTTAGCTTTATGAATATATAATCCAAAAGTATTAAGATCATATTGTCTAATTACTTGTTATTTCCTTTATTCAAATTTATTATGAGAGAATAATAAAAATTACGCTAGTTGATATATATTAAATTTATATTTTTTCTAACACAGTTTTTATTTTTGTTAATTTAAAATTTGATTTAATTATGCTTATAGTTTTGGGATATGTCATCTGTGAAGATTCAACAAAGTTACTTTAAAAAGTTTATCGTATTATTATCATATTGTATTTCAAAAAAGGTATTTCCTTTATCGTATTGAGATTCAGACGAGTATTAAGATCATATTGTCTAATGACTTGCTATTTCCTTGGTTCAAATTTATTATGAGACAATAATAAAAATTACACTAGTCAACATATATTAAATCTATATTTTTCCAAACTACTTTTTATTTTGTTAGTTCAAAAATTGATTTAATTATACTTATAGTTTTGGAATATGAAATCTGTGAAGATTCAAAAAGGTTATAGTCTACTTATTTCCCTATGCTTTACTCGAAATTTGAATTTAAAAAAAAAAAACAAACACAAATTCAAACTTTTTGAAGTTCTATAACGTTTAAATATTTGTTAAGATATCTATATTGAGTAACTTAAAATTAATAAGGTCACACTAGCTCAAAATATAGAAAGTTTATATATTTTCTTTTTATTTGTTTAGAGTTTCAAGCTAAGTATGTTTGTTTTATATTTTGAAATATTTAAGCTCTACGGAGATAAAAACATTTATTTATGTCATGATTTTTAAATTGTAGTAAGTTTGTACTTCTAGTATAGTAATTTTTAAAGGTAAAAAATTACCAAAAAGAATCTATTATCTAAAGTTTTTTATTTAATCCTATATATAAGATTTATAAAAATAACATTATCAACAACAAAAATAGATCCAATAATATTTTCATCGGGACATATCTGTTAAATAGTATATTCAAAAGCATTTTTGGATGTTTTTTCAAACATTTTTTGGCCGAGATCAAGTGGTCAACAAACTCTTTAGTGACATCTATCTAAGTCTGCAAAATGTAAGATGAAGGTAAATTTCAAAGAGAAAAACTATACTTATGAAACTAAACTTTCCTGAATTTTTTATAGGTCAACTAAACCGCCTCGAGTCCAAATAATCAACCTCAGCCTCACCCTCGGGTAATAGAAAAGCATTGCTTGACCTCTTACAAGCCACCTGTAGGCAGGCGAATTAATGATGATTTATGCATATCCCCTTCAAAGGCAAGAGACCACACATCACCAACCTCATCTTAAGCAGAAATTACATGCCTAACAACATGATAGCGGTCTGCATACACATGCACATGTTCATACAGAGAAAAGGCCACATGTTGACCATATGTGAATAGATTGATGCATATATTGAACATCCATCGCTTGCAAAAGAAAACATTTATTGCTACAGTGAGATATAAACCAACAACATTGATTTATTTAAAAGAAACAATCAAAAGCCAAGCTACTGGCATTTTCAACAAAATACATCAAAGAAATTCTTTCTATTCTTGGATCAATGCCACATTGCATAGATACAAGGAACAAACTCACAGCTATAATATCTACTTCTCTTCAGCTGCACCCATTTGCTTCCCTAAACAACGACAATAATGCAGGCTGCGCCTTCCCCGGTGATCAATGTAATATTATTTGGTGCCGAAGTAGAGAAACGAGATCCAAACTATAACTTCTAAGAGGTTAATTGCAAACACATTGAAATCCCAAATAAGCAGGATGCTTGTTTATTGATACAAAATTTAGGCATCTTACAAAATTGAGTTCTGGATATCCTGCTCAAGAATAGACGGCTAAACTTTCATTCTTCCACAAAGACGCCAGTATGCCCCTTGGTGGAAAAGAGATTTCTCAAAAACCCATATATCATGTACAAGAACCTGGGAATGAAAAAAGGGGAGTACCAAATATATTTCAGGTAAAAGAGTATCTTGATTCAAAATGTAATTGGCTACAGGAACTGGAGCTGTTAAAGTTGTTATGGGAGATCTGGGGCTCTTGTCAAGACAGTGTGTCTGGTTCAAATAGTTTTGCTAAGACTCCATCATGACAAATTTTATCAGTTCTCTGTACGAAGACTTAAATATGTGAATGGAACAAAAGTTTAGGCAGCAGATGCTATGGAGCTATGAGAAGGCATGTTATAGTCTTACAGAAAGCACATACTAATTCTTCCACCTCCATCAGGAATCATTACATCCGTCAGGTCGTTCTTTGAATTGCTGCAATTTTGCATGATCACTTTGCCTCAGGTAAAGGTGGTTGAAAAGCCAACCAAGACTTGATCTAACTTTGGCTAGTGAAAACCAGTAGGCTTGGATTTTGGTAGCTTATTTGGGTTAATATTCAGCTGAGGAAAAATATGGATTCATTCATCAAATATTTATTTGCATATTTGAGTAAAAGGGTAGTGATTCTGTACAGTGCAGTTTCAAAGCAGGGTATTAGTTTGGAACTGGGAAAAGACCTTGTTTTGGATGCACTGCATGTATTTTCATTTTACCATATATGGTCCAGATCGGTCTTCAGATCCAACTTATTGTATCTGTGTTGTGTACCTAGGATTCATATTGGCATAGTCTGGGGCTACACCCTTCACATTTACAGGATGGTGGAAAAAAGCATGCCCTTAAATTAATCAAATATATCATGAGAGACTAGGCAAGAGTACCGGTAAAGATTGCAACAATTTGACCTACCTCCTTGTATTTATCACCAGAAACAACAGTTCCACTTGAGTTGTATGCCTCAAACTTCTGCAAAGACATTAAGCACAGACACAAAACCTTTAGGCACTTAATCAGCAAAAAAGAATAAGTACACTGGTCACCATCCATGATTAGATTATCCCAGTGCAGGTAGATACTTAGCCATCCACAATCCCCCTCCTCCCCTACCCCCACCCTTCCCTCTCTTCTTTAAGAACCAAACAAAAACAACCAGCAAGTAGAAAAACTTCATAGAGAACATAAACCCAAAGTGCATATCCAAAACCAGCTGGAAAACAGAGATAATAATGGTCTAAACATTCAAATCAAGATCAAGTAGACAAGGGAATTTGTGATGTGGACTGTTAAACGTGCAAATAAAAGATAGAAAAAAAAATGCCACATCATGCTGGCAATAAATAGGACACAGATAACAAAATCCTACAGGTCTCACTCTCACACTCTCTCTCCCTCTGGTAAGATATAAAACACTCACACATACAAGTGTTCGCACGCGCACCAAAAAAAAATGAAAATGAAAACCGAACTCTCTCCCCACAACACAGTTTCCTTATGATGAACACTCACAAGGATATTCCATCTGTAGTTTCCTTCGAGAACCAGATGCAATAAAAATGTTTTAGTGGAGTGATTTAACAAAACAGTATTTCAGCTGGAGCAAAAGTCTACTTTGAATCCCAGAAAGGGGAAATGTATCAAACATGAGCTTTAGTCATCTGGTAGGGGAAAGGTATAGTTTGATAGAAAATAAAAAGATCTTTGCAGGGTAGCAATTGGTTCACGCCTTCACCTGGTTGAAATTTCCACGTGGAAATAGAAGTGTCAGAGTCAGTAGAGTGATAACTGGGGAGTGAGAATATTGAGGATATCTTCTATAGATTGGTCTGTGAGGGAAGTTATGATTCAGGAAAGATTTAGAAATTCACTCAGGTCACAAAATAGTCAAAGGAACCTAAAAATGCAGCATCATCAACAAGTCTAAATGTTGAATAGCATGAAAGTACTTTCTCAATTCAATTTTGCCAGACTGCACGCACAAAAAAGTTCTCTTTGGAGTCTGGCTACTTGAACAGTTCCAGAAGGCGAATGGGAAACAGAATCTAAAGGGCTTGAGGTTGGCAGAGTCCAACACGCAGGCGGTTGTGCAGGATCATCATGAGTAATAATAATTGGGGAAACCAATTCTTCATGATGAATAGTCAGTAGGCAAGAAATATTCTGCAGGGCTTTCTGATTCAAAAGATATCCCGTAAGCTTACAGAGCAGGTAAAAATTTCTCTAAGCATAGTGATGCTACAACTTCTAATTATCTTCCTTCGGAGCAGCCTAGTACCGGACCAAGAGTACTATTGGATTGAACAGCAGGTTTAACAAATTCACAAAGAGGGATTGAAATAGTCAAGCAACTGGCCAATTTACAAAAGTTTTGGTAAATCACTAGGAGGGAATAGTAAATTGCTTCAGTGAAAGAAAATGGACCAAGGACTACAATAGGGAGTGCAAAAATGAGGGTATAGATTGAAGTGAGAAAGTTGACTCAAACACTAAAAAGGCTGCAAAACTAACATCGGAAAAGCAAAGGAATTAGCAGAACAATTTAGGTTGGCAAACATATTCTTCTTCAATTTTTTAGTACTAGTTGCTTTTAGTATCTGTTTTTGCCTATAAATAAAGAAGTATGTTCTCATTAAAATTGGAGTATTTCAGTTTTGAATATAACAAAGATAGAGCCACTAGGATGGATTTTTCCAAGCATATCAACAGGGTGGGACTCACTGGAGTTCAAACTTCTTGATCGGTAAACTGTTGGCATGGACCTGCATCTCCATTTTTGTAATTTCCTATCAATTTTACATAATCAAAAGAAAGAGATTTACCGAACAAATTACTCTTAACTGCTATTCATACAGTTCAACTTTCTACAATTTAGAAACAGGATATTAAGGCTTTGTGGAAGCTACAATTAGAGGAGAATAAAACCAACAATTCCCCCAAAGCTCAACAGTGTTACCTTCTGAACTTGAGTTTGTGTTTTCCAATTATAATATATTTCTTTAACTCATATTCCAATGTTAAATAAACAAAGATACATATATATATTTAAGTGTTTCGATCATTACATCAATACAAAGCTTGATTTAACATTACTAACAAGATAAAATCTTAAATGAATAAAATTAGTAAAAGATATCCAATCTACACATTAAAGCAAATGCTTTTATTATCCAAAAATCTATCACATCAACCAATTCGTAAAACTAAACAAAAAGCACCGTCCACCTTCACAAATTCCCCAGTACAACCAAAATGCATTTCCACACATATCCAAAAATGATTCCAAACAGAGCACAAGAATTTGCGAATTAGTTACAGCACAAGTCTACATAATGAACCTTGACAAATACTCGACAATCAGCATAAACATACTAATAAACTGTGCAAATTTGTTAGACTCAACAAAAATCGTCAAGCACGTATTAGATTGCAATTGCAGAGTTGACAAACAAACCAGGCTAAAAAGAATTCCCAAATCCAGTTATACCTGTTTGCTAAGAAATTCAATTGTAAGTTGTATGAACACTTTATTGAGGTCATTTCGATCAACACCAATCTGCAAAAGATATTGATTTCTGAGCACCTCATGAACATATGAACATTAGCTATAGCAAGGACTCCACCATTTAAGTCAGCAAAGTCATGAAGCAAAATTCATGTAGTTGAACAGTACATTAATCCATTCAACGAAGTTTGAATGAAAACGAACCTCAACAGTGGCACTTAGCCAACCAGAAAAACATAAACTCCTGTCAGATGAGAATATGTCGAGCAAATAGGATATATGCCCCTACCCCTCTCCCACCATGGAATCCACAGGCAATAAGAAACGAAGATAGCTAATGGCACTAATCCAGCTGCAGAATCCCATTTCAGAAAATCAAATCCCCATTTTTGACCACCCATCCCCAAAAATACACACACACACAAATAACTGGATAACCCCAAACTCAAAAGGGCAAAACAATAGAAAAAGAAATTAACAAGCACATATTCAGAAAAGAAATAACACAAAAAAAGAAATAAATAAGAATAATTGTTCACAAGAAAAGATGATGACATAAACGAGAAAGACATCAACCAGTAAACATTATTTCGGAAGACCTCACAAAAAACCAGCCTAAGGGTAGCATCAGCTAGAGTTTCTGGCCTAACTTACACCACAAAAAGGCATGAAATTGCACTCCCAGATTTACAGGGACCGGAACTTCAAAGTATATGCCTTTTTGAAATATAATGTAGAAAACAGGCTATCAATACAAGTAAGCAAAATACTTGTCTTATTTCATCAAAGTATATGCCTTTTTGAAATATAATACAGAAAACAGGCTATCTATACAAGTAAGCAAAATACTTGTCTTATTTCATCTTTTACAGATACTTGCCAGTCGAGCTCGTAGAGTTCGTATTTTAATAATTGGCATCACCAGTTCCCAGTAAACATGACTCCAAACTGTCTCTCTATGCTTGATCTCATTCTTGAGGGCCTGTTACAAAGATTGAATTAGCAGATCAAAACGGTGGATAATTTCTGAATACAAAATAAAGCCACTGAGAAAGTGCAAATGATTTTGCAGACAGCCAGACTACAGCAGTACAATTCACACAAAATATATTCAATGGGACAGAAATTCAGCAAATATTAAAGTAGGTGAAAACCTACGGAATACATGCTCTCTGTAACTGATTTCCTCAGTAATCCTTTGTCTCCATTGGCCATTTGGGTGTTTATCTGAACAAACACAGAGAAAACAAGTGAGAAAAGGAAACCCAAGAACATGATACGCAATAGTAAATGGAATGTAGATTCAAAATGGCAAGAGTGAACCTCTTTGTATAACTCAACAGCTTCTTTATAGAACTTCTGTTTTGAATAGCCAGATTTTCTCAATTTTGCTATTGCATAAGCACTCTTTAGCTGAAATAAAAAGTCATAGCATCAAAAACCTAATAAACAAACAATATTAGGCCTTTATCAGCAGAACATGCACACAGAAAGAAAGCAGGTAATGTCAAGGTATTAGTTCCATTTTCAGATTTGGATGTAAATTTACACAAGGAAAAGTAAAACCACTTTTGGGATGGCTTTCTGAATTCATTTCTCATATTTTCCATGAAACCGGCATTTTCGAAAATGAGAATGTTGACTCCATGAAACCGGTATTTTCAGGAGAATGTTGTAAATTAAAATTTTTGGTTGGATGATGCATGTTCACAATGTATCTGATGAACTACTGATGGATATATCAGAATAGCTGTACCGTGCACTCCAATAAAAATCGAGATGTCCTAATCAGATGGCTATGACGTTCCCTCATTTTCTTTTTCTTTCTTAATAATGAAAAGATAAAGAATTCCTCCAAGGCTCCTGCCCAAATTACCATCACTATCCTCAATCATGAGTTTTTTCCCTTCATTTTGTCTCCTGAGCAACACCACCTTCGAGATGTTGACTCCACCACAGCCCCTCTTCCCCCCTCCTGGACACCAAGATTTCCTTGTTGCCAGTTGCCACTGCCATTACAGCCATCAATGAATGTCTCCATTTTCTCCAACATTATCAGCAACTCAGGAAAGCCATTCATACCCCCCACCAATACTGGTATGGATGCCATTCAAACAATGGAAGCCTCAGTTTTACCCTATTTTATGGTAACCCACCTTTTGGACTGTCTCTTGCTGCCATGTCAGCTGGGCCACAGTTGATTCCACAGCAGCATTTGTTTACTGAGAGGATTACATTCAGTTTAATATTTCCGAAGAATCTTGGATAGCTTTGTTCTATATGATTTACCACAGAATTGTAATAAGGTTCTTTGCTTATAGTTGACTAGGAATATACATATATATATTCACAAGAACAAAAAATGGTGGTATTTTTCTATGTTAGTGATTTGATGATGCATATGTTGGTTGCAAATGCACATCACGCATGGAAACAAAGGACAAAAACCTGAAAACAACTTTTCAGATACTTACAAAGGGAGCAAATTTCTAGAAACATTTTCCAGAAAATTGAACAGAAATTTGGCAATGAACATCCAATTACAATTCTCAAATTGTGGACAAGCAAAAAGAATCATCTCTGAAATCACATCTTCAGAAATGCAACCAAATGCCACCTAAAGTTCCAGATAGCACAAAAATGAAACTTAGTGACTAATTGCCAAAGCTGAACACAACACATCAATTTTGCGTCACATTCTCATTATTAATTTCCTCTTAAATGATCAATCATTCCTGTCACAAACCAAAATGAAGATGTGCATATGAAGTACCTCTAGAATGATATCTTCTTTTGTTCTCCTCCAACCGGATCTAGTAAACCATCTGGTACCAACATAATATGTTAGCACAGGTCAAGACTGCCAGATATCGATCTCAAAAGGAGAAGTAATGAATATGAGTATCAGTCTGCCAGTGCCAAACAGAATGCAATATGTGCATTCATTCTAAGTAAAACACAAGTCAAATTCAAGATTCATGTGCATCTTTGTGAGCAGAATTGAAGTTGTACAATCTGTATGACTCAGGTATTAGCCTCCCACCCTCCCAAAAAAAAAAGGGGGAAAGAAAGAAATGAAAAAGAAGAAACAGCAAAACTTTACGAGCACACAAGGACGATGCCGATCAAGAGATGGGATACTTGAAGTCCATATTTGAGAAAACGGGTTCTTTCCAATAGCATTATGCATTCTTTATACTTCATTAACTCCCATCCAGACTGTATCAATATGCTGAGCTATATTAACGGCACAAAACAGATCTAATCTAAAGTGAAAAGAAAAGGCCTATGGCATCAGAACCATCATACCACAAAGACTCACAGTCACACATACACACACTCACACATATATATCAAGTTAAACTCTGAACTCAGCACAATGCTGCACCATAACAACTATCCAAGTTGCCATCATTCATGGGCTACACCACCACTTATGCAATCTTTTCTTCTTGTAAAATTAACCTAGTAACAAACTATAGCCAACCCAATATTTTCTGCTCATCTTTGGACAACATGAGTCACAGGACTGATCAACTAATGTTCTGTTATCCAGCCCCACGTTAGTCTGCTCCATATATAGCCAAAGGATGCAAACCACATGCGAATCATCCAAAAAGTGGCACAAGAAATGTATATTAAGGAAAGTATTCTTTACTCAAAAATAGCAGAAAACACCAAAACTCTTCTTCAAGACCAGTATTGCTTTCTCCTCCCCTTCAACATATGAGCATTCCTCTTCTTCCTTAACATTCAAAAGAGTCACAAAGGTGCTATGTTCTACTCCTTGCTCAGCAAAGCTACTCAAATCTAACAAAGCGCCTTTCAAATGAAAAAGAAACAAAATGATCCCAAAGCACCAAGGGGGACTGAAACAAGAGATTCAACAAAAGCAATTTTATTGATATGACGAAGTAAGCCATTCTCCAATGATATCAGAGGACAGGGAAAAGTAATTGGCTCAATCTGGGGGGATCATGGTAGCTTTGAACAACAAATGGGAAGAAATAAAAAATAAGAAGAAGAAGAAGCATCCTCCTTTTTGATTATTAAGACATGTCCTCATAAATGTTCTTGAACATGAATTGATGAAACTAAATATTGAGCCTTTACATAGTACAAATCTAAACAAAGAAAAAGTAATATGCAGAAAAACAGAAATATGAAGACACACAGAGTTGTGAACCAACAAATTTCCTATTCCATTATAAATTCATAGAGATGGTCATACAATAAGTTAAATGATGGCAACAACATTGAATCCAATTGTCAACACTAATTTCTGATATCCTTGTCTGTCATGTGCATGCATAGACTGTGAAGGAAACCTGAATAAGGATAAGAATGTTGCAGAATTCCAAGAAGGGCGTGATCATCACCACAGCACCAATGAGCTGTTAGAAATTTCTGATATCCTTGTCTGTTATTGGGACTTTTGCACCAGTTGTTTTCTATTCAGGAATTTAGTTAACAATTAGGGTTGGTTTCATTTGGCTTCAAACCAAATCCATATCAATTAACCACAGCATTTCTGGAACCAAAGTAGATCTGAAAACCAAGAATCTGAACTTAAAATGAAAACGTTTTTCTTTCTTTGTTTGTTTGGTTACAATTTTCAGTTGCTAAAACATCCTTAGTCTTTGAATTAGTCAATTAGTAGTTTCTAATTCAGAGTTCTAATCTTGCTGTCTGGTAACACTTTAAGCTATATACCCTTGTAATCATCTCAATCAAATAGAGTGATTATTCTGAATTGGATGGCTTTTTAGAGAAATCACTAAATTAATTAATAGGACAAACTCTGGTTTTTCCTATTTTCTATTTCTCCTCTTTTCTCTCAGTTATTTGAAGTGCCTAGATAGATTTGATAACTAATCCTTATACTTGACAGATTTGATAATTATGAACCACTTTTATCAGTAAATCTCTAACACAATAATTCTTTCTTCAAGCCATGTAACACATTGTATGGCCCATAGCCCAACAATTCTTTCTTCAAGCCATATAACACATTGTACGTCCCAAACCCATACCTTCCACCCATGTAAACAAGCCAAAATGCCCTATTTCCCTAAAGAAATGATCCTGAGTACTATCATCACATGAACGTATTCAAATTGTTCCATATTAGCTCAATAATCAAAGCCGACCATTTGTTTGATTTTTCCATGAATCTGATTTTATCAAGGGTTTCCTGCATCATCTTGGTCATATCTATAAGAATCAACAATGCCTACAAATGTGGGACAGCATATCATACAAAGCTTTGGGAAAGATGTTGGAGCTCATTTACAAGCCATTAGATCCCAACATTTTCTCCTTCTTTTAGTCTCTAATTTCCATAAAACCGCATCAAAACAGTCTTATGAGTGTCTTTGGAAACTCTACAAATGTAGAAATAGAACCGGATTCAGTATCTAATGCAATTTATCAAATCTGGCAAAGACAAGACAAGAGTCGTTGTGAACTAGTATTCGTTGTATCCCAAGTTTCACTGAGTTGAATAATATGGGGAAAATTTTTAAATAATTTTTTACTGATCTCATAAGAGGGATGTATAATTTAATTTTTGCACACCTCAGGAAGAGCAAAAGGAAATAAGAGTTTATTTTCAATTACAACCATTACCGTCAATAAACTACATTCACATTTAGAACAGAAAGTTTGAATCAACTAACATCTTTAGAACTGGTTCCAAATCCTTTATTGCTAAACTGGAAATACCAAGGCACTATACAAGGATCAAACAAATTGAACAGGATTAGTTTCCTAGAAAATTTGTATTTTTTAGATATTACCCGAAAAATAGTAGACCAAACTCAACCTTTTTTGGTAAAAATTAAAAAAAAATTGCATTAACAAAGAAAGAGTAATTTCAAGGAAGAAGACAAGAACTCCTCAAAAGAACACGTGAATAAGTTATATAAAAATTGTTTGCAAGCTATCTGAAAGTCCCTCAAAGGTAGACACCTTAACAGACCTAACGCCTTCCACTAAAGAGGGGTATGGTATGTAACTCTCTATCAAATTCAATTAGTAGTCAGGGTAAAGTCCCTAAGATACTTGCATTCCGTTATACCAAAACACACTAATTCATAGCAAACACAACTGATTGGCACAATATCTTCATTTCTTTCCTTTTCCAAGACCCCCAAAAAGCACATAAAGAAGATCTCATTTATCAAAGATGGAACTTCAACCATACCTTTTAGTAACTCAAAAACCAAGTCATAGCAAGCACAACTGATAGGCACAATATCTTAGTTTCTTTCCTTTCCCAAAACCCCTAAAAAGCACATTAAGAAGATCTCATTTATCAATGCGGCAACTTCAATCATATCTTTTAATAACTCAAAAAGACTATCCCAAAGTGTCTTCGCTATCGGACAATGCAACCAATCACTACCTAATTAAGGTGTCCTATTTCATTAACTCTAAATTATGTGACTGAGGACTGAATGCTGGAGCTTCTTTTCTAACTTCCACAGTTTATTGCCACTTAAATACTCTTATACCATTATGAATATAAAATTTCATTTCGTTTTCATCATTTTCATTGTCGAATAAAAAGTAACAGTGGAATCAAAAGCCAAATAGCCAGAAAAGTTCCTTAATGCTTGTGCACGCTTGTTGGGGATTCCATTCAACAATGCCTGAACTGACAACTAAGAACTGTGCTACAACAGAATTTTTCAGTAGACTTACATGCAATTGAGTGAATGCAATATACTGGACAACAAAAGCAAATGACAAAAGCATTTTGCAATTCACTCTAACAATTTTCTGGGTATCCATTCACGAAGCAACTTCATCCAAAATTATTTGGTTTCATATTGCACATCTAACTTCAAAGAACCACAAACTTTAAATGATGACATAAAATTTTCTTCAACTATCTTACTTGGTAGAGGGATACTGTATAACCTTTCTTTTCTACAAAGCATGTTCTCCAAGACAGAAAAAATTGACAGACAAAGATATTTCCATAATATGTAATAACTCCTTATTTAACAAGAAAGATAATTCTTTAATGATCCAATCAAATGTCATTAATCCAGACATTGCTGTAATGACAAGTAGCTTGACCATAGACTGAATAGATTGTTAATTTATTTAATAACTTTCAGTGTCTTAAGACATGACGATCATCAAAATGTTCTCACGCCACAAATATTGAAGAGAAAAATACATTTTCCATACTCTTACTCACCTATACCAGAAAGAGATCGGTTCACGGGGTGAATATGGCTCATACACAAACCCAGGACTCGTCATTGACACTTTAAGAGACCCCTGTATACATAAAAGTTTAAGAATCTGTATTGTGTAACATGTACTTCAGTCCAAGAGGGTTGAAAAATATTATACTGATAAGACATGAGAGGCACATGATTATTCATATGCTCATACCTATCATAGCCAAGTAAACTCAGAATTTGGAAAGAAATGTGACTGCAGTGATGTTTACCATAAATATTGCATGCTCATTGCTACATATTTAGTGCATATGAAAACTAGCATACGAGAGGAGATGGAGGACATGTTAGACACTTATACTATATGATTTCCTATCTAACATTCTGATAGTTGCATACATCAGGTTTTCTAGCCATCTACTAAAACTTTTATCTATTACATGTCATTTCTTTTTCTAGCTTACGTTGCAAAACAAATAGCTCAGACTTCCATGTCTGGCTGCAAAGTTTCCAAAAAATGAACATCTAGAATTCCAATACTACAATGTGTTAATATTTCATCCTGCCAAACCCAATAATATACTTCATAAATTAAATGAAGCAAACAAGAGGCAGATTACAAAGCCTGGGCCCCAGCATCAAGGTCAAGAGAGAAGCACAATTTTAAAGGAATATGTCCTAGGCAACTTAGATTTTGAAATTTTTCATCAAGTATAGTATTTTAACATTTTGTAGATACATCCAAACCTTCATCATGGTGACTTAAAGCCTCATTACTATTTTGAAATTTTTCATCTAGTATATTAGTATTTTGCCAATACATAGCAACCTATGCCGTGAATCAAAAATAGGAGTAATGAAAAAGTCTTACTATTTCACTCAGATTTTATTAGGCTCAGACTTGCCTTAAGCGCACAATGTGCCTTGGAAAAGATGCAAAGGCAGATTTTTCAGTAATAGGTAGGGGTGACAAGATTTCAACCCATGACATTTTGTACCCAAAACGAACATCCTACCAAGAAGCATAATTCCCCTCCAGTTGTCCTACAATGTCATTGTAGACAATTCCTGTCTAGTTCTACATCCCTATTCTCCATTGAGAAACACAATTTTTCTGCTCATTTTGTGTTGTTGATCTCACTTTTCATGCTTCAGCAAAGGCACGCATATTAGTCCAAAAAAGGCCCCATTCACAACACCTAAAGCCCAGGTATTTGTAAGTGTGACAAGCCCATAAGGTTACATCA
>JACGDI010003594.1:480080-524620 GCA_014898725.1 Jacaranda copaia | reverse complement strand
AAAAGAAACAAAGGTATGTATTCTGCATTTATAGTTTTAAATGTTTATGATTTTTCAGTGTTACACTTATTTCTTGTTTATTTTATCATATTTAGAGTTTTTATTCCTTTTTTAGTCATTAAATACTTGAATCCATTTGATATATATATATATATATATATATTATTTTTGTTATGAAATGGGAAGTTTTTGATTTGTACTTGAAGAGCACGAAAGTTGCACTTCACCCTTTTAGGGTTTATACTTTTTTTTTACATGAAATTATATGGTAAAATTATACAATAAAACTATCTAAAAGTAGTAGTGTATTATCCGTAGTACAAAATATCCAACCTTGTAGTACACATTAAGCAAAAGTGTAGTATATAATTTGTATAACTGCGATACATTTTAGAAACAAATATAGTATAAAATATTCAAACTGACAGTACACATTAAGTAAAAGTATAGTATATAATTTATGTAATAGTAGTAAATTTTAAAAGCAAATATAGTATAAAATATTCAAACTTGCAGTACACATTAGGCAAAAATGTAGTATATAATTTGTGTAGTTGCAATACATTTTAGAAGCATCTATAGTACAAAATATTCAAACTTGCAAAATAAATGAAATTGTAGTGTATAATTTGTGTACATGCAGTAAATTTTAAAAGCAAATATAGTATAAATATTCAAACTTGGAGTACACATTAGGCAAAAATGTAGTATATAATTAGTGTAACTGTAGTACATTTTAGAAGCATTTGTAGTACAAAAACATTCAAACCTATAGTATACATTAACTGAAAGTGTAATATATAATATTTGTATCTGCAGTATATTTTAGAAACAACTGTAGTATAAAACATGTAAGCCTGCAGTATAGATTAAATAAAAGTGTAGTATATAATCTGTGTATTTATATTATATTTTAGAAGCAACTGTAGTATAAAACATTCAAACCTAAATATATACTAATTGAAAGTGTAGTATATATTATGTGTTTTTAAAGTACATTTTAGAAGCATATGTAGTACAAAATATTCAAATTTTTAGTACACATTATCTAAAAGAGTTAGTTTATAATTTATTTATATACTAATTTTTCTTTATCTGATTGCAGTAAAGCCAATACATTATGAGGTTTGTTCTCGTTGCTCCCCCTAATTTTTTAGAGTAAATTGGAGCTTGTGAAGTCCAAGATAGGGTCCAAACATTTTGAAGCATTGAAAAAGACCCTTTACTATATGTACTTAGGAGGCTTGACCCAAAAAAGTTGCCCTTTCTTTTTGCAAAGGGGATTGAAGTTCCTTTTTTTGTAGCTGAATTTTCTATAGTTTTAGGGTTGTCACACGTTGGGCAATCTATTGATATAACATTAAAGATAAAGTTTTTAACCTTTGACCACATTTTTTCTAGAAAACTGCAAAATATAAGTAGATCTGAAATAACAAAAAGTTTACGGAATATATATATAAGGATAATGAGGAGGACTTGAATAAATTTTGTAGGTTGTACATATTTTTTGTTGTTAATTGTTTTCTATTTCCAACATCTAATTATTGAACTCCATGATTTCTCTTACCATACTAAGATAATTTGTCTAGAGTTGGTCTGTATGTTTGGGGCATAGCTACATACAATTTTCTTTTTCAAGATATGAGGAACTATTTAGGAATAGGTGGAGAAAGAACCAAGATATACATTGATGGGTGCACTATTGATTTGATGGTAAGTATTTGTTTGCTTCATTTTTCTAATAACATTAATTATATTTATATTCAAGTGCGTATAATTTTTTGATTTATGAATGACAGGCGTAGGTTTATGAACACATTCCATCATTGGCTTCACCAATGAGTTTGTTTGAGTTTCCATTCTTTTATCGATGAAAATATAGCAAACTCCCACATAATGTTGAGGAGGCAGAGAATAAATTAAAACAAGTTACAATAGATATGGTAAAAATTGTAATAATTCATTATTAGTTTTTTGTATAATAATTTGAATTTGACAATTATTTTCATTGTAATATGTTATAGCCTACCTTACTTCAAATGAGTTAGAATTAGCAGTTTTGATCAAGAAATCAAAAGCTGCTAGTGCTGTTATCAGTGAAAACCATGTTTGTGATTATATAATATATGAAGCAATTATTACAACAAAAGTTGAAGAAATTAAATCATTGAAAGAAAAAATTGCTTCTTTGATATGATGGCAATAAAGGAATAGAGTGGGAAGAGTATCTAGCCAAGGACAAGAATGATGAGGAGGTTCTTGAATTGGAAGCTGGTGAGTATGTACACGAGGGGGAACTTGATTTAGTAGATGACACACAAAAAGAAAGGGATGAATCTAAAGATATGGTAGATGAAGAAAGTCAAACAAAATACCATCATTATCCTTTGGATTCCCCCATATCTTTAAAGACAAAACTTTATGTACCAATTCAAGTGGCGAGTTCGAGGAATCTGAGATTGAAGTAGCAAATGTTATGTCCTCGATTATGATAAATGTGCGTAATTGAGAAAATAGAAAGCCAAAATAGAAATCTCTAGATTTTGTCAGCCCCCCAAGCACCACACCAACCAAAAGAGCAAGACAAGTGACAAAGACCTATCTTCCTTATCCTCATACACAAAAAAACAAAGAACAAGAAGAGAAAATGGTATTGTAAACTACTTAATGTTTTGAT
The DNA here is from genome assembly GCA_014898725.1 of Jacaranda copaia. NCBI lineage: Eukaryota > Viridiplantae > Streptophyta > Magnoliopsida > Lamiales > Bignoniaceae > Jacaranda > Jacaranda copaia. Next base: position 521,943 of record JACGDI010003594.1, on the reverse strand, counting down.
TTTTTACGATTTGCATTTCATTTGTAAACTATCTGTTTGTACTAAATATAATGATATCTTATACTTGTTTGGTTGATATCTATACTTAATGCAATGATATCTTATACTTCATGTTTGTGATATTTGTACTTAATGTGCTAATCTTTTATACTCCATGTTGGTGATATTTATATTTAATGTGTTAATCTTTTGTACTTCATATGCTGATCTTTTGTACTCCATATAGGTGATATTTTTTAATGTGCTGATTTCTTGTACTCCATATTGGTGATATTTGTACTTGATATGCTGATCATTTGTACTTTAATAGTTGATACTTTGTATCTAATGTGTTTGTGTTTTGAACTCCATATTGGTGATATTTTTACTTAATGTGCTAATCTTTTGTACTTCAATAGTTATATTTTGTACCGAATGTGCTTGTGTTTTGAACTCTATGTTGGTGATATTTGTACTTAATATGCTAATCTTTGTGCTTTAGCATTTATACTTTGTACCTAATGTGCTTATATTTTGTACTCTATGTAGATTATATTTTGTACTTCAATAGAGGATACTTCAATAGTTGATACTTTGAACTTAATATACTAATTTTTTGTACTTCAATAGTTGATACTTTATACCTAATATGTTGTTTTTTGTACCCCAAAAGATAGAAGACATTAGCCCAATCCAGGTGGCAGATGAACCAACTAGTCCAAAGATTGAAGCGCTTGATCCTTATAAAGAAAGGACGAATTATAGCGGTCGTGCTCTTATTCCAATGGAAGAGCAAGAAGCCATAGACAACTTTATCAGAAGAGATAATTTGAGGTAACAAAATTTGTTTATTATTTTTCTTTTGGATAAATTGGTGTCTAAACTAGTAATTAATAATTATGCAGGGTGACTGTTTAAGAGGGAGTAAGACATTTTCTAGATGGAAAAACCTTTTGGAAGCTCTTAATTGGAGGAGAACTTACTAGTGACATAGTGGACTGCTACATGTTAATATTATGTAGACCATCTTTTGGCAACAAGTGTGACCATAAGGTTTAGTTTACATCCTTAATAGCATAAGAATGTGGCAGTTTCCTAACTTAATTTAGTTCATGTTTCCTATGAGTCTAATCATTTATTTTATACTTCATAGGCTGATATATTAGAATGACTCGAGGGATGCAACATCAAGAATATTATGGATGAAGAATTTGTGAAGTTGATATCTACACTTAACTCCTTCACCCATAAAAATTTGAAAGAGCTTACGTTAGATGCTACAAACCAATGTCATTACATAATCCTATCGATTTGTCGACACCATCACTGGTTCTTGGTTGTTCTCAACATCTCAACTCATTTTTTCTTGTACATGAATTCAATAATGGCCACTAGATACAAATCAACAGTTACTACCATTGTAAGTTTGCTTCATTTCCCTATGATTTCTTCATAATGTAAGGAGTCAAAAATTGATCAATATTTTTATAGCCTTTATTCTATTCTCTGTACATGAAGCTTTCATTTGGGTGTCAAGTGGACGAATACATGAGGCCAAAAAAAAAAAAAAACAAATAGCAATAGGGTGCAGTAGATTGTGGTGTCTATGTGTGCCTTTGGGCAGAATATTTTGCTAGAGACACCATCAAGTACTGAAGGATTGCTAGAACAATTAACATAGATAAATATCATGCGACAATGGTATATACAATATTAAGTCATTAAAATGTCAGGATTTGAATAATACTTTGTATGTAAATACATATATAAATTGAAGCACACTTTGTTTATAATATTATTTTGTATGTAAGTGTAATTTTTCATCAAGTATTTATAATATTTTCAATTGAAATTGGGCAATGAATTAAGTACAATTTGAGAAAAATGAAATACCAATGTGGAACAAACAAATTATAAAATGTATTGCATTGAAATACACTTTAATTCAATAAAAATTGGGCAACGAATTTGAGTACAATTTAAGGTAAATAAAGTATAAAAGTGGAACAGACAAAGTGTAAAAGGTTTTGTATTGAAGTACACTTTAGTTCAATTGAAACTATACAGTGAATTTAAATACAATTTGAAGGCAATGAAGTATAAACATGCAACAAACAAAGTATAAAAGGTTTTGTATTGAAGTACACTTCAATTCAATTGAAACTGAGCAATAAATTTAAGTACAATTTGAGGGAAATGAAGTACAAACCCAGAACAGAAAAAATATTAAATGTGTTTCGTTGAAATATACTTCAATTCAATTGAAATTGATAGTGAATTTGAGTATAATTTGAGGGTAATGAACTACAAACGTGGAACAAACAAAGTATAAAAGGTTTTGTGTTGAAGTACACTTCAATTCCATTGGAACTGGGTAGTGAATTTGAGTATAATTCTAAGAAAATGAAGTACAAACCCTAAACAAACTAAGAATAAAATGTGTTTCATTAAAGTACACTTCAATTCAATTGAAACTCAACAGTGAATTTGAGTACAATTCAAGAGAAATGAAGTACAAACCCAGAACAAGCAAGTATAAAATTGATTTGTGATATATACTTCAATTCTATTAAAACTGGTAATGAATTTGAGTACAATTTGAGGGCAATGAACTACAAATATGGAACAAACAAAATATAAAAGGTTTTGTGTTGAAGTACACTTCAATTTCATTGAAATTGGGCAATGATTTGAGTACAATTCCAGGGAAACGAAGTACAAACCTAGAACAAACAAAAGTATAAATTGTGTTTCATTGAAGTACACTTTAATTTGATTGAAAATTGGGTAGTGAATTTAAGTACAATTTGAGCAAAATGAAGTATAAATGTGGAACAAACAAAGTATAAAATGTGTTTCGTTAAAGTATACTTCAATTCGATTGAAACTAGTAGTGAATTTGAGTACAATATGACTGAAATGAAGTACAAATTTGAAACAAACAAAGTATAAAAGGTTTTGTGTTAAAGTACTCTTTAGTTCAATTAAAATAGGGTAGTGAATTCGAGTACAGTTCGAGGAAAATGAAGTAGAAACGTGGAGCAAATAAAGTATAAAATGTGTTTCATTGAAGTCACTTCAATTCAATTGAAACTAGGTAGTGAATTTCAGTACAATGTGTGGGAAATGAAGTACAAACGTGGAACAAATGAAGTATAAAATGTGTTTTGTTGAAGTACACTTCAATTCAATTGAAATTAGGTAGTGAATTTGAGTGCAATTCAAGAGAAATAAAGTGCAAACCAAGAATATGGAAAGTATAAAATTTGTTCCGTTGATGTACACTTCAATTCAATTGAAACTAGCAGTGAATTTGAGCACTATTTGAGAGCAATGAAGTACAAATGTGAAACAAACAAAATATAAAAGGTTTTTTTTGTTGAAGTACAATTCAATTCTATCGAAATTGGACAGTGAATTTGAGTATAATTCTAGGAAGATAAAGTACAAACCTAAAAGAAACGAAGTATAAAATGGGTTTAATTGAAGCACACTTCAATTTAATTGAAATTGGGCAGTGAATTTGAGTACAATTCGAGGAAAATGAAATACAAACGTGGAACATACAAAGTATAAAATATGTTTTATTGAAGTACACTTATTGCAATTGAGTCATTATTCTCCAATAGTTGTAATGATGATCAAGTGCAATATTTTGAGATTATCAAATTAAGTGAAGTACGTTTTAGTACCAATGATAGGGTGGACATTAATGTCAAATTCTCATTTATTTACATCCTTGAAAATATAAGTATTCTTTCATTACGGCGATTGATAACATTTATCCATTGAACATTTGTGGCTTACACTTTAAAATTTTAATATTATTTTATTCATATGATAAATATTACACACATGTTTATAGTTTATTTATTAATTACTAAGATTTAAAATGCAAATCATTAAACAAATTTCAATTTAACAATATTTGTAAAAATATTAAGATATTAAGTACAAAATTGCCGAAATGAGGTGCAAATGTCAAGAAATTAAGTACAATTATTCCATATTAAGGTACAAAAACAATGATATCTCAGACAACATGCAAAAATGCTAATTTCACACTAAATCAGCTACATCATTGTAGAAATAAGGTATAAATGTTAAGAAATCAAGTACAATTATTTCAGATTGAGGTACAAAATCAATGATATCTCGAACAACATGCAAAAATGCTAATATCATGCTAAATCACCTACATCAATGCCGAAATGAGGTGCAAATGTCAAGAAATCAAGTACAATTATCCCATATTGTGGTACAAATTCAATGATATCTCGAACAACATGCAAAAATGCTAGTTTCATGCTAAATCACCTACATCAGTGCTGAATGAGGTACAAATGTCAAGAAATCAAGTACAATTATCCCAGATTGAGGTACAAAATCAATGATGTCTCGAACAACATGTAAAAATATTGATTTCATGCTAAATCACCTATATCATTGCCGAAATAAAGTACAAATATCAAGAAATCAAATACAATTATTATCCTAGATTGAGGTACAAAATCAATGATATCTTGGATAACATGTAAAAATGCTAATTTCACGCTAAATCAACTACATCACTGTCGAAATGAAGTACAAATATTAAGAAATTAAGTACAATTATCCCAGATTGAGGTACAAAATTTAACTAGTTTACTGATTCTTTGTAGGTTCGATGATTATGTCGTATTCTACCACATCTTTTACACTTAATTACACATTTCTCAATTTGTGATGGAATCCTTTGCATCTTACACACAGGCTAAGATTGACAATCAGGTGCATTAATGACTCCATCATCATCTAGAAGGAACAGATGCATACCAAACATAGGAATAGGGTTTATCATTGCTTGGTATGCTTGTTAATATATCTCAACTCGGTAGTATTGATAGGTGAAGTCATACGGTGAAAGTGACCTTTACTCAATACAAACACAAGCATGTTTGCATGGTATTTTATTAATCTACCATACTCTACACGAACAAACCCTATTATGTAAATCTACAGCATATGATTTATTTTGCTTAATCACCTCAAAGCTCCAATCGCTACACATGACAACTTTTAAGTTACAAGAACACAAATGATTGATTGCCAACTTTTTTTCTTGCTTGGGACATAATTGACTAACCATCTTATGAGATTCTTCTCATCCATCATGCATCATAACCATTATTTGCATGCGTATATGATCAACCATGGCTACAATTGGCATAAATCGGGCTAGTTTAACTCAATTATTCTAATATTTTGCTTGATTATTATTTATTACCCCCCATCAATCTCCACTAAATAAGGAATTTGCCCAATATAGTGGGTTAGACTGCATAATAAAGTCTCTTGCGAGCGACAATGACTCCAAGAAACTGTTAATATGTTTTGTAGATGCACATGCAACTTTCATAAAAACAGAAACACCAATGTTTCTTGTTATGTAGAGGGTACTTTCTTAATACCTAAATTTAAAATAATAGACTAGTAATGTGTTAAATGTTATGAATTAGAGTTTATTTCACATAATTATTTCACAAACAAAGATAAAGTACACTTACTTATTTCTCAAAATTATCCACTAAGTATCTCAAGCAATATACATGGTGGCTATTGAAAAATATCATATAGAGGGCCTTAAGAAGACCTGGATGTCAATTGAAGAAGAAAGTAAACCATGATAAGCCAGGTAGATATTGAGAATCTAAGATACTTTGTAGCTTAAAGCAGAACCATTCCAAATTAATATCATTTTCAAAGTTAACAACTGTATATGCTAGCATGAATAAGTCATCAGTAGCATCTTTATTGATAGCACTGAGTAAGCCTCTTTTGTATTTATTTTTAAAAATGGTGTTATCTAAGAATATCAATGGCCTGCATCCCTTGAGAAAACCAATAAGGCAGGTACTAAAACATATAAATAGTTGACAAAATTTTTGACTAATTGGGTCAATCTCACAGTTTGTAATACTTCTAGGGTTTGTCCTCTTCACAATACCATCTCAACTTATCATAAGATTCTTTCTTAGCACCATGGATGTCATGTGTAGCTAATTCCTTACCTATCCATACTTTATGGTATCTATGTTTCACACCGTATTCTCTATGCACATATTTCAATATGGTAAAGGGCCAATAACATGGCTTTGATCTCAGTTTATCCTTCATTATGTTAGCAACCCAAGCAAAATTGGCTTTAGGATATCCCATTATCCAAAGATTAGCCTCACCACATGTGTGTTCTAGAATGCATTTTTGAATGCTAAATAATTTATTAGCCTCATGCGTTGATGCATAGATTCTCCATTTGCAATTTTCATCACTACAATTGGCTATGATTTTTTTTGTTGTCATTTTTCTTGTATTTAAATGAATGCAAAGTAGACACTGCATAATTCTTAAGCATAATTCAGAACTCCTTAGCATCCTTGAATGTCTGACCCTCCCCGTATATGCAATTTTTCATGCATCAATTGAGTTGCTAGTTAAAGCCAATTCATTGTGCGATGCATTGGTTGAACCAATTTTCTCCTTGATTGCATCCCTTGAGGTTGACAAATGAAGTATAATTTTTAGATAATCCATTAGCAGAACACATGAAACTTAAATAATAGATTCAAATAACTAAAGTACAAATTTAGATAAAATAAAGTATTGTTTTAGAACACTTGAAGTACAAAGCTTTATTGAATAGAGTACATGTTTAAGTAAAATAAAGTATAATTTCAAAAAATAAAGTACAATCTTAGATAAAGTGAACTATAATTTCAGAAAACATAAAGTATAAAACCTTAGCAAATGTAGTACATGTTTAGGTAAAATGAAATAAGTATCATTTCAGAAAATAGAAGTAGAATTTTAGATAAAGTGCAATGCGATTTTAGAACATTTGAAGTATAAAATCCTAGCAATGGTAGTATAATTTTAGATAATCAATAAATAGAACACTTAAAGTATATAACTTTTACAAATAGAGTACAAATTTTTAAAATGAAGTATGATTTAAGAAAATCGAATTACAATTTTAGATAAAATAAGTATAGTTTGGGAACACTTCAAGTATAAACTGCTAGCAATAGCAGCATAATAGATAATCAATTAGTAGAACACTTGAAGTATAAAACTTAAATAATAGAGTACAATTTTATATGAAATGAAATACAATTTCAGATAACTGGAGTAAAAATTTGTATAAAGTGAAGTACAATTTTGAAATAATTAAAGTATAAAACACTAGCAACTATGGTATAGTTTTGAATAATTAATAAATAGGACACCTGAAGTATAAAACTTTAATGAATAGAGTACATGTTTAGATAAAATGAAGTGTAATTTAAAAAAAAGAAGTATAATTTTAGATAAATTGAAGTATAATTTCAAAATTTCTAAAGTATAAAACCTTAACAACTACAGTATAGTTTTTGATAACCAGTGGTAAAACACTTGAAGTATAAAACTTAAATAATAGATTCAGCTAATTGAAGTACATGTTTAGATAAAATGAAGTACAATTTTGGAACACTTGAAGTATAGAACTTCAATAAATAGAGTTCAGGTATAATTTTAAAAAATAGAAGTATAATTTTAGATAAAGTGAATTGCAATTTCAAAACACTTGAAGTATAAAACCCTAGTAAAAGTAGTATAATTTTGGATAATCAATAAATAGAACACTTAAAGTATAGAACTTCTATAAATGGAGTACAAATTTTGTAAAATGAAGTATGATTTAAGAAAATTGAATTACAATTTTAGATAAAGAAGTACAGTTTGAAAACACTTCAACTATAAACTACTAGCAATAGCAATATAATTTTGGATAATCAATTAGTAGAACACTTGAAGTATAAAATTTAAATAATAGAGTACAATTTTATGTGAAATGAAGTTCAATTTTAATTAATCGGAGTACAAATTTGTATAAAGTAAAATATAATTTTGGAATAGTTGAAGTATAAAACACTAGCAACTGTGGTACAGCTTTAGATAATCAATAGATAGAATACTTAAAATATAGAACTTTAATAAATAGAGTATATGTTTAGGTAAAATAAAATATAATTTCAGAAAAATACGTACAATTTTAGATAAATTAAAGTATAATTTCAGAACTTCTGAAGTATAAAACCTTAGCAGTTGCAGTATAGTTTTTGATAATCAATTAGTAGAACACTTGAAATATAAAACTTAAATAATAGATCTAGCTAATTGAAGTATTGATTTAGATAAAATGAAGTATAATTTTAGAACACAGGAAGTATAGAACTTTAATAAATAGAGTACATGTTTATGTAAAATGAAGTAAGTATAATTTCAGAAAACAGAAGTACAATTTTAGATAAAGTGAAGTACAATTTCAGAATATTTGAAGTATAAAAACCCCAATAAATGCAGTATTAATCAATAAATAGAATACTTAAAGTATATAACTTTTATAAATAGAATACAGATTTGTAAAATGAAGTATTATTTTAGAAAATCGAATTACAATTTTAGATAAAATAAATACAGTTTGGGAACACTTCAAGTATAAATCGCTAGCAATAGCAGTATAATTTTGAATAATAAATTAGCAGAACATTTGAAGTATAACACTTAAATAATAGAGTACAATTTTATGTGAAATAAAGTACAATTTCAAATAATTGAAGTACAAATTTGTATAAAGTGCAATATAATTTCGGAACAGTTAAAGTATAAAATACTAGCAACTGTGATAGAGTTTTGGATAATTAATAAATAAGACACTTGAAATAAGAACTTTAATGAATAGAGTACAAGTTTAGGTAAAATGAAATATAATTTTAGAAAAAGAAGTATAATTTTAGATAAAGTGAAGTATAATTTCAGAACATCTGAAGTATAAAACCTTAGCAATTATAGTACAGTTTTTGATAATCCATTAGTACAACACTTGAAGTATAAAACTTAAACAATAGATTACAATTTTTGTTAGATGAAGTACAATTTTATTTGCAATGAAGTGTAATGTAGAACACTCCAAGTTGAGAAAGATTTTCAAATAAATAGAGAACAATTTCAAAACACTTGAAGTATAAAACTTGACAAACTGCAGTATAGTTTAGATTATGTGAAAGTATTATCTTAAAATATCACTGCTCTTCTTGGCATTGCTGCTTGATTCATCGTTGCAATTTATCAAGATGTCAATAATGTTCATCTTCAATGTCAAATGCCGTAAGACCATATTCAAGACATTATTGTCCTTAGTCGAAGCCACGTACAATCTTTGATGTTGAGCTATATATTGCAAACTGAAGAGTTTGACATTGATTTCACTCAATTTTCTTACGAGATTAATATGCATATCCATTAAAGTTATACTATCCTTAATTGACATTATATGGAGTTGGTCTTTGTAGTGGCAACTCTTCAACATTTGATTGAATACTCCAACTTCACTACTAGCTGACATCATTGGAAAAATACAAGAAACTCAGAAGCAACCGAAAAGCAACTAAGAAGAAGAAGAAACCTAAAAATGATGAAGAAGAAACCAGAAAATGATGGAAATGAAAAGAGAAAAAGACAATGTAGATGTTAGGTTGGTGGTTGTTGGCTCCCATGATTATTTTCGTTCATGCCATGGAGTTTGTTGCATTTTTTCTTTTCTTTCTATTTCTGGAAATGAAAGTACATATGCTAGGGTTTACCGTTGCTTGTGTTTATGATAAAAAAGTGAAAAAAAATGAGTGAAAAATATTGTACTTAGGGCATTTTTATCAAATCAAGTGAGTAGGGAGTGATCTCTAAAATTTTAACAAAACTATGGAACTTATTCTAAATAAAATCAATTAGGGACTAATCAGAAATTGGGAAAGTGCTTTTGGTACTTTTAAATAAGTGTCCCAAAAATATATATGAATAAAATATATAATTAAATAAAAACACATAGCAATCAAATAAGTTAGAACATAATATCAAATATTTACAAAGTGAAAATTTCTTTTCTGAAATATAAAAATATTTTGTTAAATTATGGAGTGTTGTTTTGTTAAAAAATAAAAAAAAAATATAGGTTCATTCTCAATGGATTGGGAATAGCTAAACATATGGGGGAGGGAGGGAATAGCTGAACCCATCCTTTTTGGGAATGAAAATTCCGATGAGAATGGGCATTCCCATATCCAAATTATACAAATCATGGGTTTAGGAATAGACTTGGGAATATCCATTCCATTTCCATCTCATTCTCGCATATTAATCATACCATTAGAGAAATTTGGGGCATCAACTTTGTGAACTGAATGTTTAGGTTGTGATTTCTTGTGAAGTATTGTCTCATGTTTGGTATTTTAAAGATTTTGGGTTATTTTAGTTTTTTTGATATATGAGATTGTGAATGATTGTAAGATAAAATATTATAATTATAATGATGTAATGTGTTGATGTGATTGGGGATTGTAAATACTTGTGAGCTATGTTTTGTGAGTTTTAGTTTTTTGGTTTGTTTGGATTTAAAATATTATTAAAAAATTTACAATAATAGATAAATTTAATAATTCTAATTATTTCAGAAATAATTTAAAAATAGCCAGTGAATTATTTTATTAATTTAGGAAAACAAAGTTCCAACTAGGAAAACAATAATTTTTTTTTTGTTGTATATTGTGAATAAAGTTTTAACAAGTCTCAAATTAATTGGATTAGTTAAAAAATTTAATTTTTTTATTCATAAAATAATTTAAAAATACATATAACATAATTTTGGCATTTTTATTTTTTTTCCTTATGCATGTTTATTTTCAAAAAGTGTGTTTAATGAAAACAATTGAAAAGATAAATTTAATATATTTGACATGATTTTATAAAATTGACAATTAAATATTTTTTAAATTGAGCAAAATTAGATTCAGACTAAAAAAGTTAATTGGATTAATTGAAAATTGATAAAAATAAATGAATCAAATTTTTTGTTAATGATTATTTTTATTTCTTCTAAAATAATAAATTTGCATTTCATTTAAAATGACAGGGTTAATTGTTGGCTTAATTCAAAATTTTATTTGGCCAAGTATGTTACAATATTTAAACAAAAAAAAGACCACACTTCTCGATTTGGGTTTTTTGGAATGTTTATATTCCTATAATTGAAAATTATACAAGACCAAATTTTTTATTCATAAATGATATTAGTATATAATTGAATTTTGAAATCTTATATTTTTCCTAATAAGATATGTACTTTTTAAATTCAAACAAAAATAAAATATGTCAATTAATTCTTAGAGTATTATTCTTCTCCACTATAAATTTAAAAATGAAATATAGATATAATTTAATATGTAATATCTAAAATTATTACATAAAAATATAAACATAATATATCTTAAATTAATATAATAATACTTAAATTATCTATAATTAGTTTAAATAAATATCTAATTCTTCATAAATATTATATTTAAAAATTAAAAATACGCATCTTCATACAATTTTAAATAAAAAGAAAAGAAAAGAAACTTAAACTAATAAATTAAGCAAAAAAATATTAAAAAAAAAACCAACAAAAAAATGAAATAAACAAACAAGCAAGGAGAGAGTAAGAAACAAACAAAAAAGAAACAAAAAGGAAAGGGCAAAGTCTGCAGCCTACGCCTCGCATCCACAATTGTCTCAAAGTTTTCAAGCACGGCAACCCAAGTTGTCTTTAAGTCTTTAAGACCAAGAAATGAACTCACATCCAAACAAGTCTCTATATGTGTCTTGTGTTTTAGGGTCGAGAAAATGGGATTTGATCCCACAAGCAATCGCACCCTTAGCGCCTCTTTGGTTTGATTTTCAAATTTTCTTTTTATATTTTTTTTACTATTTTAAAAATAGAACACATTATTTTATACATAATTTTTATCTAAAATTATTTTTATTTTTATTTTCAAAACACATTCTCAATAATCTATATATTTTCTCCCAATAACATTTATATTCTCACTCTATTCCATCACTTATATCTCTCTCTACTTACAACTTACTAAACCCAACATAATCATTATTTTTTCAATAATTTATCCAAATACAAATTTATTTTCAACTCATTTCTACTAACTACTTTTCAACATTTTGAAAACGATGAAAATGAAAATAAAATCAAATAGGCTCTAGTAGACCAGAAAGTTCAATCCTATTTTGGGCCTTGGGGTTTTGGAATATCGTTTTAAGATAACACATTTTGGTACTTGAACTGAAGAATAAGATGTAATAAAATTTGTTATTTTATTTTATGAGAAAGATAAATTTTAGTGTAATTATTTTTTGCATAATTTTTTGTGTTATAGGGGATATTAAATCAAAATTTTATATTTTTATATTTTATTTCTATAGTGATATAATAATTAAAAAATAAATTATATATTATCATTTTGATCAATGTAATAAATTAAAATGATTATAGTTTCTGAATTATATTTTGAAAGAAATGTTGAGTTTTATTTTAAGAGAATGAAAATCATTATGTTAACTAACTCCAAACACAACCTCTATGATTGTGACATAATTGATGTGTATACTAATCTTTTTATAATATAAAATAAGTAAAATTATTTTAATTTTTAGCAACTCTGTGAACTGGGTGTTTAGCAGATCTGAAAGTTCAATCTTGTTTTTAGGGTTTTAGGATAATGTTTTAAGATAACTAGTATTGCTAAAATTTTTACTACAAGGACAATTTAGGAAGTTGGCCAAAAACGACATTAAACCTAAAATTAATTAATCATGTAAAAGGGCTGGAGAGCCCAAAGGACAAGCTAAACTCATAAAGAAGACAAAAGAACTTTAATGGGCCTAAGTCCATTAAAATTAAAAATAATAAATATTGAGTCCTACAAAGAACTTGGGTATGAGAAATCATTCACAAAAATTCTATTAAGTCGAAGAACTTTCTAGAAGAGAACATCTCTCCATGCACATTCTAGAGAAAAATGAACTAACACATTATTGTCTTCTAGAAAGGACCCTAACTCTATTTCTAACCATTGGTCATTTTGGTGTCATTTGCGAGGAATGTTGAGAATGAGAAGAACTCTAGAGCTCAATACTTCAACATCTAGGAGGCATCGACATTTGGCGATGTGAGAGCTACTAACTAGAAGTATCATCATAATTAGCACTGGAGTTGTACGCTAGCATGAAAACTCACAAATTACATGTCGCTTTTTGGAAAACTTTTGCCACTATTAACTCCCGAAGTATTGATGAGTTTATTGGAGAGTGTCATCACACGACTCCTAACCAACCCAACTGCTCAACATGTGGAAGAGTTACTGTAGCCCTTTTGTTGGGACTGGGGGCTTTGCCCTCCCTAAAGCAAAGCCATTTAAAGGACTAATCTTGAGTGAAGTCTTACTCTTCCTCCTCTATTTTCTGCACAGGAACTTTCAGTCTCTCTCCCAGGAACCCTTTCGAGTCAGCACCTACTATCGCTAAATGTTATGTCAAGAGCTTGTTCTTCTTTGCAGTAGCCCAAAGGTGGAAAAGCACGGATCACCTAACGAAAAAGATGATCACAACAAGGTGCCCAAAACACACGGGCATAATGTGTCTTGAGCATTCACCATATATGCCCCACTTATTATTTCACAAGAAGAGGTTTTGTGTGATGTATTACAATATGGCCTTGTTGTGCACACTCCTCAAAAGACGATGAAGGATATGGGAAAACATAAGATAAATAAATAGTGTCATTTCCACCAGCACTATAAACATACCACTAAGTCTCATAAGCACTTGAATGACAAGATCGAGAGGCTAATCCAGTTAGGACATTTAGGAGTACATAATGTAGGGGCCAAGTAGTCCTGGGGATGCTCCAAAAGGCGAGAATAATGAGTTTTGTTGTCCATAATTTGGTGAGCGCCCGAAGCCTACCAATTAGTAGTATGCACATGATGGAAAACAATCTCCCTACTATTAAAGGACCTTTGACGCTCCTAAGAGGATCCATTGAGATAAGTGATGCTAACACCAAGAAGGCAAAGGCACGAGAGTTAGCATATATATTAGCCTAGGTCATTAACCTTATTTTGGCCACATTCGAAGGTCAACATCCAGTGACAAGCAATGCCCTAGAGGATTTGAGACATCAAGAAACAAAAAGACCCACAAACAATGATCTCATGATTCTAAAAAAACTACAAGTGTGAAAAAACAAGAAAAGAAGGAAACATGAAGTGGTGACTCCTTAGGATGCTAGCAAGTATAAGTTACTAAATTTAGGAGCCAACTCAAAATAGAAGCAAGTCATGAGCACGAGCGAGTTAGATTAGCAGTACTTTAGTCTATACCCTTTCCAACCAAAAAAGCAGAGATACTTCAAATTGTTACACTCTGGAATTTGATTAGGTACCACCCAATGGATATTAGAAGTTCAAGGAAGCATAGGTCTTCACGATCTTGTAATTTCCATAATTTCAATGGAGATACCATATAGTAGTGCTAGGAACTGAGAAGTCCACATAAAGGCACTCACAACTAGGACTGGAACTTTGATCTTGCTACAAACATGAAGACATTCCCCATAATAGGAATCGCTAAAGCAACTTAAGGAACATTATTTGAAGTTCAACTCCGATCACTACTATTGTGGAGAGTACCTACCTTCTTGCTAATCAAATTAACCAAGCAACCGTACCTGCAAGCACCTTTTGCTTTCTCTGAGAGTGTCTTGTACTTTTAAACATTATTTAGCTTCTTATTTTTAGATTCGATAAACCTACCCACTGAAGGATGACACTCATTTCTTAGTTCTATTAATCTCTGGAATAGATGCATAATTCTTCATGTTCTTCATATTACATTTCTTTTTCATGATTTTGAACTTTACAGCTCCTATAAAGTGTTATTATAGAGCGTTTAGGCATAACTCTACTATAAGACATTCTTAAGGAGTGGAGGAGTACGTGGTTGCCATCAAGAGTAATCTTACTTGGGGAAAATGTATTTTTAACCCTCTCAGAAAAATTGTTGCGGTAGTTTATCCCCTTATGAAAAAAGGTTGAAATACCATCTTTTGTTTTTAAATTTTGGTGAAAAACCCTCTTGAGACCATAAGTGGAGTGCATGCACCTAAAAATACGAGTGGTTGTGATTTTTTATGTATAAAATGACTATTTTGCCCTTAATATGTCAACTATTTGATCTTTTTATTTAAATGAACTGCCCAAATTAAATAGTACTTAATATTTATAAAAAACTATTTATACATTTATATACATTATATATACAACATATTATATATATTATAATATATTTATCAGTAGTATATATATTATAAATATAACATAGTAATATATTTATGTATATGTATAAGAGGCTGCCATTGGCAACCAGATTTGGCCGGCCGATCTAGCCAGATTAGACTGATGGCCATAGTCCCTAGCTGCCATCATGCATAAAAATAAATAAATAAATAAAATCTTGGCCATGGCAATCACTTACGTGGGGGAAGGAGGGTCAAGGCTACCATGGAACCAGATCTGGCCAGTGGCTACCGATGGCCATCATGCATGGATAGAAAGAAGAAAAGATAGAAAGAAACAAAGAAAGAAAACTTGGTTGCCATGACGGCCAGTTCCTGGGGGCTGGGGGATGGAAGTCACATATAATATATATGTATGAATATAAATATGTTATAAATATAAATAATTATATAAATTTTGTATATGTATATATAATTTTATATATATGCATGTATATAATTTTTTATAATTATTATATAGTATTTGATTTATACAAATATGTTAAATATTTTATAAATATGAAATTATTTAGTTTTGATAATTATATATATATGTATGTATATATAATTTTTTGAATAATAAATAGTATTTGATGTATATAAATATGTTATGAATAATTTTATACGCATATATGTATATATAATTTTATATATATGTGATTTTTTATATATGCATGTATTTAATTTATATGAAACTATTTAGTTTTGATAATTATATATATGTATGTATATATAATTTTATAAATATTAAATATTATTTAATTTATATAAATATGTTATATATTTCATAAATATAAAATTATTTAATTTTAGATTAAACAAAAGAAATATATATTATATGTAATAGATATCTTATAAATAATTTTATATACATATATATATATATATTATGCATATACGTATTTATATAATTTTTATATGTCTATAATTTTATATATATGTATGTATATATAATTTTAAAAATATTAGATAGTATTTAATTTATATAAATATCTTTTGTATTTTATAAATATAAAATTATTTAATTTAGATTAAATAAAAGAAAAATAAAAATATAAGGATATAATAATTATATATATGATGGTATTTTCATCATTTCAATATAAAATTCAACTCAAATAGGCAAAAGGGGGCAGTGATTCAAATTTTAAAAATAGAAAGGGGTGTTTCACCCCTTTTTTCTTTTGTAGAGGAGTAAACCGCTTATTTTGTATAATATAAGGGTTAAAAAGATTTTAGCCCAATCTTACTATGCAGCACCCCTAAGGTATGTGATTGCTAACACAATCCCACTATAGACGCCTAGAGAGGTACATAGTAGTCACTCTAAACACTATTGGCTCCTTTTGGAATTATGTGGCAACCTCTAAAAAAACCCTACTAAGGGCTTCCTCTAGGGTGAGACTCCTCTCAGGACTATGTCGTAACCTCTCTAAAAAAGCCACTATAGGCTTCGTCAAGAGTACATCACAATGCCTCTACCAAAAACCTACTAAAGACCTTGCTGGGGCAAGTGGTACTCACTTTGAAGAAAAGATCCGCCACACTAGTACCTATGCAACTATAAGAAGCCATAATTGAGTCCTCATGAGGAGGAAGGTGGCAATATATTGACATTTAGAGAAAATGAAAAAAAATTCTCTTAGTCAAGTAACTTAGCAAGTTACTGTGCTTTCGTTATGAAGCCTCAAGAAGGCCTATGAATACAATCCTTTTCACCTTTACACTTGAACTTAAATGTCAATGGTCACTCAACTTAAACACAAGATTATTTCTCCTCGAAGAATTTTACCTTACAAAGGGTGAACAACAAACAATAATGAAAGCAGGAGGTTTTGCACTTTCCAAGAATAATTTTGTTATCCATTACACTTACAACTACAAAGTCACTTAAAACTCACAAGGTCAACAAAACGACTACACAATTTTACAAAATAATTTTTCTACAATTCCATGAGATTAATGAAGGCACAACACTGTCAATTAGCCTTGACAAAACTTAAGTCGCCAAAAAAAATAAACATTGCACGCTTCAAGCTAGAGCCCACATTAGCGCCCAAGATAGCAAGTGCTTGGGTTGGGGCCTGGTGTTTGTACTCAAAATGGGTGACCGCTATAGGTCTACAGGATTGATGTCTCCTTGCCCAATATGCTCGACTTTTAAAGCCTAAATATATTGGATCAATGGTCATTCAATTGGCTAAGTATTTGCACGAATGTAAATAAGTAAAAGTAGAAAAACTTTATTTAAATCAAACAAAAATGATAAAACAAGTACTCAGCCAACACTTAACCACCAAAAGTAAATGACGTTATAAAAAGAAAACATGCTAAAACACTACTCAAGTTAATCATAAAATGCTAAGTAGTGCCTACTACCCTAAACAGAACATCTTGATTCTTGCTGAGTTGCTCCCGTTGGTTTCTCTACTATAGCCTTGCCGTAAGTTTAGGGCCTTTCTCAAACTCTCCAACAATAAGGTTAACTAGGATAATGGAGGCTAACATTGACAAGTCCTTTATGGGATACTGCCCAACCTCCTTCAAGATACGGCAACAACTTTAGATAGTCTATTTATAGATTGTCATTGCCTCTACTTCAATTATCTTAAAAAACTCATTAGAATGTTTGAACTCTAACTGTGTCCTCATTAGCAACATTTATGAAGATCCTTCAAATAGAGAATAAATTTCTTCTTACTTTTCACTTCCTTAGGATACCTTACCTTCAAGCGCTTATGTTTCTTTAGCAACTTAGCCAACTTATGCTCTTTCTAACTTTATTGTTTCCACTTCAGTGCCTTCTTCCTTTAGGCGGGTTGCCTCAAGAGATATTTGCTCAACTAAGTTCCATCATTGCGCTCAAAGATGTAGAAATACTTGAGAATAAAAAAGTTAAGTAGCACTACGAAGATAAAAAGAAAGTGAAAGATAAATCAGGGTAATGAGACAAACGCTTGTGTGGGTGAAGTCACCAATGGCTATCTTAGTTAGTTGAAAAGAGGAGAATAACTCCAACTTTCCCTGATGACACTTGCTCACTACACCACTCATGCAATCAAACATTGAAAGCCATTTCATCCACTTGCCCATGAGAAGTTATGCCATGATTCAACATAAATGGCCACACCACTAAAATTCGAAAAAAAAAGCACTTCATTGCCGAAACTAAGAGGCTTGAATGACTTTCAGAGGACGCTATCTCACTACAATGCTTCTCCAGAATACACCCCTCATACACTTTTTCTTCTGCTAACTTAGTCGCGCAAACAACTTCACAAGCTTCAAAAAATGCTCAAGTACTTTGGAGTATACACAACTCCACTAATAACCTCAAACGGTTGTTGAAGACTAAAACTTCATGAAGATCAAGTCCTATGCAAACCATGGAATGAGATATGCATTTACCTCACTAAAATACGTAAGCTTATGCACTCACATATGATTTTTATGTAGTTACTACATGAATTTAAAATTGCTTTATATGTACGTTAGAGTCAACATAATTCCAAGTCCCATATAAAGCACCTATTCGTTGTATACATAGAATAACACCCGTTGAGGCATGAAACTCAACAAAGTTTACCTAAATAACTACCAAAAAAAGCACTTTCTAAAGAAAGCAAGAATAACTAATAAGATCATAGCATTAAAGGATCCCTTAAGCACGAACAACTCAAAAGAAAATCTCTAAGTCATGCACAAAGCATGAAGTCTTGTTGAGCATCCTCAATATCTTCAACAATATGCAACTTAGTCCCAAGAATTTTGTTTTAAGTCCTCTAGTAACTTTACAAATATTTAGACACGCTCACGTGAACATATGAATTTAGGATAGTAAGCTATCTTAAAAAGCCTTCCTAATCATAAAGGCAACTTTTAAAATGTCTAAGTCCTCCTCTAGATGTAGAAAGCTATCAACAATCCTAGAAAAATTTTGAAAATGCAAAACTTTGCAATGAAGCCTAAGTTTTGTGTGGATATAGAGCTAAACGCAAGCATCCCATGTGGGTGCCCAATGGTGGCACCTAGTAGGTGTTAACAGTGAGCACTCGATGTTGAAATTCTCCCTTTAACTCTCTTTCTAAAAGTTAGACTCAACCTCAATTGCTATTTGAATCTAGTCCTTTCTCTCTACATTTGAATCCCTACAATTCCACTTGCAATAAAAATTCACCAAGCCTCTTAATGAATGCCATTAATTCCACTTGCAATAAAAATTCAAATTAGTAATATCATTTTTATGAATTAACATAAAATAAAATCAAATCAAACTTTTATGTTATATTTTTAATATGAAAATAGGATTTTCCTACCGAATGGATAATACTGCTAAAAACTAACTATGAGGACAGTTTGGTAAATTGATGAAAAATGATATTAAACCTAAAAATAATTAACCTAGCAAAAGGGCCAAAGAGTCCAAAGGTCAAGTTAAGCCCATAAAGAAAGTAAAAAAAAAAAAAACTAATAAGCGTAAGCCCATCAAGACTTGAAACTATAAATACTAAGTTTTAGAAAGAAATTTGGCATGAGACATTCGCAAAAATTCAAAATGTCAAAAAACTTTTGAGAAGAGAATATCTCTCTACGCATGTTCTAAGGAAAACAAAATGACACATTGCTATTTTTCAGAAAGGACCTTAACTCCATTCCAAGCAATATCAATAATATATTTTGATAGTTTATTTCTTTAAATCATATTAATCAACTGAGAATTTTTTAGGAAAGAATTAAGGATGTTTCGGAAGGACAATTTGTCAAGTGATATATTTTAATAGTTGCATTGGAGAATATATGATGATAATAAAAAAATTTATCTTATTTTAATGAAAAGATAAGTTTTAGTATAATTAATTTTTTTTATAATTTCTTGTTTATATTCTCATATTTTATTTTTGTAGTGCTATAATAATTAAAAATTTCATATTGTCTTATCATTTTGTTCAATGTAATAATTTGAAATGATTATAACTTCTAATAACATTTTGGAAGAAGAATTTATATTTTAAAGAAAATATTTAATTTTAGTTTATGAGGAATAAAATCATTATGTTAAATAACTCCAAGCATAACCACTGTAACTGCGACATAATTGATGAGTATGCTAAAACTTTTATAATATAAAATAAATAAAATTGTTTATTTTTAAATGGTAATTTATATGTATTTATTTGAATTTTGAGAATAAATTAAAGGAGAAATTTAAGATAAAATAAAATAATTGGAAAAATAAATAAATAATTAGATAAAAAATTGAATGGTGACAAGAGAAAAGAAAAATGAAAAATTACAGTGCATTATTTATAAAATGAAACTAATTTTGTCAACTAACTAATAACATACAAAATTAATTATTTTAAGACAATCACGCTTTGTAAATAGTATACACGCCCTTTGAAATATTTAACTTGATAGGATTAGATTCTAGGGTTGATTTCCTTCGATTGTGTAATTCTTTTAATTAAATTTGGGGTTAATTTTCACTTTGTTGTATCATATTATTTCTAGTAAAAAAAGTGATACTTTAATCTTTCCACTGCATCATTTCATTTCCTCATTTTTGTAAAGTACTTCAATCAGTTAATTTGAAAATTGCAATTAATTTTCCAAATATGTTCTTAAATAATAGAAATAAATATCAAATAAAAGGAAAGTACTTTTGCGCATATGTTTTTGTTTCTTTCATGGCTTATTTATAATTTATTGAAAAAGTAACAAAAAAGAATACATGAAGTACTATTAAGAATGAAGTTAATTTTGTATTTAACAAAATATCCTTTAATATCTAATAAAAAGGCTCTAAACCATTACAAAAATCTTTGTACATATCTTCTTAGTGATATATTCTTCTCTAGATGAGTTTCTCTCATAATTTTCAAACTCTATTAAAATTGAAATTAACTAAGTACTGCACATCTTTTCTTTTTACCTAAAAGAAATATATTTTACTTATCAAAATTAAATACAAATAAATAAAAGTATCTCATAATCTTAAATAAGTAAATAATTATGGATGTATAATGTTGGTAAAGTTGATGAGCCCAATACTGTGGACCCACCAGCTTAATTTCCAAGACCAAGCCTAACTCTCCACATGGATCCAACTCTAAGACTCAAATAGGGCTTCACTGAGTTCTTAACCTCAGACAAAATGATCGACCCTAGACTAGGTTTGGCGTCAACACGAATCCCACGGTCTTCACAACCAAAACACTCTTGACCATACCGTAGTCGACTATGGGATAGATCAAGATATTTCTTGGTCACGACTGCATTAATTGTGACGTTTGCCATTAGTCACTTTCACATTTAATGCTATCGAATCACTACCTATTCGCATTAATGACTCTACTAGCTGGTCATCTCCACATTAATAATGGCAAGGGTGCCCCTTATTTCCTACTAGTTAAAGGTGGTGTGTCTAGCCAATCCTAAAATGACTTCTAAATCCTTTATGTAAGTAGAGGAAACCTCATCGCACAGCAGTGAAAATTTAGCCTCTTCGACCTCTCCATCTCCCCGAGGCAGTGAACAATATAAATATCCTTATTTCAAATTCGGATGTATGATTTTACACACTTCAAAAGCCCTAACTTTGCTCATTTACCTTCTGGTTAAATTACTGTTGACTTAGGCATAAGAGGACCTTAATTGAAGGCTTTTTCGGCTAGCTTTGTGCGTGTTCCCTAATTGCAGGACTCAACTCACCTTCTTATTGATCCTTGAGCCTATCTTTCTGGTCGATTGGCCCTCTGCTAATATACCAAATTGGCCCGCCATGAAACTGCATTATCAAATAATTAGATAGAATAGTTTATATTGTGGCCTTCAGTATATTAATCTTACAACATATTGTTGCTGAATTTGTATGTTGAATAAAGTCTTTTACACAAACAATAATTTTATTTTTTCAATCATTAGATCGTTCGTGGAGAAATAAATATGTGATAATAAATGTAATGTCATAGACTTTTATAAAATAAAAAATTAAACGTTGTAAAAGAAGATAGAAAGATAAGATTTAAATAATTTATCAATAAAAATATTTTATTATAATAATTTTATACAAAATGATAATTTGATTATTCAAAATACTTTCATTCGATCTCTACCTATTATTGCTAAATACCAATTATGACATGGAATCAAGGAAGAAATGAAATTTCATTCCTTTCTCATTTTTTATGCACACCAAACGTAAGCTAAATTATACTAACACAATTCTCTTCCCATTCTTTATACAAACCAAACATAAAATAAGTTATACTAACGTCATTATTGCTCTTGTTCATTCTATTTCTAAACCCATCCTATTTCTGCATATTAATTGCCCATTAATCGTTTGCCATCTCCATGGTAAAAAAGAACTCTTTCTCTATTTTCAAACTTTTATTTTTAACATAATGAATGCCTTGTGCGAAATTATCTACTTCATAAAAAGAAAAGGAAAGACAGGAACAAAGAAACTCAAGCTTTTCATTTTTATTTTCTTCTCTTATTAGAAACTAATTTTTTGAAATGCATTTTTAATGTGATTTTTATTCTTTTTCAAAACATTAGTTGTCATATACTTTTAGTTTTCAAAGTACCAAATTTATTTAAGAATATATGTAACAATAATATTTCTAAATTTGAGATATTGATTAATACTCAAACAGTTAAATTTGGTTGAAAATATAAAATACTATTTAAAACTAACAAATACAAAATTAAGATATTGGTACAACTCTCAAATGGTCGTGGATAATCAACGTAGGGACATTACCGCACATCGATATGCGCTTGTGATTGAATGACTTCACTAAAGGATCACGCCCTAAAGAATTCTATTTGGAAACGTGTGAATCGGTGTGAAAATTCTCTATTTTACATAATACAGATAATTAGTTGTTAAATTTGAGATTTATGATGACTCTATACATGACTAATTACACTTAAATACATTCTTGAATCACGTTGCAAGTCATTAAATTTTGTGTTGGGTATAATCAACTCATATTTTGGGGAACCTTACAAATGATTCATTATTCATCTAATAGAATGAGTGGATCCTCCATGGGCATGCTTGATTTCGAATGTAAATAGTAGCGGAGATTTGAATAGAAGGAGATAAAATGAGATTAAATAATATATTTATTTTTTTATATATAAGATTGGCCTTGCAAATTACAATTAGGAGCAACTATAATCTATCATAATATCTAATAGATGTTTGATGTGTGAGATTAGGTATGTAAATGACAAATTTGTTCTTGAACTAGTAAGGAGATAATATTAAAAATAATAAAAAAAGGAGGACAAATGCGGGAGCAAATTTTTAGTTGGATCACACCCCCAAAAACAAGACCATAATCCACCACCTACTTGCAGCTACAATAGCGGTCAAGCACAAAAAAGGGGCCAGCCTGCTTCTGTAATCTCACATGTCAAATAATAAATTAAGTTAAATTATAATCTCTTATCCAGCCTAATCTCACAATCAAACATGTCGTATAACTTCTATATTATTTGGTTTTGAAATTCTTTGCCAAAGTGAATCACATATTTTTTTTTTTAACAATTAAAGTGGATCACACTTTGAGAAGAAGTTCTTAAATTGTTTAGTCCAACCTATTAGGTGTGGATTACAAAGATTCATTCAAAAAATAAAATAAAATAAAATTAAGGAATAGATTACAGAAGGTAGTGATTGGTTGTGAGCAAGTATCTAAATTTTTATCTCCAAACATATTTTCTATCAACTTTGTGTATTTTTTTTAGAGTTTGAAAATAAGATCTTATAGAAATTTTTTAAATGATTTCTCAAGAAAAATACATATTGCATCAAATATAACTATTATATATATTTTTTTATCTCATTCAGTTTCTCTAGAATCATCCTATATCACATTTTTCACTTTTATCTTACATTGAAATAATTTCTCACAAATTAGACATTTTATAATAATTGTCATCCTTATTTTTTTTTTATCTCACATTCTCAACGATCATTCTTGTGTTATTATTTATTTTACAAATTAAATTATTTTATTACTGTTTATTTTATAAATTAAACTATTTTATTACTATTGCAAATGTCTTTCAAAACGGTTTTGAGCATGCTTTCATCTTGGATTTAGGATAAAGTGGTTTCGGAGCCTAGTTAGGACAAAACCCAAAGCTTTAAGAGTTAATTAGTTGTTTAACTCCCTTGTCTCTTAGCATTTATGCCAAGAGTGTTGTTGTTTTAGTGTCAATCTTTGACTGTGAGTAAACAATATTTAATTTTTAAAATCAGGGTTTAGGTCTTTGTTATGGCTTCAATAACATCTAGCCCTCAAAAATCAGAAAAGAATTATTCTCATACCATTTACAAAGGACATTTCCAATGGAGTGCCATTGAAATTGACAAATAGAAACTACTTAAGATTCCAAATAAAAATATTTGGCATACAAAGCTTTTAGATTTTAAATCTGCTTTTAATATCAAATTAGTTGAAAAAACAATTCCTTTAGTTAGTAATAGCCAAACCAATCAATTATTTTCAAATAAAGAAATTAGACAATATTTTAAGAATAAATGCAAATTTCTGCATATAAGTTTAGTACAAGTTGATGTCAAACCCTTAACTAGACAAGGAATAAATTCTAGTATATTTCTAAAAGGATGCTAAGCATCAAGAAACATTATCATCTTCTTATAAGAAGGAAAAGAAAATGGAAGTTTGCCATAAATGTGGTAAAATTGGCCATTACACCAATATTTTTAGTTGGATGCATTCCTATTATGTGAGAAGTTTCTATGCAAATCCTCCCATCCTATCTTATGTAAGCTTTATATATGGAATAAATTAAAGTTTTGTATTTCTGTAGACTCTTTAAATTAAAGCATATTTCATATTATCCGACTTATAAGTTGACACTATTTGTATCCTGGTACCATATTGGTATCAGAGCTAAGTTTAATTTAGGACTTATCAATTCCATAAAGGTCTTATAGACTAGATTTTGGATAATAAATCCAAAGCTTACTATTTGGAATAGGAAAACCTACAGTTGTATATTGCTAAACAATAAGGCCCATGTTGGCAGAAGGCTGTGGAAGGGTGTGAGCAGCAACTAAATTGTTGATAGTGATAACAGTTAAACTGTGGAGTGATTATTTAGATTTGCATCTAGGAGATCTAATGGATTTGATAAGGAAGAGTTTTCTAGGGCTAATAGCTCAAAGATGAATGAAGAGATTATTATCTTTAAAACTTTTGAGAAAAACCTTTAGCATTGGAAGTTGCCAAAATATAAGCCTAATAAGGTTTATGAAATTGGGTCTTTTGATCTTAAATTAGCCATTACCTCATCAAAGTCACCCTCATAAGGGTCTTGTGTCATGGGACCACCAAAGGTGTCCTTATCACTATCGTCCAACTAGACAAGGAATAAATTCTAGTATATTTCAAGCATTAAGGGCCCATTTGGATTCATTTTTTGGACACATTTTCATTTTCTAGTGAAAGTTAGTTGTAAATTTGAATTTGAAAATGAAATCTTGTTTGGAGGTTTTGTTTAAAATGTAATGATTATGAGCATTGAAAATGAGTTGTATTTAGAGAATATAGTGTTTTTGTATTAAAAATTGTGCAAATTTGAGTAAAAAAATGAAAAGTGAAAATGGAGAAAGAGCGTAATGGTGTGTTTTGGATAATATTTTGAGAATGAAAATATTTTTAAAAATAGGGGAAAAGTTGATAATTTTTTGTTTTCATTTTCAGCAAAAAATGAAAAGGTGTTTGAAAACAAAACCAAATGGGCATTAAGAGACTGTAGACATTTAAATTATGATGATTCCTTATTAGGAGTTATTGAGACAAGTTTAGCAAATGGACAAATTTATGTTAATTGATTTCCAAATTTTACTGTTGCTTTATAAGATCCTTATATTTTAGATGTATTAATATCAAATGTCAAGACTTACAATTATAATATGAAACATGATAGTTTACAATATGAAATATTTTACAAAATTCACTACAAAGTTATGAACACTGGTTTAGAAACTAAAGCCATAAATAGAAAATCACATAGAGACCAAATAGCCTTTTAGGAAGTAAGTATTCCAAAATCAAATGTTTCCATCCCTAAGTTAATAAATTAGAGTGATGTCACATTTCCAAAAACTTAGGGATTACCTGAAGAAACAACGAGCAATCCAACCATACAAAATAGAGAGCTTAAATATATTATACAAAACACTAATGGATTTGTTGAAGTTAAGTTTGTTAGATCCCAATCTAAGAACAGATCTAGAGTGCAAAATTTAAGGGACTCGACAATTATATATGATTTAAAATCCTTAGTCATTCATGCTTCCTACATTTTAACCACCCATTTTGCCTTGCATGGTTAACAACTTCCTTTGTTTTTGATTCATTTCTATCATACTGAGCCTCCTTTTCTCGCCCCAATTATTGACTTCATGTATAGATGCAAGGATACTCAGAGATTTGAAATTCAATGTAGACACATTATATAACGTTAATGTAACTCCTCCTTAGTGTTTTTGCACTCAAAAGACACACACACACACACACAGAGGTGTTAAAAATGCAAAAGAAAGTTCAAGAGAAACACTAGATTGTAGCAGCTCCAAGTCCAACAATATTTAAAGCCACCAAAATGCAGGTAATAGCCTCATTCAAATGATGAAACCCAGCGGCAGCAACATTTCAACTTTTAAGCAAAGCTCAACATTCTTTCCATGCATAGCCATGCTCAAATAGGTTTTACAACAATCTCAGCACCAAGTAACACACCGGCAACCCTCACATGAGGGATTTTTTGCAATATCCATGCATAGCAGCAATTGCCCAACCTCTAAGTTCTTTACAACAGCAAAGATAGCACTTGTGAACTTTGCAAAATAGAAGAACAAATATGCTCTAAATGCCAAATGCATTTTACGATAAGAAAAACATTTTGTTACCTTACCATATGAAAATAGTTTTGAAGAAACCAAAATCCCTACTAAAGCTAGACTGATACAAATGAATCAAGAACTATTAGAACATTGTAAAAAAGAAATAAATGAATTAGTAAACAAAAGACTAATTAGACCAAGCAAATCATCACGATCATGCTTTAGATTTTATGTCCAAAAACAAGTTGAAATTGAAATAGAAGCACCCAAACTTGTCATAAACTATAAACCTTTAAACAAAGTCTTAAAATGGATTAGGTATCCTATACCAAAAAAACAAGATTTAATTAAAAGAATATCACAATCCAAAGTATTTTCAAAATTTTACACGAAATCAGGATTTTGGCAAATTCAAATAGAAGAAACGATAGGTATAGAACTACCTTTACCACATCATTTAGACAATATGAATGGAATGTGATGCCTTTTGGATTATAAAATGCACCCTTCTGAATTTCAAAAAATTGTGAATGATGTATTCAACCCTTATACAAATTTCACCATTGTTTACATTGATGATGTTTTAGTTTTTAGTAACTCATTAGACCAATATTGGAAACATCATTACAAATTTGTCAAAATAAATAAACAAAATGGCTTTGTTGTGTTTGCTAAAAAGATAAAACTCTTATATTAGGTTTTTAGGTCACCAAATTGATAAAGGTACTATTACTCCTATACAAAGAGTATTGACATTTGGAGAAAAGTTTACAGATGAAATTAAAGATAAAACTCAATTGTAGAGATTTTTAGAATCACTTAATTATGTTAGTCATTTCTTTCCAAAACTAAGACAAACTTGTAAACCTTTGTATGATAGACTTAAGAAAATCCTAAACTTTGGACAGAAAAACATATAGAAATAGATAAGAAAATAAAACAAAAGGTCAAAAACTCGTCCTGCCTTAGTATATGTAAGATAGATTCCCCCAAAAATAGTACAAAATGATGCCTCTGAAATAGGATATGGAATAATTTTGTTGCAAATTATTGATAACAAAGAATATATTGTTAGGTATTACTCAAGCGTACAGAAAGAAGTTCAACAAAATTATTCTACAATTAAAAAGGAAATTCTTTCAATAGTATCATGTATTACAAAATGTCAAGATAATCTTTTTAAACCAAAAATTTCTTTTAATAGTAGGTTGTAAATCTGCCAAAGAAGTTTTGACAAAAGATGTTAGAAATATTACTTCAAAACAAATTTTTACAAGATGGCAAGCTTATCTATTTTTGATTTTGATATAGAATATATAAAAGGTTCAAAAAATTCAATTCTTGATTTTCTTACAAGAGAATTCTTATAGGATAATGGCTGACAAAAATTCAACCCCTAACAAAAAGAGAACCAAAGATTCATATGCAATAACAGTCAAATCATCTTTACCAAGCTCGTCCAATCCTAGGCTAATGTTAATATGAGCCAATTCTCGACAAATTTCACGTGTTACAACAAATTCTCTCATTTAACAAATCCCAGTTCATCTATTCTTCCATTACAAACTATACCACAAACTTACAAACAAAAAGTTCAAAATAGTGAATCTCTAAAAACTACAATTTCATTTTCCTCCTTTGAAAAAATAGATGATTATACACCTACTGGATTTTTCTAGTTAGATTATTTTCTTGAACTAGAATGGATCACCAAAGAAACAAATCCAAGAAGAATTGTAGACAAAATGTTTACCAAAGATTACTTTTGTATCCTTAAAAATTAAAGGAAAACCTAAAAATTCAATGAGTTTATGTTAGTAGATTCTGAATCCATTGATGTAACACCGCTAAAAATGTGTTAAATATAGTAATTTATCCAAATATTAAATTTTGTAAATTTTTTTATTTTAATTAATTTTCAAAGTTTTGTAGTTTAATGTGTGATTAGAAAAGACTGTCATTCGTTAGAAATTGTGGGGCCAATGTGAAATATGAAAGACCAACAAACTTAGGGATTGGACAAACTTAATTAAAACTTTTGGACTTAATTGAAATCTGACCAAAACTGTTGGGGGCCAATTTGTAATTATGAAAATATTAAATCTATAAATGCTACATTTTCAATTTCACCCTCACATTTTCCTTCTTCCCCATCGAAACACTCTCTCTCTCTCTCTCTCTCTCTCTCTCTCTCTCTCTCTCTCCAACAATCTTCTCTGATGATGCCCAAAACCTAAAACTAAACCAACCAACACCGTTCTCTTTTCAATGTGAACTCGTACATACCCTCTTCTTGCAAAACCACCCAGTAATTCATTGAAAATATTGAGCTCGACAGTGATGAACTTCAAAGGTGATGGGTTGTAGGTTTTTGGCGATGGAAACTCATGGCAAAGTACTGGGCTTTATTGGGTTTAGCTTAAGGTTCGTGTAAGAGTGTTCAATTTTAGAAAATGACCATTGGAGCAAGTGGAATTGAAAAGAATCACCATGGTGGCACGCAGTAGAATAATAGCATTTTTTTTAGCTAATTGAGCTTCAATTCGGTGGCAATTGGAAAAATTGGTTGAGGGGTTTGATTCCTTGAGCTAAAATGCATCTTCTAGTGGTGGTAGTGAACTTCTCTGTTGGAGGTAGGGCGACGACACAATGGTAGTTTTCTCACTCATTATGAGGAGCGCATGTATGAAGTCTGATCGTCAAGATTCTGCTTTGATAATGAGATTTGGGTAATTGATCAAAAGAAAAACATATGTATTTGCAAGTATATGTTTCCCACTCCAACCTTTATAATACCTTGTATAATCAAAGAAAATGTGTAAATTGATTGGAAAACACAACCATGCATGCACATTACTAGAGCTTAATGAACCTAAAATTGTATTATTTGATGTGAACCAAGGTTGGTTTAGTTAATTAGGTAATGAAAACCCTAATTTTATGTAACCTCAACCTAAATGACAAACTTGGATTATTAGTGATAATTAGGTTATTGAGCTACTGGTTTATTATTATTAATTTGAGACACCGATATGAGTTTAATTAGAAAATTAGGAAATTGATTATATCTTTTGCTCGTATCACTAAGAACCCCATAACTAATGATAAATTAGGGGCATTATTCAGAGTATTTCCTAACATAATGTTGGACGAATTCTTATACCGAATTAATTAGGTAATTACTGATTTTAGATAGTTAATAGTAAGATTTTAATTATTGAAGGTTATTCAGGTTGAATGTAGGTTTTGATAAGTAAATTACTCTTTGGTTAGGTGATGAGGAGCAGGAAGCTGTGGATCATTAGGTTGTAATTGCATTGTGGAGGTTTTTGAGATGAGGTTCCACCGCTCTGGTATTTGACTTGATTACAACTATTCATTAATTATTGATTCCTATGAGGATCCATCGACTTGGTACTTTTTTGAGTAAAGGAATTTCAATATATTTGAATCCTATGAGGTTTCATCAATATGATACTTGTCTTGTTATCGTTATCGTTATATTATGATCATTGAACCATGTGAGGTTCCATTGATGTGATACTTGTCTTGCTTATTATTATCATTAATTGTTGATTGTTGAACCTTGCGAGGTTTCCTCAATCTGATAATCATTTGATTGCCTTGAGAAAGGCATGGGCTAGTTTTCTTTGAAACTAATTACCTTTCACTTAATTGAATTTTGTGAACTATTGAACTCAAGAATTGTATCCATTATTGAATCATGCACCCTGTACGAGTTGTTTTCCTTAAATCATTTTTGATAATTGATTGATTATTCCTATTCTAGTGCCATGAACTTTCATTGTTTGAATTGTTATCGTCCAGACTAAATTCATATTGTATATGGTTATTTGGTCGTGATGGCTTCCATGATTGACATCTATATCGTTGTTTTCCTTGGTGGCTCAATTGAAATCATTTTGTGAAGTTTATTGTTCTACTATATTGGCAATTGATTGATGGATAGATCGCATTGAAAGATAATTATATAGGAGAATTGTTGAGCCATCATTATTGCTAAGCCGTTATGCTTGGGCTGTTATTATTGCTGAGTTGTCATGCTCAAGTTAGTGTTATATTGAAATGATATAGTTGAATTGTTATCTTTTGGCATTATATCATTCAACCTATGGGGATGCCATGGGAAGTTGGGCTCGGGCTAGGTCCGATTAGTACCTACATATGATCCTGACTTACAGGTAGTTAGAGGTAGCAAACTGTGAGTGGTGGGATCTGTTATGCAGTCGACCATGCCATAAAAGTAAGTTGTTACATGCCAAGTTGTGTGCTCGAGTAGATAGAGAGATAAGAAAAAGTTTTTCATGTTCAAGGTAAATGCTATTGAAATGTTATCATGTATTCATCGAGGAGCAATAAGGAAGGATGCCAACAAGCCTGCTAAATGCTTACATGGTTCACATTTTTACAAGTTTAAATCTAATTTTTCATCAATCATGAATTGATTATTTGGTTTATTATCAATGACCTTGTTCATTGCCATTGAAATTCAATATTTTCCCTTTATCTCTTGTTATGTATTTCCCTCACTGAGTCTTTAAGACTCACCTTCCTTGCTATTCCTTATTTTTTTTAGATAGGTCTAAGTGAGATGTAGGAGATGATGGTGAGCGGGAGAGACTATTTTGTAATTGATCAAGTGCTTGAATGTATATATGAAATCACTTGCATGTTGAGTTTGGATTTTGAGATGTTGTGATTTGTCAAGGTTAACGATGATAACCTAGAGGTATGTATATGTTTGTTGAGTATTAAGGAATAAACCATGGGATGTATTTAAGTTGAAGTACTCTGATAGGTTCTAAAAAATTTTCTTATGGGCCTATTACTTGTTTATGGTTTAAGATTAAGATTGAAATTAGTGACACCTCAACTAGGATGCTATCTTAGAGGGGGGCTACAATTGAGATAACTGAGAAATTTGACAAAGAAAATTACCAAAAGGTTATTTTTAAGAAAATTAAAATTTTGAAAATTCTTACTCTATTTGAATGGGGTAATCCTTTTAAGACTTATAATTTTTTGATTCAGTATAATCCTCCTAGTTTTACATATTGGGATAATATTGATGCATGGCAAAGATTTTTATTTTTTCAAAATGGCCAATATTCTTTGTCCTATTTTCTTTGTCTTAAAAGAAATCCACAAATTACAATTCCTTACTGGTTTTCACCCTAGTGGAAAATTTTTGGTTCAAATTCAATGATATTTCTTTCAAAAGTATCAAAGTGTTTTGAATTCTTTGAGACAAATGCCGTTGTACCAAGCTAAATGACAAACACTTCCTTACTGTATCTATTTGTTACTCAATTTCAATGTCCTTGGATGCTGATGATTGAGCCATTTATATAAAAAAATAATGGCTTACCATGTCTTGCCAAGAGAGCCAAAATTAAATAGTAGAAAAATACAAATAAGGATAATTGTAGAATTTCAGTCATTCAGATATGGTTAAAGCAATATGCTGATTTTCGAATAAAATCAGCAAAAGACCAGGAAAAATTTGAGATTACAAAACAACAATTGCAAGTGGCCATTGCTCAAGCTTCAACTCCCCAAGGAATGATGTCATTAATGATGGAGTTACAAAAAAGAATTAGCCAAGAAGAAAAATCGTAGCTAGATGAAGAAACCTCCAAGAATAAAGACAGAAATACCAACTTTTAATTTGGAAGAGACTGATGATGACTTTTTTGGGTTGTAACAAACACAGTAATAATTATTTGGATTCTAAAATTATGTTTTGAAGTTTGAAGAATTATTAGATAAAAGTGGAAATATTTTTGGAGACAAAGTCTAACGAGAGAAAAGCAAAAGATTCCTGAACATAATAGTAAAAGGATAATTATTGGAGACAAAGTTTGAAAAGCAAAAGCAAGAAAAGCCAAAGGTTCCTAAAGATAAGAGCCAAAGGACAATTATTGAAGAAAACTACGCAAAGTTTTTCAATTTACAATCTGAAGTCTAGATTTGAAGTTTGTATTTTTCTATCTATAAAAGAGAGACCAATGAAGGAAGAAGGGGCATTGAAAAATTTCTGCCTAATTCACCATGTTTCATTCCAAGTCTTTATTGTAAATTTGCAATTTTTCTTATCAATATTCCTTTCCAAACAAATTTTTCTTGTATCAGACAAAGTCCAGTATTGAATACTCTTGTATAAATTCAATCAAACCAAATAAGATTTCTTATTTAAAAATTGTGTTATTATTTATTTTACAAATTGAATTATTTTATTATTGTTTATTTTACAAATCAAATTATTTTATTACTATTGTAAATGTCTTTCAAAATGGTTTTTAAGTATTTTTTATCTCATATTCTCAACAATCATTCTTGTTTTCCTAAAACTATTTATCTGACCTTTGTTCCCCTAAAAAAGTTCATATACCAAATCTAAAATTTCAAGCGACTGCTCTTGTAGTTTCTACCTCTATTTGAGTGCCTAAGGATATGCTTGAGAGGCTACACATCACGTTAGGACTTCTTTTGAGGCTACTAACGAGATTTGACCTTCTGAGGCTACTAACGAAATTTGACCATTATTCATTTACGTTTTTAAAGGGAGTATGTGTTTAATTTATAACTAATATTTTTCATGTTAACCAATTTAGTGAAAAAAAATTGTTCAGAAAATGCATCATAACTATGTCATATTTATATTTATTAACTATTGGCATTATACAAATTTTAACTTCTTTTACAAAGATTTATAAGGTAATAAGTGATCGAATCTACTATGGTTTTGTCTGGTATCATTTACCAGAACATTTTCTAATAAAGAAAATAATACTGACTGATACGGGATGACCTAATGGGCCCAGCCCAATGGCATTGACCTAGAAATTATGCGTGAAGTATTAGAATAAGCCCATTTCATCTTGAAGGCCCAGTCATGTCGCTGACCTGATCGACCCCTCATTGTGCAACGTCTGTCTCTCCTTGGTCAGGGCATTGTGGGCAGAGGTCGAACTCATTGGTTGATGGTACTAATGAGAGTTGTCCTTTAGGGCAGCCGGAACATACTCTATAGTTGACTCTCTTGTCGACTAGGAAGGCTAACTCATCATGGGATCCTTTCTTTGCTACATTTAATACTTTGATAGGCAGCATGCCTCCACATTAATGGTGCATACCAGCCTTTCCTGCCACCCCTAATAGGAGATATACTACCAGTATATTATTTTGCCTTTAAAAGTTAGAGGTAAAGCCATCTAGAATGGTATAGAAATGGGAGTTGACCCAAAGCTCTCCATGTAAGGACAAGAACCCTTCATACAAGCTAAGGGCATTTTGGCCATATTACTCACCTAAAAAAAGCTATAAACACCCCTTTGCCAACTTCTTTTAAGGTATGTCATTCTTTACTAAAGCCCTCACTCTGCTGCTCATCTTATTTGGTTATTCTTATACTGACTTGAGCATCGAAGTGCCATCATTGAAGGTACCTTGGCTACCCTAACATTTGCTCGTGATTGTAGATCTCAGCCCTAGTCTCTTTGGAGTTGGACCACTCGACTAGAGAGGTCGAATTACTTTAAATTCTAGCATAATCCAGTGAACTACAACTTTCACTCTCATTATTTGGTGCTATCTATGGGAAACATTGAGACTATGATTGAAAAATGGTAAACACTAGGTGAGCCACTTCAAAAAAGAAGGAGAACAGGAGGACGACATCTCTAGCTCCACAACCTTCTCAAGAGTCGAATGCCCCAGGACCTAGGGTCTTGCTAGTGTAAGTGGTCACCTTGACCATGCCTTAATTAATGCAACTAATTGGCAAATAGATCTTCGCTTAAATCTCTATTAAGCTATCTACTGCCTTGAATCGACATGCAGCCCTAATAGCCAGTGCAACTCCACAACCTTTACCTCCCAATAAGAGGTTACCCAAAGACAGTCATGGTCGACTAAAATCTAAGCAGCCGCCAATAAGATACAACAATAGCCCTAGGTGTTTCCCCCGAGATGAGTTTCAATAGGCCCCATGGAAAGAGGTTATAGATTCCATTGATCATCGTGCTCGGCCTATTTGAGCTCAATAGTGCGATAAAGACAAGCACTTGAGGCCCTAAGCAAATAGAAATATATCTTAAGTAGATCAAAAGCAATGGGAGGAGGTATCCCACTAGGTGTACAGTTGAATAGATATTTGGAGAAGATTTTTAGGAGGAATATTAAGAGGAATCTTTATCCAGAAGGGCCTTAGAGGTTCCATTGAGAAAGAAAGTCCCTATTTGTATTGGAAATAATCAATGAGTGCATTATTATCGACGCCAAAGTCCTAACCAGACTCCTGTGGTATGATAGCTTATCGAATCCTAATGGGCACCTTATGAAGTTCGAGCACATAATGTAATTACATGGCCATAATGAATATATATATGCCAAGATACTGGCGACTACATTCTACGACATGGCACTCGATTGGTTCATTAGGCTTGAGTCAGCATCGATCTATTCATACGACTAGCTTTGTGACAAATTCCTACATCAACTTACTAGTCAAAGAAAGGCGAAGCTTCCTTACACCCATCTCTATACAGTGAAGCAGAATAAAGGGAAGTCCCTTCATGATTTCTTTACCAGATTCAACACAGAGGTATTAAAAATTGATAACCCAATAATCAAGTTTTTGATCGATATGCTTTTCTTGCGCCTCAAACATAAAAAATGTGCCAGTACCTTGGTGCGGGACCGTCCCAGATCAATAGAGGAGCTGTTCCACATGGTGGAGAGATACATGACCTAAGAGGAGATGAATAGGCTTAAATTTGGCAATCTTGAGTCTATAAGAAGAAAAATAAGGAAAATGATGACCTACAGCACTGAGAGGGTCATCAGTCTCTCATGAAGTGCTTTCATGATTATACACCACTCAGCCTCCTGAGGAAGGAGGTGTTGTTTTTAATCCAGCATGATAACCTCCTGAAAAAACCCAAGAAGTTGACTAAAATAGTGGCCATAAGGAAATTGAAGAAATATTGTTATTTCCATAAACAAATAGGCCATGATATAGAGGACTATTTTAATTTACACGATGAGATTGAGAGGCTGATTCAACAAGGCCATCTCAAGAAATACATAGCTGAAGGTGCCTAATAAAAAATAATCAAGGTCGACCAGAATTTTCGTATAGAAAGGTTGGTTAGCTTGAGAAGAGAAAACAAAGAAAAAAAAACCTACCTAGGACACCTGTCTACCCATTCGAGGAGTTATTGGCATGTTTGCAAAAAGTTATACTGGGGGGACTTTAAGTTCATGAGAAGATATAACCTATGGAGGCTGGAATTGACCAAGTCCACTTTGGTTGAAATAATGTTCCAGCTTTTCACCAGTATAGAACCTGTCTTCTTCACTGATGCCGACCTCACCCATATTGAGAATAAGGGTGTCAATCATAAAATTGACTGCGTTATGGTGGTATCTATTGAGATAGCCAATTTTAAAGTAAGAAAGGTCTTCATCGATAATGGTAGTTCTACCAACATCATACTCTTGTCAACTTGAAAAAGGATAAATCTGAGGTAGCTAAAATTTGAGCCTGTTCATACGCCCTTGGTTGGCTTTGGAGACTCAAAAATTATCCCAATGGGCTCCATCAACCTATCTACATCATTCGGGGAAGCTTACCCATAGGAGAACACTCATGATCATTAGGTGACCAGCTCTGAATGATTTTTGAGCCATTATCTCGACATACCATATGAAGATCAAATTTTTGACCTTAGCTGGCACAGGTGAGCTTTTATGTAATATCAGAGAGGCATGGCGCTATTATACCATCTCAGTCAAGTCAAGTGAGTAGAAGACTTAATTACAACTGAAAACCTTAGGGGACGGTTCTATAGTGGAACCTGAGGATGGGTAGACAAATAAGAAAAAATGTTGGAAGATACCAGAGTGGAGCCCATCGGGGAGTTCAAAATAGTTAAGTTGGAGCCTGGGAACCCCGACAAGACCACTAAGATCAAAATTAACATAGGCCACCACATGGAGTATCTTATGGTCGATTTCTTATGCAAGAACATTAGCATATTTTCCTGAAAGGCATATGATATCCAAGGAATTGACCTAATGTCATCATCTATCATCTCAATGTGGACCCCTCATACAAACCAATAAAATAGAAGATAAAAACTTTTAATGCAGAAGGTGCTAAATTATCAAAGAGAAGGTTAACAAGCTCTTAGATACATGATATATTATAGAAATCCAATGCCAATACCCCTCTTGACTTTGTAATGTAGTCCTCATCCCCAAGAATGAGGGAAAGTGGTATATGTGTAATGATTTTATTGATTTGAATAAAGCTTGTCCTAAAGATTTTTACCCCCTGTCTTGTATAGATTTGCTAGTGAATTCTATTACTAGTTGTGAATTATTAAGTATGATGGATTCTTTCTAAGGTTATTACCAAATATTCATGACACCCGAGGATAGCGATAAGACCTTTTTTTAGTCCCCAATGAGGTTTATTATTTATTGGTCATGTCTTTTGGGCCCAAGAATATAGGGGTAACTTACTAGAAATTGGTTAATTTTATGTTCAAAAGTGAAATCAAAAAGTCTATGGAGGTATATATCGATAAAATGATTGTTAAGATGGAGAAAGCCTAAAATTATCTCCTCGACCTCAACCATATGTTTGAAATATTATGAGCTTTCGACATGAAGCTAAATCCTAACAAGTGTACCTTCAGAGTTCGAGGTGGTAAGTTTTTAGGCTACATGATCAGTCAGTGGGGCATCGAAGAAAATCCACAGAACATTTAGGCAGTATTAGATGTCTCACTACCTTGAACAATTAGGAACATGCAGCGTCTGGTCAGGAGGATCATAGCTTTTGGTAGGTTCATCACTTGGTTAGCTAACAAAAGCTTACCTTTCTTCAAGATACTTAGGAATGTGAAGAAATTGGGTTCCTAATGGTCTAAATAGTATGACCAGGCTGCAGTCGAACTAAAGCAATACTTATCTTCATCGCTTATGTTTGCCAAATCAAAACTAGGAGAAGTTCTGCACCTCTACTTAATTATTTTTGAGGCCTCGATCACTTCAATTATGGTCTCAATCAGGGACAGAATTCATCGACAAACCTATTACTGTAGTAAGGCATTGGAAGGCCCAAAACACAACTACCTAGAGATTGAGAAGTTTGCTCTCGCTTTAGTCACCACAGCTCAAAAACTATGATCATACTTCTAATCCCATGCCATCATAGTATTGACGCACTAGCTATTGAAATAAGTACTTTCTAAGCTAGATACATCCAGAGGATTAACCATATAGGCCATAGAGTTGAGAGAATTTGACATCATTTTTCAACCCCGAACGACCATAGAAGCATAGGTCCTGGTTGATTTCAAAATGGGAAGGTCCCTATACTATCGTCAAGGTATCAAAGCACAACACATACCGACTAGCGGACATCAATGGAGATGAGCTCCTATGACATTGCAATGCTATAAACTTGAAGAAATTTTATGTATGAAAAGCTTTGCAACCACCTTTGTATTATCTGATATAAATGAAGTTTTTAGCAACGTTATCATCATTCACTTGTAATATCTCCCCCCATTTTTAATAATTCTGAAACATCAGTCAAGCAGTTGTAATCAACTACGTAGTTGATTCAAGCGGTAGCTTCAATTAGCCAAATCAAAGCTTTTTATCCCAAAGTTTATAGTCGACCCTGTAGTTTACCCAAGCAGCAGCTTCAAGCAGCCTAATCAAGTCTTTTCAACCTAAAGTTTATAGTTGACCCAAGCGATGACCTCAAGCTACTAAACAAAGCTTTTTAGTCCAAAATTTATAATCGACCTTGTGGTCAACCCAAGCGGTGACCTCCAGCTACCAAATTAAAGCTTTTCAGTCGGAAATTTATAGTCAACCCCATAGTCGACCCAAGTAATGACTTCAAGCTAATAAATCAAGGCTTTTTAGTACCTATAGTCGACCCCATAATCAGCCAAAATAAGTAAAATTATTTAGTGCCTTAAGGTAATATGCTTACTTAAGGCCTCAACCCCATAGTCGAGCAGAACCTTATGAAAATATCATGACAACATGATTAATCCTTACACTCACGATCAACGCAGTCTAAATTGATCACATAAATTAGCTGAATCAGGGTTGTATGAATTATGCAAATCAATTTGCTCGTTTGCTCCTTGTTCATTACTAGCAAACTAAAATAAAGTGAATTGATATTCCATTACTAACAAAAATTAAGTGAATATCATTATTTCGATGAAAACACTTATTTTCGTACAATAGCAATAGCCTAAATCAACCCTGATGTTGATCAATTTCATTATGTTTGCGTTCGTCGATTCAAATAGGACCCTTATTATAGCAATTATGTTATCGATAATCAAGTTATTTATTAACAATCCACATTCAATAAGAGCAAAAGTGCTAAAATAAAGTAAATGGCAAAACAAACTAATTCCATATCAATAAATGTGAATTGATATTCCATTAAATATAAACATTCCATTACGAGAAGGGGGATTGTATTTGATTACAGTATAAGGGGATTACAAAATGACACCTCGAAGGGCGATCGAACTCTTGCCGTAGAAATCTCAATGGTTACTCAACCCCGCACCCTGAGTTTGAGCCCGCAAAAGCACCTATTTCTATGGCTTGATTGATCTCATTGCCCAAAGGGAGGAGAACTATTACTAGACTATCTGTCTCCCACTAGAGCCTAGCAACGGTGAGTAGATGAGCAGTTAGCGCTGGTTGGGATGGTCTCACCTCGTTGATTAGAAAGTCACTTGGACGGGATGGTAGATATTACACGGCGTTGGCCATGTCATCCTGGATCTTGAAGGCAAATTCGTTCACAAAGTCAAACACTTTTGCCACCACGGCTAGCTTCTTCGCCACCTTAGTATTTTTCCTTTGTGCCTTCATTGGGGGCTCGACTGAGGCATTTTCTGTAGCCCTCTCTTCGGCAACTGCTTACTCAGGCTTGGAATATGCCTGTAATTTTTTATCTAGGATAGGGTTGATGCGGTCTTTATCTTCTGGTCGAAAAGTATGGCTTAGATACTCCAGTTGCTTTATAGCTTTATCGAACACATTCTTAGCATTATCCAAGGAGAAGACAATGCTCGCATCCTAAAACGTTGAGCACAACATGAACTAGTGCATTGTCTCTCATCGCATGAGCAAATATTTCTTATAAAACTCTACTTGAGCGTCTTGAATAGCAGCATTGTACCCTGCGATTTGACCAAAGTTATAGCTATGCTGTGTGTTTAGTTGAGCTTTGTGCTGTAGCTTGTCTACCTTACTTTTCTATTTGATCGCGAGCACCAACTGACTATCCTTTATCACAAGTTGATTGTGAAGGTCCTCAACCTCTTTTATCAGCTACTCGACCCTAACTTGTGCAGATTCAAGTTACGTCTTCAAAATTTCCATGTCCCCCTCTCTTGCAGTTGTTTTTGGTTAGCCAGAGCTAACTCTGATCTCTTGTTGAAATGGTAGCCCAATTAGCTCACCTAAAATAGAAAAAATTTATATGAGTAAACTATACTCGACTAGTGAGTAACATTCAACAAAAGATGTGAATCAACATATACTTACCATATTAGTATGGTATGCTAAATCTCTGAGCGCAGTATCTTGGCTCAAATCCATAAACTTTCTTTAGTTAGATGTGAAGAGCTAGGCCATCATCACTTTGAATGAGGTGGCCTTGACTAACCTTATTAACACCATCGAATATGAGTTGTGAATGGCCAAGGCAGGTTTCGTCCTGAATTGAGGAGATGACAGTTTTGGTAGCTAGAATAGCACATCATCCCTATGCTGCCTAAATAAATTATAACCTGTGGGTTGGCTTGACGCTGTGCTTTTTCTTTGCCCTCTTTAACCATCGCTCTTTTCTAAGTAATCCCCCTTGCTCGATCATTTCCCTTTTACCCCTACCAGTAGGGCTACTGCCTATTATCATCACAGGTTAAGTTGGTGATATGGTTAGAGATGGGGGCATAGGTTAGAGGGATAGGGCCATGGCCAAGGCAGCCTCTTGTCGAGCCATCATAGCTTGGTGGCGCTTCTTCTTATTTTGTGCTCGGGTCAATAGAAAAAATAAATGATTAAATTCGAGCACAAAGATGTATGCAAAAAACAAATTCGCAAAGTCAACAGGGATTTCTACCTAGTCAATCACCCGTTGGTACATTCAGCTCGACCAATACCAAACTCCTCTCTTCAATAAATATTGAGACCTCCATCTAGCTAAACTTGACTGGGTCCCAAATGAAGGCATTGAGCCAACTTGGGATTGAATTACTTAGCATTGTGACATGATTATAAGTTCATATTTTCGTGTCTTCCAATTACTTTATCACCTACTTTAATTTCATGTTTCTGTGAAATATATACATGAATCGTTTCTG
The DNA here is from genome assembly GCA_014898725.1 of Jacaranda copaia. Classification (NCBI taxonomy): domain Eukaryota; kingdom Viridiplantae; phylum Streptophyta; class Magnoliopsida; order Lamiales; family Bignoniaceae; genus Jacaranda; species Jacaranda copaia. Next base: position 480,383 of record JACGDI010003594.1, on the reverse strand, counting down.
GATTATAACTAGAACCTCCCCTTTTCTGGATCCACCTCACATCAATAACCCAACCCCTATTTTCTTACAATTTTTTGGCTGATAGAGGGTGCCATTTTAGGATTCCATTTCCTAGTACCATGGCTAAAATGAACTCCTGCCTCCAGCATCTTGAATGGATGATGAATGAATGAAGATGAAAATGAGTTTTTAAATTAGTTTTATTTGTTAAAGTTGTTGAAAAGGGTGTATTAATTAGGGCTTACATGTCTCTTGATTTTCTGTCTTGTAAATGTTATGGAAGTAAAACTCTAGGGGTCAGGA
>JACGDI010003594.1:435235-456652 GCA_014898725.1 Jacaranda copaia | reverse complement strand
TGTCAATTCTTATTTATTGTTCATTTAATTATTGAATGGATGATGAATGAATGGAGATGAAAATGAGTTTTTAAATTAGTTTTATTTGTTAAAGTTGTTGAAAAGGGAGTATTAATTAGGGCTTACATGCCTCTTGATTTTCTGTCTTGTAAATGTTATGGAAGTAAAACTCTAGGGGTCAGGATTTCTTTTCTCTTTTAAGTGTTGCAAGGAGATAAAGAAGGTTGAGGGGATAAAAAAGGCTTGAAGACTTATGAATGCATGGGATACATTTATGTAATAGATAGATTTAATCAACACACTTAAAATCACTTAAAAAATGTACTTATGGCTCTAAGTGCACTCCTTGGTTAAGGCTCATGGTCATCCCACCCTAGGAACATGCTAGGCACATTTACTCATTTATGATTTGTTTATCCTATTGATGTATGAGATGCATTGTTAGGATATAAAAAACCTAAATAAGAGAAAATAAAATTGATGACATCTTTCAGTGCAAGAAAATCCCCTCACTAAGAGAAGTTTAAGTGCTTTCAAAATATTAAGTCAATTTGAAAAAACTAAAAGGAGTTTTAATTAATCCAAGCCTTCTAACAATAGTTTATAATATGAGATGCTACTACATTTTCGTGAAGTCTCATGAGTAGTAGGTCTTGTTTATGGAGGAAAGTTGTGCTTACTTACTTAGCATATGATGCTCTTTGATTTAAAACTCGCTATGGCGTTATCTCTCGAGTCATGGAATGACATAGTGGAGTCTCTAATTAAAGACTAATTGTTAGGTCCGACTTAAACACCTAGTAGTGTAGATGTCGCTTGAGCCATGGGTCCACATGAAGAGTGAGGCAAAACATATCAAATTTTGCAAAAAGATGCAATTAGCAAAAGTTGGTTACCTTATGATTGTTTGTGGATGTCTCACAAGTCATGGATCCGTTGCAATGCCTTTGGGTCTTGATTCTCATGACTAGGAAATGAGATTTTTCGAGTACCTTATGGGGGTGAGGAATTTGATAAAATAGTGGGAGAAAAATAAGCTTGAAAGTTCATAAACGTGTTTTTAATATCAAAATTCAATTACATGCTCATATTCTCTTTTTTACCCTTTGTAGATTTTTGAAATCTCAAACCAAATAGCTAAGAATCCATTCAACATGATTTTGGAAACTAATAAGCTAACTAGTCCTAACTTTTGTGATTAGCTCAAAAACCTCATGATAATTCTTAACTCTAAGAAGAAAACCTATGTGCTTACTTAAAGTCCGCTGAACACTATTGATGATGATGTTGATGATGAAGCACGTGAAATATCCATGAAATGGGTAGAAAATGATCTTCAAACTTGGTGCCTTATGATAGCTTTCTATGTCAAATGAGCTCCAAAAATCTTGTGAGCACATAAAAACTACTTGTGAGATATAAATATGTTCCTGCAAGAGTTGTACAGAGTGTAAACAAGACCAACGCACTTTTCATTATCTAAGGGGTTATTTAGGATTAGAATGGTTGAAGGTTTTGGTATCCATGACCATAGCTTTAAAATGATTGGTCTCATTGAGAAACTCGCTCAATTGGACGTGGTCATAGATAATGAGCTTTTTGTGGATATAACCCTCCAATCATTATCAGGTTTTTTTTTTGACCAATTTGTTAAAAAGTTCAACATGACAAAGCAAGAAATAATAACATCAATATGTTGGTAACAGTTGAGGCGACTATGAAGAAAGACAAACCTTTAATGCTTTTATCCTCCTCCAAGTCCAAGTGCCCCAGGGGTACTAAGAGGGAGAAGAGTTCTTCCTTGAAAAGAATGAAACTATTAAAACACTCGAGAGGAGTAAAGAAAAAGAAAGAGAATAAAGTCAATGCAACTTGTTTCTACTGTAGTGAGAGAGGCCATTGGAAGTAAAATTGCAAGGAATACCTTGCAACCCTTGGAAAGAGTATGTACTTAATTGAAGTGCATATAACGATAAATTTTCCTCATAGTAATTTGATATCGCATGCAGTTCTTACCTTTGTAGTTCATTATAGGGAATGGAAAGAATAAGTTTAAATAATGGGGATTTGATCCTACGCCTTGGCAATGGAGCAAAAGTTGCTGCTAAATTCAAAGGCATTACAAAGTTAGACTTAGGAAACTCCTTTCTTGTGTTAGATCAATGTTATTATGTACCAAATCTTGTTAAGAACATCATTTTAATTCCCATTTTACATAGTGAAGGATTTGATTTTTCAATATCAAATGGAAAATTAGAGACAATAAAGTATAGCTCTTTAGTTGCTATTGGTACACTAAATAATAGATTATACATTTTGGATTCTCAACTATCATTATTGTGCATTCAACAAAGTAAAAAGAACTTAGATAACCAAGAAGATGTCATCTTATGGCATGCAAGACTTTGACATATTTTCAAGAATATGATGAATAAATTAAATGCCCTCAAAGCACTAAATGGTAATAGCATAGAGGATCTTCCTACTTATGAATCTTGTTTGAAAGAAACAATGACCAAGGCTCCTTTTGTAGGACAAGTGGAGGGGACCACAAGTCCTTTGGATTTGATCCATATGAATGTTTGTAGGCTACTGAAAATTAGTGCGAGAGGAGGTTATTCTTACTTCATTACTTTCACCGATGATCACACTCAATTCGGACACGTGTATCTTATAAAGTACAAGTTCAAAACTTTTGAAAAGTTCAAAGAGTACAAGAATGAAGTAGAAAAGCAACTAGGACTTGGTATTAAAGCTTTTCAATCAGATTGAGGATGGGAATACTTAAGTATCAAATTCTTAGATTATTTAAAAGAGAATGGAATTTTCTTGCAATGGACTCCTCCCAGCACACCCCAACATAATGGAATAGTCAAGAGAAGAATCCATACCTTGTTGGATATAGTATATTCCATGATGAGCTTCATTGATGTACCTATGTCTTGTTAGGGATATGCCTTAGAAATGGTGGCAAGGCTAATAAATATACTACCTTTAAAATCGATGCCAAAGAGACCTCATGAGATGTGGTATAGCAAAGCACCTTCTTACTCTTTTCTAAGAGTTTGGAGGTCTCCTGCATATGTCTTGAAGTTATTGAAAGATAAGTTGGATATGAGCTCCACCTTGTGCAAGTTTGTAGGATACCTAAGAGAGTCTTTGGGTTATTATTTCTATGATCCATCGGAACAAAAGGTATTTATTTTAAAAAATGCCATTTTTTTTTAAAAGTAATTTCTATTAGATAGAAATGGCATTGTTGTTGAACTTGATGAAGTTTAAGATGATCATAGAAACTCACAAGTGGTAGAAATAAGACAACATGAAAAGCCTAACACATAACCTCTAAGAAGGTCAAATCGAATCAAGAAACAACCCAAAAAATTCAGATTCTTTCATGAAATAGGCCAAGCAAATAGTGATTCTAAGACCTATAAGAAAGCTATGTTGTACATAGATTTAGGACATTAGCTTAAGGCCAAAAATCTAAAATGAACTCTATATGCTTCAACAAAGGATGGACTTTAGTAGATTCATCAAAGGGTATAGTACCTATTAGTTGCAAATGTATCTATAAACGAAAGCTAGGGGTTGATGGAGAGGTAATGATCTTTAAGGCAAGATTAGTGGTAAAAGGTTACACTCAAAGGCCCAATACTGATTTTGAGAAAACCTTTTCATCGGTTATTATGCCTAAATCCATTAGGATTATGCTTGTCATAGCTATATATTATGACTATGCAATATGGTAAATGGATGTGAAAAATGCTTTCCTCAATGGAAACATTGAAGAAAAAAACTATATGGAGCAACCACATAGTTTTACATCCATAGAGAGTGAGCAAAAGATTTGCAAACTCCAAAGGTCCATTTATGGACTTAAACAAGCATCCTATAGTTGGAACATATATTTTGATAAGATAGTCAAATCATTTGACTTTATCAAAAATGTGTATAAACCCTGTATGTATAAAAGGCTAGTAGGAGTCCGATACAATTTATTTGCTTTATGTAAATGACACTCTTCTCATTAGGAATGGAGAGAAATGTTAGAGTGTACTAAAGCATGGTTATCTTCACAATTCTCCATAAAGGATAAGGATTTATGAGAAGTTTCTTTTGTATTAGGAATACAGATTTGTAGAGATAGATCAAAGAGGATGTTGGGGCTTTCCTAAGATAAGCATCTTTATATTAGGATTATAGATATATAGAGATAGATAAAAGAGGATGTCGGGGCTCTTCCAAACACCGTACTTTGACAAGATACAAAAAAAGTTTACTATGGAAGAGCCCAAGAAATGATTCTTTCCCCTGAGACATGGTCTTCGTCTCTTCAAATCTGTAGCCCCTAATACTAAAGATGATAGAGATATAATGTCCTACAAACCTTATGCATCAGCCCTTATGAGCATATTATTTGTCGTTCAACGTATAAGGTTAGATATAGCACACGCTCTAAGCATTACGAGCTGCTTTTAATTTGACCATGGTGAATGTCATTAGCAAGGCGTAAGAGCAATCCTATAGTACTTAAGAAAAATGAAGGATTTGGTTTTGGTATGCAGTAATGGAGAATTGAAACTTGAAAGATTTTTGGATTCTAGTTTCCAATCTAATGAAAATGACCCCAAATCCACCTTAAGATTTATATTTCGCCTTAATGGAGGCATGGTGAGATGGAAGGGTTCCAAACAAGATACCATAACTAATTCTACCATTGAGGCATAATATATTATGGCTTCAAAAACCGCAAAGGAAGGTGTTCGGATGAAAAATTTCATCCAAGAGTTGGATGTAGTACCTAGTGTTGCTGAGCCAATTATTGTATTCTATGACAATAACAGAGCGATTGTGCAAGCAAAGGAGCCAAGAATTCATCAGTGATTCAAGCACATTTTGAAGCATTATCACTTGTTCGATAAGATCATTGATAGAGGTAATATCTAAGTAGAGAGGGTGGCCTCAGAATAGAATATAGCAGATCCACTGACAAAACTCCTAACGAAAAAAGTCTTTCAAGGGCATCTTGATAAAATGGACCTTAAGACTATAGGGAATTATCTTTAGGGAAAGTAGGAGATTGTTGGAATAATATCCCACAACCAATTAGATTGGCATGTATACTATTCACTTGTGATACAATCTTGATTGAATAATAATCTTATAAAATGACCATCTTCATCTTATGCTTATTTTACTTCAGTGGCATTTTTCTTAAGCCCCTAATTCATACAAGACTATGAGACTTGGTCAAGCATATGATGGTGATCATGAAACAAGTCTCTATAGTTGTGACTTTAAATATTCCAAGTTATAGATTCTTATGAGATGGGATATCTAAGATTTGGATAGACTTACACTAATGATGCATATTCTAAGAAGTTAGATATTGCTCTATTTCATGAGCAATCTATGTTATACATGGATGCATGTTAGTGAGTACTTGTTAGAGAACAAGTTTAATGAAGACACACCTTGAGAATCCACTAGATAGCTAAAGTGGCAAGTTATCTAACTTATGCTAATACATATAATTAGTCCTTTGACTTGAGGATCCATGGTAAACTTGTGTTTAGGTCCTCATGCTTTGACTATTCTCTGACCACATAGGGAGTCATTCGAGGTTGAGATTAGGTATGAGCCACTTGGCATGGAGGTTTGTAAGATCTAAAATGAGATTTATCTCCTCGTTGTTGTGAAAGACGAGCGCATCTCTTATGTATTCTATAAATCAATTCCAAGAAATCTTTGTGCAAGGTAATATGACATTTGGAAAAGGAATTTTTCAAAGATGAGGTCATAAAGGGGAATTGAACATTGGAATATAGAAATATAGTTATCGAGGCTATAGGAGAGCTGACAAATATCTTGCCCTGGGCCTTTTTTGAGAGATAGAAAATAGAAAGACTATATTTGCATGGCAAGCGTAGAACTAGAATAGTTCATTGAGACATATTCATTCATCCAATTAGTTGGGCTCCATGGGCTTGTTGCTAGACATCGACATGGAGATTGGGTACTCTTTGATTAATAGAGATTAAATGAAATAGTTATTAGTTTAAAGGAGTTTAAACTAATGCAAATATTTCAATATTCAAAATATAACAATAAGTTATGAGCTTATGTCCAATGAATAGATGAACTTAATGGGTCACACACAAAAGCCTAAGGGTAGTTCTTACTTGATGGGAGAAATTTTTTAAGGAATTAGAAAATTCAACCTAGGCATTTTTGGAGAGAAAATTGGTTGACTATTTTATTAGTCATCTTGTCTTGATTGATTAATTGTTAAATTAATAAAAATAATTTAAAGAGTTTAGTTAGGTTAGTTAAATTAAGGAGTTAATTTAATTGGTGCCATATGACAATTAATTAGTCAATTTTACTTAAGGAGTCAAGTTAACAGCAATTAACTTAAAGAGTTAAGTTAACTGACTTAAGGAGTTACGTCAATTTATTTAATTAAATTAAAATTTTAAATTAATCAAAATGAGAATTTAGATTTTGAAGTGAAATTCAAATGAAAGAATTCATTTGAATTTAATTAAAGTTAATTTACATAACATACAAGTTGGCAAGTTGGTCAATAAGGATGGAAGGTGTGATGTCAACTTGCATCACACTCGCCTCTCTATAAATACCCCCAGTGGCCAGCCATGTAATGGTCTTCCTAGTGATTCTCTCATTTCCCTCCAAAAGTGTGATATTCATGTGTTCAAGATTCACACTCACCAAAACACTCTCCCTTTCCAATTCCTCTCCAAATGCCACTCCCTCACCTTCATCCTCAAGTTATCTAGCAAATTTGATGTTGATCTAGAGCTACCTTGGGTGTGTGGACTAAGTTATTAGAGGTCTAACACTTCGGGAACTTGGTGCTTGTTGGTGAGCTATTGTTGTCCAGCAGATTGTGTGGCAGATTTGGAGGATCTAGGGGGTATTGATTTGCACAAAAATTTGGCAGCTTCTACCTTGGGGTGTGATGGATTCTTTGCCAAATTTGAGGATTTTTGGAGTTGTGGAAGACATTCAATTGTTGATCACTTCTACTGTTTGCTATTACTCTATTGAAGTATTCCTTTGAGTGTTTCTCCCCTTGCCTTTGAATTAAGCTTTAAAGGTAAATTTTTTGGACCTAAAATCCTTATTACAAGCATGATTACATCCTTGGAGTGAAATGATTTAGTTATATTTTGCCTTTTCATGATTTTATATTATGGATCCTAAGCTTACTTCTACATAGAGAAACTCCATCTCACATTGAAATATGAATAAAAGATAGACTAAAAAAAATATCTCAAGTATGGAGTTGAGGGATGGGCCCCCTAAGGGTAACACAAGTGTTTGGAGGGGAGAGGACTTACATGGTGGTAGGTTCAATTCAACACGTGCGCACTGTTGCCCACCCATCTGGCTGGCTAGGCTGGGCTTAGTTGGGGCTAGGCCTGTCATGGCGTGGTCATGGGCTTACGTTTGGATTAAATTAAATAGAGCCTTCAGTCTAATATTAACTTTTTGGACCAAATTTGATCTGAATTTTACTTGGCCCAACAAAAAACCTTCAAACGTTTTGCCAAATATTAAATTTTCAGCATTTTGAAATTCTAGAATCCAATTATGAAAATACAACATCAGCGTGTGGAAAAGCTAAACACGCATATCTCACTACAACAAATTGCACTTCTTGTAACAAACATTTTGGTAAAAGAGGAAAAATTAATTGCAAAATCATGATTTTTTGTAACAAGACTGCAATTTTTTAACTAAAGCACTCATCTTAGATAACCAAGAAAAATATTTGTTACCCAAAATTTTTATTCTTTTGTAACTAAAGAAAAATTCACTATGAAAATTAAAGTATTGTTACAAATAATTTTTCCCACCTTTTAGGAAGACATATTTATAACAAAAATTTCTACTTTTTGTTACTGATGAGGTTGAAAGTTGTATTTAGTGAATAAGATAGTGTTTGGGCTAAATTGACTAGGGAGGTATCCAACTGTGATCTTCTTTGAGGGTTGAAATCCGTAACCAATAGCAAATGTTAAACTAGCCGAGGTATCCCCGACTAAGGTATTCCAATACTTAAGTTAGTACTAGTCAAACTGAGATAATCAAGCAGCAAAGTAAGAACATATAGTGTATATAACATTACTTGGAGGATGGCTGGCAGTGAGGTATTTATAGCCTTCTCCTGGTTGGTGATATGTCTAGGATGCCCCTATCAAGTATAGAGGGCTCTTATCCTTACCTGAAGGTTATTGGTCATTTTCAATCTTGGTACTATTCCAGGTGGCATCATCTTCTACTTTCCAAGGTGAATAGTACTTTGAGGGTGAACCTCCTTAATAGGGTTGGTGGCAAAGTTGGTGACAGATACTGTACTGGGTGGCACGTGCCATTAATACGAAAGCATGATGCTTGTCAGAATATTAAATATAGCAAGGATATGAGTCAGCACTGGAGTGAGCACTCTAGTCAATAATCATCGAACAGATAAGGTGGTCAACCAGGGGGATGATTGAACAAACCAAGTGGCTTGAAACCTCCCGTTAGGTGTGGTTGAGGATAATCTGCTCGGCCGAGCAGTTGTGGTCAGAAGACATGGCCCAGCTGGTTCCAAAACTGCCGTTGGGCTATACATGTTAAGTGGGCCTAGGGACCCTCTCGGAGTTCGATAGCTTGTTGGGCTATTCCATATCACTTATGTTGACAAATTTGTTACAATTAAGTTTCATAGTAACAAATATATTTGTCATAGTTAATATTTTACCCTCTCAAAAATTTTTCCCCCAAAAATTTTGTTACATGAAAATAGTAACAAATATTTTTGTTACTAATTTTAAATCACAATTAAATAAAGTCCCATGTAAAATTTTTTTCCCTCCAAATTTGCTTCAAAATTTCTTCCTTCAAAATTTTGTTCCCTCCATAAATTAATTTAATTTAAAGTGCAAAAAATATTTTAGTTATTAATATCACATCACAATTAAAATTTCCCCCCCAAAATTGGCACTTCCCTATATGCCCATGTCACCTTTCACTATAGTTAAAAAAATTAAAAATAAAATTAAATATCTAAAAAGTACAAGATAAAATTATTCTTTATTTAGATCTATATAGATCTACATGTCAAACCATTAACCAATTTAACAAATTTTACAATTAAATAAAGTACAAATATTAAGAAACCTAAATCTCCCCCCCTTCCACCCAAAAAAAATAAAAAAAACCACCCACACCTAGCCTAATGAAAAGCTCAATTGCCACATTGGCAGGGTTCTGGGTTCATTTTATATATGTATGCATATGCATACATGTACGTGTATATTAATATGTATATGTGCATATATAGTTTTATGTTTATATATTTTCTTGTTTTATAAATTTATTTTTTATTATTATACTTATCTTTAATATCATTTATTTCTTAACATTTTTATTTAATTTAATTTTCTCATGTAAATATCTAATTGTCTAGAAATTTTTAACTGCAAACATACCAAAACTCTTCAAAATAAATTTTTGGCTATTCTCTAAAATATAAACAAATATTCATCACACTCTCCAATACAACTATCATAATCCTGAACTCTACTCCCAAAATTCATTCTCCCAAACACATAATACAAAACATATAAAACATAACCAAACACTACATTAGCAAAAAGAAAGAAAAGTAAGGGTTCCATTGAAATGGTGACAATTTTATTTGATACTCGCTCTACATAATGAAGTTATATAATTCCCTCCAAAAATGAATTCCCCCAATTTTTATTCCAAATTTTATCTTCTTCTATTTATAAATAGTTTATCCAAAGTTTATTTCCTTTATATTATATTATAAGATGAATTAGGCCACATAAATTTTAGGGGTTCAAAATTTGATTGGTTTCCCTATTATAATTTATTACAATATTTTTCTCAAAATAAAAATTTTAGAAAAATTATTTATGAATTTTAAAAAATTTTGATTTTCTTGTTTAATTAATTTTGTTTTAGAAAATAAAACTTTTTGTTTTGTAATGTAATTTGTATCTATGTAGAAATTCAAGAAATATATTTATCAAAAAATTATAGTTTATTAAATTTAAAACAATTGTTTATTAAAAAACCTACATGATTATTGACATTGCTTAATTCTTTCTATTAGTGTAACCATCCAATACATGTATTTTGCGGTGGTTTTAACTAGCTCTAAACAACTCAAACGGCCGTTCATAAACTGCCGCAATCTCAACTGCCAAGAGAGTATTTCACGGTGCCTAAATATAACCATTGGAATTACCGCTGCAAAATATTTCGTGTTGGTTTTGATGCATTTAGTGGCAGTTTGTAAACTGCTGCTATTTTTTTAATATTTATTGTTCCTTTTGTTGCGGTGGCTTGAAAATTGCCGCAAAAATTTTATTAATAAGCTAGCTTATTTGCATGGCAATAATATAATTGACATAATTATTTTATTTTTGCAGCGGTCTAACAATTTATTTTTTTGAAGTTTTATTATTGTGGCAGTTTTTAGACCATCGCAAATAACTTAATTTTTTGCAAATTTTATTGTCGCAGCAGTGTCTTGATCGCCATAGAGAATTTTTATTTAGAAAATATAATTTATGGCAGTTTGTAAACTGCCACAAAGTTTTTTTTTTGTTTTAGTATAACTTTTTGTGCATTAGCAGAATTTTTTAATATACCTGCTGGAATGATGCAATTTCTTTCTATATACCCTTTTTACCTATAAATAATATATCTACCAATAATTTTATGCACTAAAATAGAATAGAACAAATAACATCAATATAAACATCAAAGATTAGTTTACCAATATCAAAATAACATTTCTTGTAGTTCAACCCAAAAAATATCATCAAATGTAATCAAGTTGAATCCACATTATATGATTCAACTATTAGAATATAACTTCAATAATATCAAAATAACATATCAGTTAGGCATGAGATGATGGATCTTGGCTTTGTGGGTCATAATTGTTTGAGGACAAGCGCCTTATAGGTACTTGTAAGTCAAAATCTCTATTCTGCAATTAAAATTAATATAAAATATCCATATCGATAAAAGCTCAAAAATATCAATTAGAATTTCAACTGTTGATATTATTTGCAAGTTCCTGCATGCCAATATGGAAAACTAGATTAGATTGTTTTAGTTTGAACAACTAAAATGATTCAAGATAATTTTTATATACGTCTCACCAACTCTCTCTAATCTCTAACACATCAAATAATTCCAATCAAAAACAAAATGTAAAATATCTCAAACATATAAAATATATGCATTACCAGAATCCTATAGAAAAAAAACCAACATTCATACGACACTCAAACCAATTCCATAACAAGCAAACAAAACATCAATAATTCTGATTGATTGATTTACCTTATTGATATTGGGAAAACCAGTCGGCAATTGACCTCCAAAGTGTTGAATTAGAAAAGACATTTTTGAGTTCAATGTATCTTCTAATGTTGTAATCTCATTCTCTAGACATTCAACTTTAACATTTAATAATGTGGAATTGCTAGATGAACATCCTTGAGAACTACTAGTTGATTCAAAGACTTTAGATGGGCACACACCAAATCCCATACCTCAAACATGTCTTGGGTGCTCTTTTCCAAAGACATTCATGAAAGCATTACTTTCAGAATTGGTCTGAGTTTGCACATGTAACTCTTCCTACACATTATATTAAATATTATCTAAACATTTAAATCTTACAATATACACTATTTTAATAACAATATACAAAAAAAATATACAACATATTGTACTTATATCTTTTTGGCTAGCCTCATCATTGACAAAAGAATCGTCTTTTTTTCTTGTGGGCAATAGCATACAACTTTGCTCTACTGCAAGGTCGCCTAGTTTGAATTTTCTAATATTTAATATTTAATTATTAACATTTTAAATTAATCAATTTAGTATTTAGAAGTAAAAAAGAGTAGATAAGTTATTACTATTTCATCCTTCTTTCTGGCTAGTGTCTTTGACCCTAGAGTGTGAGGAATTGTTTGCTGGTATCAACTCAAAGCATTTCTAGTACACATCTCCTACATAATTAGAAAAAACAATAATATCAATAAATAGTAAATATTGTTTTAGAATTTATAATGAATGCTTATTACCTTTGTTGAGTCACTCAATCTATAGCTCATAAAAAGGCCCATTGATCTCTACAAATGTCTTTTGGATGCCTCTCAATATTAGCTTCCCAACCAAGTGATGAATCATAATGTTCAGCAAACAACCTCACACGATTATCTCTCCATTTCTTTGCTAAACTTCCCATAATGTAATCTTTGTTTAGCCCATCATCGACAACAAATTTTTCTTAAAATGAAATAATAAATTTTAAAGTCTTGAATAGTAAATAATAAAAAATCAACTTTAGTAAAAAAAAATATAATTCATACCTTTATTAAGTTGTTCCAGACTTGTTCTTTATAGCTTGAAGGAACCTTAGGCCACTTGTCATAACTAATCGAAAAGTTCTTAAAATTACTAGCAACATGTCCCAAAAATACCTCAAGCAGTGCCCCTGAGTCTTTAATAGGTTGGCCTTGTTCATTCCAATCTAAAACAATCTTCTTATTAGGAGAAAGCACAAACACATCTTGAACCTTAAGACGCGTTTCTTTAACTTCACCATTCTCATCTAACAAGTAAAACAAAAATGGTATTATTTAGCAAAAATATAACTTAAACATATTAAATCAAAACTAATAGTAAGTTGGTAAATCACACACCTATCAAACCAACACACTAGTACTTATTACTTTTTCTCTTTTGAGAAGGTTGATTTGGCTCGTCACATGAGTTGGGTTGAGTGGACGGGTTAAGACTATCATGTGATCCTAGCTGAGTAGATGGGTTTGCCTGATAACTAGATGCATGTCCCTTTCACCTAGGCATATCTACAAAATAATGAGGTTAATAAATTTTAGGTAACACTACAAGGCCGAATACTTTGATCCATTATTTTCCATCAAGTAAATCTAAGGATAATACATTTCAATGTGGCATGGAAGAAAACCCACACAGCAAAACCAGAAGCTATCTTGTTTCAAAGTGTTTATCATTTAAATCAAGCAATATCATTAAAGGAAGTTGAAGCCTAGCTATTCCAAGAGCAAAGTTAATAAACATCCAACGTGCTAATATTTTTTTCACATGTTGTAAATACGATGAAACCATAAAAGAAAAGAAAAAATCAGCATTTTATTTAAAATTATTAACCCAGCATTGCATATAATAAAATTGTCGTGCTCCACATCGTTGACTAAATTCAATAGTTTATAATTGCCAATTACTGGACCATCAGACTGAATTCAACTCACCTAACAATTTGGAACTTTTAAAAGAAAAAAAATAAGAAATAACTCAATTAATAATTTAAGTGTAGGGTGAGGCAAAGTTCGTTGTCAATTATTAGAGAATATAAACACATGTTTAACAAAATTTCCCATATTATGCAAGTACGCAATCGCGGAATCTCAACAATCACTCATTGGTAAAAGTAAAATAAAATGATGCTTTTTTTAATGATTTTATCATATCTCACTAATTTTTTTAACCATTTTTGGTCTACAATCAAAGATTGAAATTTCATTTTATCACCTATTTACCATGACAAAGACCAATCAAATTATCAATATACTTGGTAATTTTTCTACTTCTTCCAAGTGCACAATAATCGCAATTGATTGTGAATTTTATTTTGTATTAATTGGGGCTCTCCATTCATACCAATGGAAGTGCAATCTATCCTATAAGTTGGGTGATTTTTTTTTTGGGTATCTTTTAATTTAAAAAAAATAAAACATACATGTTGCCTTATATATAAATACTAAAAGCATAAAATTTTTATAAAAAATTTCTAATTGATAGAAGTATTATATAGTTATGGTTATAAGTATATCTAAAGTAGATATATTTAATGTATATACACATCCTTTCATATAAATACATTATAATAGTTAAAGTGATATGCCCAATTTTATCTAAGATATTGCTTTATCCAAACATTTTTAAAACTTATTTTTAAAAAAGGATCTAACATTTTATAAGATCCAAAAATATCTTATAAGATGTAGGAGCTTATAAGACCTTTTAAATAAGATTAACCAAACACCCTCTTAATCAGTACAAAAATGAACTTATACAACTAAAGAGATATTAAAGCACTCTTTTTTTTAAAAAAAAAACTTGAGCACTTATTCTATGCAGGTGCATTCTATCAACTTATGAAAAAAGAAAAACAAACCCAAAATCAATTTCGTGCAACATTAAAAAGAAATATATATAAAATAGTTTGACGATTGAATTAAGATCCAAAAACTAAAATACTAGAATTACACTTGTTTGTGATTATAGAACTCATGGATTAGAATTTGACCCAGGCCCCTTTTGATCATGAGACTTGAACCACATATCAACACAATAAAATATGGTACAAAAACTAAAGTCCCTAAAATCAAGTTAGTTCACCAAACCAAAGAAACAAAAAGGTCTCAGAAACTCAACCTTTCATCAGTAATTAGACTATAACCACATTTACTTTTCTACCACAAATTCTAACCACAACTTAATGAACAATGTGGGAACTAACAAAGTTAAAAAACATCCAGCATGCTAATATTTTTTTCACATGTTGTAAATACCATGAAACCATAAAAGAAAAGAAAAAATCAGCAAAGCAAAGTCTGCAAGAAAAGATGTAAAGCAATAAAAAACATGCATGGGAGATATGTGTTCAAGTTCGAGTACTTAGATGATAAGCTGGTGGAAGAGCTTCTTGATTATAATGATCAAAAAGGGAAAAAGAAAGATTGATTTTTCAAGTGATAAAAAGTAAAAGGAAAAATGCATGGTGCATGATAATTAATTGCTAATTAAATAAAAAAATTTGAATAATATGGGCATCTTCTTTTTAGCAGTTTCAGGCTAATGTGAATGATTCCATAGGATTCTTTGCTTAGGATCATCTTTTATTGTTATATATGCTGATTAATGTGTGCATGAAAGTGTTTAAGTACAAATTACAATACCAAATTAATGTTGCTACTGCTGCCACAATATAGTAAAACGAGATATATTCAAATTATAATCTACTACTATTATATATGTTGGTTAATGTTGCTACTGCTGATTATGCTAATGCTGCTACTGCTGCCAAATTTATGCACTATTTAAGTACAACTACGAATTATATTCTTGGAAAGTGAGATATACTGGAAGGTGAGATAGGTTTTTATGAAGAGTAACTTTTGCTATTTCAAAATTGCCAAAAATTATAAATTTTTAATCCTAACACAACAAATTACCCCAAAAAAGAGAAAAAAAATAATCTTTATTACAACTGAAAATACTTATGCACACAAGTATAAAAACTTTGTTGAACAAAACCAATGAATGCAAAGAAGATTAACTAAGTAAAACCAAGTATGCAAGAACAACATATCAAACCTACCTCATCATTCTTGAAAAATGACCAGTATGAGGAAAAGAATAATTGAAAACTTCTACTACTCTATCTATATCTATATCTCTATGCCAACAAAAACTTGTTCTATCGCTCTAACCATCTATTATTTTTCTTCTCAGCCTCTCAACTTTATTTCCTAAAAATTAATTATCATCTACCCTTGCTAACATATATGCATATATATATATATATATGAATTAGATCTACAAGAATTACAAAAGAAAAGCAAAATTCTTAAAAAATCCTCAGAAAATTAAAGCAAAAAAATGACAAAAGAAATGGAAGTAAAACGATTTAAATCCTTCAAAACTCTGAAATTGTCTTCAAAATAACCAAAGCACTTGAATACAAAATTGTTTTCAATAAACTGAATCTCCAAGGATCGATTCAAAATCCAACCAAACAGAGTATTCCATAGTACATCTAAAACACCATAGTGGATAAGTATGAGAAACCAGTTCATCCAAGGATGATTAGTAGCAAATCCCATCAATTTGCATCACTAGCAAAGCACATGTATGAATACGTATAACTAGCAAAGTTAACTACTACTCATATTTTGTTAAGTTTTGTCATGTTTCGAATTCTTGTACCTTGATGCAATTGCTATTCCTCAGGCAATAAGATCACTAAATCCTAAATTGTTAAGAGTTGTATGGACAAAGTTGGCCCCAACCAGTCTACTGCTACAACAACTGCTGATGTAAAATATAAATTGACACCTGAAACAAACAAAGAAGCTGCGGTCATGGTTCTACAAAATGTAAACTAAAAAATAAAACATTTCTTTCAAAGAAACATCAATTTGTGTGTTGTACCACAAAGAACGTTTAAAGACACAAGAATGAAATTCCATATACATACTAAAGAACTGTATCCACAATATCATCTTCAACATTTTCATTAATGTTTACACTTCAAGGATCATCATCTATAGCAACTCTCACTAATTCAATATGCATGGTATCATCAGGGAATATATGTTCTAAGTTTTGCGATGGGTAAGCCTCATTAGAAGCCATCTTCTCTTCATCATCAAAACCCATGTCGAATAAGTCTCTTGGCTTTAAATGAACTGGTATGCTCCATCCATTTTTCTTCTCATCTTTTACGTAAAAAACCATTTGAGCTTCAGAAGCTTTTATGTATGGTTCATCATCTTCATATGCACCAATATGTATTAATCTTGCAAAGTTAACAGATGTAAAACCCAACTTATCAATTTTCATGCCTCTTGGATTGGTGGTATTAGCCCATTCACATTTAAACAAAGGAATCATGAACAAGCCATTATAGTTAAGCTCAATAATGTCTATCAATTTTCCATAATATGGTACCCGTCCAAATCGCATTTGAACATTACTATTGCTTAAGTAATTTTTTGTTCCAAATGTGCCAAAACCTCCACTATTTTGAGTTTTTAATCCTTTGTCCCGAGCTAATGTTCGAAATTTGTATCCATCAACATTATAAGCAGTAAACCTTCTAGCTTGGTTGATAGGACCTTGAGCAAGATTAAGAAAAATAGCTTTATTTGGTTTACTTAGATTGTCGCAATCTTCGTCAATCTAAAAATGAAAATTTCAATTGCAAGTCATGTGCATATTACCAACTAATACTCAATAAACTAGCAAAAAGTAATGATTTACTCACACGATTAAAGAACTAACTGACAAACTCTCTATGAACCTTTTTGTCTATTTCAGTAGCATTCCTAGTACGACTTCTCAATTGCCTCTTGAAAATATTTCTAAATTCCCTATATAGATTTATCGTATTAGACATACAACAATATGGACTAAATTACTGTGCAAGTTTAAGAATTACTCACTAAAGATAGCAATCAACTGCAAGGTAATTGATTAACATGTGTCTATGAGCCTATAACTTCTTAGTAGATGTTAGAGTAAAATATAAATAACCACCAATTGATTTTCCAACTTGAGGAAACAACTCAACTATTCGTGATTTAGGCAAAATAGTATCAGGCTCATCATTAACACGACAAGGCCGATTCCTTCTTTTCTTAATGTTATCTA
This sequence comes from Jacaranda copaia, assembly GCA_014898725.1. Taxonomy (NCBI): domain Eukaryota; kingdom Viridiplantae; phylum Streptophyta; class Magnoliopsida; order Lamiales; family Bignoniaceae; genus Jacaranda; species Jacaranda copaia. The sequence continues at coordinate 439,102 of JACGDI010003594.1, read as the reverse complement.
GATATCGTGAACAAAAAGTAAGAATTTCTTGCATAAGGTAACCTTTTGTTATAGAACCTTCTGGTTGGGCCTTATTATGTACATAGGATTTCAATTGACTTAAATACCTATTATATCACAACAAAGTAAATGCAATTAGCAACATATTTTTAAATTACTAAAATTAAACTAAAGAGATATTATTCCACATTAATTTACCTTTCTATAGGATACATCCATCGATAATGGACAGGACCTCCGAGCTTAGCTTCTTCAATAAGGTGAACAACCAAGTGAACCATGACTGTGAAGAATGATAGGGGAAATAACATTTCCATGTGGCATAACGTGAGGATAATATGATGTTGTAATTTCTCTAAATTAGGAACACTCAACATTTTACCACATAATTGTTTAAAGAATAAGCACAACTCAATTAGTACTGCAAATACCTCATGGGGCAACCCTGTTCGCAGAGCTAGTGGTAGCAATTGCTCCATTAATACATGGTAATTGTGACTTTTCAACATCCCATTAAGTTTAATATTTTCCACATCAATGTATCTAGAAATGTTGCTTGAATAGCCATTTAGCACTATAATATTTGTTAAAGTAGTTAGAAATGCCTTCTTAACTTGATTTGTCATTGTAAAGATAGCTAAACGGTATTTTTCATTTTTATTTGGCCAAAGGTCATGTCTAATACCCATAACTTTAAGATCTTTATGAGCATTGACATGATCTTTTGATTTTGCACTATCATTTAACAAAGTGTAGATGATATTATTGCATACATTCTTCTCAATATGCATAACATCAAGATTGTGACACAACAAGTTATGCTTCCAATATGGAAGCTAAAAACAATACTTTTCTTTTTCCATTGTTGAGTGCTACCCTATACAGCACGTCCACCACGTGTTCTTTTTCCCCTTTCTTCCATCTCTGGTCATCAACCGAAAGTAATATCAATGTTATTAACTTGTTCAAGAATTTTAGAACCAAATAATTTTTTAGTGGACCATGCAAATCTTGCTCTCCATTAAACCAAACTTTATTCAATCTAAATCTATACCTTTGACCGAGAAACTGACGATGAACCATAAAACACCATTTCTTACTATGAGCAAGATGAAATGGAGTATAATCAAAGTTGCAGGATAGACAAGCAAGTCCAGTATGTCTGCTCCACCCAAATAAAGTTCCTAGCCCAGGGAAGTCACTAATTGTCCACATCAAAGTTGCATGCAATTTAAACATCTCTTTTTTAAACGAATCATATGCATCCACACCTTCATTCCATAGCTTTTTCAACTCATTGATTAAAGGTTGTAAATAAACATCTATATCATTTCCTAGCATTCTTTTACCAAGAATTATCATGGAAAAGATAAAAGATGTTTGCTTCATACACACCTATGGAGGGGTGTTGTAAGGAATAAGAATAATTGGCCAAGTACTATAACTTGCATTCAATGTACCAAATGGGTTAAAACCATCAGTAGCTAATGCAAGATGAACATTTTGTAGATCTAATGCAAACTAAGAGTTTTATGAGTTAAATGTTTTCCAAGCTACAAAATCTCTTGGATGCCTCATCATTCCATCCTTATTACTATCTACAGCATGCCATCTCATATCTTCAGTAGTCTTTGAAGACAAGAACAATCTTTGCAATCGAGGTAGGAGGGGAAAGTAATGAAGCACTTTTGCCAACACCTTTTTCTTACTGTTACCATCACCGGACGCCTCAATCTCACCAACTTTCCCCCTTAATTTCCATCTAGATATGTTACAAATTCTATATACTTGCCTCCCTTCATCTCCCTTATTTCCCTAATACAATGTACAATTATTCGGACATGTATGTATTTTTTCTTAATCAAATCCAAGCTTGGTGATGGTTTTCTTTGCTTCATAGAATGAACTAGGAATCTTTACATGTTCAAATACATCTTGTAGTAGTTCCAATACCATTGTCATAAACTTGTCGCTCATCCTACTTAGGCATTTGATATGGTACAACTTCACCAAAAAGGATAGTTTTGAGTATTTTGTACACCATTCATAAAGCGGTTGTTCTCCATCTCTATCTAATTCATAAAACTCTTTAGCTTCATGTGACTCTTGATGTATATTCGGTGTCACTCCTTCTCCTTCACCAATTTCTTCATTTGACGTAAAATTTACTATATTTGCATGCTGCCGGATCAACTCCAAAAGCATCATTAATCATGTTCTAGATAGGATCTCCATTAAGCACATTGTCTAGTACTATATTTGAAACACCACTACTTGAGACATTGCTACTTTCCCCTTTGGACTCCCCATGATAGAACAAAAAAATGTATCCATGGGGGAATTGTTTACAAATTAAGATGTCATACACCACATCATGAGTTTGTTATTTTCCAAAACCGCATTGTGGACACGGGCAAACTATTTTCCCATTAGTAGAACAGTGTTGAAAATAAAAATCAATGAATCCCTTTACCCCTTGGTTGCATTTGACTAAGTTTCGTGGTTTTGTAATCCATGACTTATCCATTGCTATGCAATTTTTCTTCTGAAGTTAAACAATATACAATATTATCGCACACATAAATTCATCAGTTGTAATACTCTCTCCCAAAAAAAATTAAAAAAAAAAAAACAAAGGAAAGTAGACAATAATTGAAAAAGGCCATATAGGATTACAGTTTAAAATAAATACTATTTTAATTGGCTCATACATTGCTAAATTAACACAATAGTCTTCTATTATTTTAATTTTTAGTGTAAAATTGAGTTTTTTAATTTAATATGAGATAATAAAAAATAAAAGTATTTAAAAAAAACAAAGAAAAGTAGATAACAATCGAGAAAGGTCGTATAGGATTACAATTTAAAATAAATACCATTTTAATTGGCTTATATGTTGTTAAATTAATATAATAGTCTTCTACTATTTTAAATTTTAGCATAAAATTGAGTTATTTAATTTAATATGAGATAATTTTTATTGAAAAATCAATCACATGAGCATATATTATCTAATAAAAAAATTATGTTCATGTCATTTTTATAATAAATCTCATAATTTGTATGTGTATATATATATTTTGGCGCCATTGATATTATACAATTTGCATTGAAATATTTAGCCTTCATGCTATTTCTTTCATTTTGCAAAGAAAACATGCTAAATATTTTCAAAATTTCAATTTCAAGGGACATATATCCTCCAAAGACATGCCAACCCTCCAAGAGGATGGCTAATTGGCAATTTCCATAAGCCTCTTTTATATTCATTAATATCTAACGACATCAAAAATTGAATAATTAAATAGAGGAGCCAAAAAAAAATAGCATAATCCCTATCAATTTCACCCTAATTCAAAAAAAAATGACAAATAATAATCAAGAAATATATATATATATATATATGTAAGAACATTGCAATATGTATATAAAGCTTTGAACTAGACTACCTCTAATGACATTGCTTAGTCATGCAATATTCCTTAGATTGATTGCTTGTACGTTGGCCTTTCCCGAATTTAGTTGAGCAGATGCCAAAAAGTAGTTGTGTACTCTGTAGTACAACATTTTCATGTCGATTTGTATGTTAGTTAAATGTTTGTACAATGGACGGAAGTCTCTATGGGAAATCAATCAATGCGCCTAAAATTCATTGAGTGTTGCTGTTGTTCTTGTGACAATATTGAAAGTTATAAGGTGCATTAACATAGGCAGTCTCTTTATTCCTGGAAAACTGTAAAGGAATCCTAGGATGTGTTAAATCATTCATTTCAAATCCTGGCGCCATTTTCCTTCCGAACATGATTTCCTATTAGTGTATAATGTATGAAGTATTAAAGTTGGTACTCATAATTTGTTCATATTTGT
>JACGDI010003594.1:389719-418373 GCA_014898725.1 Jacaranda copaia | reverse complement strand
ACCAGGTCTGTAGATTCTTCTCTCTCTTCGCGGTAGTCATGCCTGGAGCATTCGATCTTATCACACTGCATGGCTCGATTAAGTCTGGCGTGATCCATCGAGTCCGCTACCTCCTCCTGTGCTTCTGGATGCCTTCTTTCTACCAGAGGGCATCTGGGACTGACTTCGTGCCTGGCAGGTGGCTGCCTAGCCTCTCAGCAGGAGGGACTATTCTCTAAAGGCCTATTTTTCGATGGGGGCGGTTGCGAAGTTGCACTAGCGGTGGGGATAGGTACTATCGTGTAAGTGTTCAATGCTTCATTTAGCTGTAGCTTTGCCTAGTTTATATCTTTGAAGTTAGTTATATTTCTAGAAGATTTGGTTACTTTCATAAATCTGTGATGCATTAGAATGTTGTTGGCACATCAAGTATGTGCACTAGTGTATTTTCCTTAATTAAAGTAGCATATTAAGAAATCAATGTAAACATGTATAGAATAAAATATAAAGTAATTTAAAAATTGGTATATGATTCAAACCGGAAGCAAAAATTGAGAATCGAATAAATATTAAGTCGAAACCTGCACAAGCACAGCTTTCTTAAGGTTTTATTCACCTCCTACCGATGCCCGAGGACTACTGACGAACAACCTCCCAAGATACAACAACTTCAAACAACCAAAGGCGGCACTCCTATTGGTTGAATCTTCAAACTAAACTGACTTGAACCTTTTATACTTTATGAAGAATGTATATATATGTATGTAAGAATGTATGCTTAGAATGCTATAATGCTAGAATGCTTGTTTTTATTTTTCTTTTTTCTCATTATGGAGACTAGACATCACTTATATTTATAGGACTAAAGTGCCTATTCTTATAAGACATGTATCTATCCTTATAAGACATAGCCTTAACTCTATCAGACTAAATAAAGGTTGTGACCTTTATTTTTAATTTTAAAAAGCATGGGTTGCATCTTTTAAGTAAATTGGATATGATTGTTGGAAGAATTAATTTTAGTCTTCAAAATCCAAAATCTAAAATAATTTAAATAATAATTATATAGAATAATTATTATTAGAATTTATTTTGGAATAGTTTTATACACTATCCACTCACTTTCATGTCTTAATAATTTTGCACATAGCTAACTCTTTAGCTTAATTTGCTCAATCAATATTTCATTAGTTTTGGCACTAAAATATCTCCTCAATGAGATAAATTAGTTTATTTAGATGCTAAAATTCTAACAATCCCCCACATGAATGAGCAAATAGTCTGACAGGTATGCTTATGAATGCAATTGCAAGATAAAGGTTCAGCTCAAGTGATATTGCATCAGAGAGGTAGTTTTTGGCTTTCAACCTTCCTTAGTGAGCACTATCAGATGGACTTGCCAACCAGTGAACATAATATCTTGAACTATTCAGCTTTTATGTACACTAAGATAATAGCACTACATACAATACCACTCAATAGTCAATTTTATGGTTTAACTATTGTGTTCATTGTGGCCCTGAACAATTCTTGGTATTCATGAGTACTACTCTGAGAATTCAGCCTTACAAATTCTCATGGGATCAGTATAATTTCTACTCACATAGGTGACTTCTCATTAGGAGATTCCTACCACACCCCCACTCAAAATGTTTGAGATATGAGTGTCATTAAAAGCAATACTTAACCTAAAACTTCTGTAGGATGCACTGTCTGCTTATCAACAGAATATGCTAGAAGGTTGTGGCACCCCCGCCCCACAGTGTTTCTACATTGAGTCACAGATGCATAACTTGTTTTTCCCTTTGAACCTATTTCATGGGATCTCCAATCACATAGGTAGGGTTCCCATTATGGTGACTTAGTTATTTAAAGGCTTCAAACCCATTCCCTTTGATAATTTATTTACTTGCTCTCTATTTACACCTTTGGTTAGTGGATTCGTAAAGTTATCTTTTGACTTTACATATTCAATTGAGATAACTCCACTAGAGAACAGTTGTCTAATGGTATTATATCTTCTCCGTATATGTCGAGACTTACCATTATACATACTATTATATGCCCTTCCTATGGCAAATTGGCTATCACAATAAATACAAATTGCTGGCGCAAGCTTTGGCTAGTTTAGAACGTCTTCCAAAAATTAGCTAGCCATTCCACTTCCCCACCTGCTTTATCTAAAGCGATGAATTCTGATTCCATCATTGACCTTGCTATGCAAGTCTGCTTTGAGGATTTCCATGATATGGCAACTCCACCAAAGGTGAATACATATCCACTTGTGGACTTAGACTCATTTGAGTCATATATCCAGTTAGCATCATTGTATTCCTCAATTACAGCTGGATATTTGTTATAATGCAACCTATCCTTTATGGTTTGTTTTAAGTATCTCAATACTCTGATAATGGCATTCCAATGCTCTTGTCAAGGGTTTCTTGTGCATCTACTCAGCTTGCCAACTGTATATGCAATGTCTAGCCTCGTGCAATTCATAATGTACATAAGGCTTCCAATGATGCGCACGTATTCCAATTGACCCATTCTTTCACCTTTGTTCTTAGTAAGCTGTTGGTTTTCATCTATTGGCTTTTTCACCAAACGGCTCGTGGGATCTAGAAATCGTTGCAACACATTCTCAATATAGTATAACTATGTTAATGCTATCCATTCTGGTGTTCTTATAATTTTAATGCCAAGTATGATGTCAGCAAGGCCCATATCTTTCATATCAAAATTATGACTTAGCAACATCTTTATCTCTTTGATTATGTTACTGTTACTTCCCATAATTAACATATCATCTACATATAAACATACAATGACATTTAGAGTTGGTGGACCTCTAATGTACACACATTTTTCACACTCATTGATTTTGAAACCATTAGCCATCATTACTTGGTCAAATTTAAGATGCCACTGTTTGGGTGCCTGTTTTAAACCGTATAATGATTTGATTAACCTACACACTTTCTTTTCTTGTCCTGGAACTACAAACCCTTCAGATTGTTCTATATAAATTTTCTCCTCGAGGTCACCATTTAAAAATGCCATTTTTACATCTATTTGATGTATCTTGAGATTATTAATGGCCGCAAAGGCAATCATTAATCGGATAGAAGTTATTCTAGTTATTGGTGAGTATGTATCAAAGTAGTCAAGACCTTCCCTCTATCTATACCCTTTGACTACTAATCTCGCTTTGTATTTATCTATCGTACCATCAACTTTTTTTTTCTTTGAAAATCCATTTACACCCTACAAGTTTATTTTCAGGAGGCAAGTTTACTAGTTCCCAAGTATGATTATGCATGATGGACTCTATTTCACTATTCACTACTTCTTTCCATAATGGAGCTTCTAGGGTAGTCATTGCTTTAGTGAACATCCTTGGTTCACTTTCTAATATGAAAGTCAAGAAGTCGAGCCCAAAGGATTTAGCTATTTTAGCTCTTTTGCTATGTCTCAGCTCTAAGTCCTCTTTATTTGAGTCTTGAATTTCTTGAAACCTTTTAAATATCACTTGCCCTTCTTACTTTTCCAAGGAAATATTTCTTCAAAGAAGTTTTCATTCCTTGACTTGATTATTGTATCGACTTGAATGTCATCAATATCAGATTTATATACAAGGAACCAATAAGTGGCACTATCTTGAGCATAGCCAATAAAGATGCCATCAATAGTTTTTGGTCTTATTTTGATTATTTTAGGAGGTGGTACTCCTACTTTAGCTAGACACCCCTACACTCAAAGATATTGATAAGATAGGGGATGTCCTTTCCATGCCTCATATGGTGCCTTTTGTAGTTTCTTTTGGGGTATCTTATTAAGTAAATAATTTGCAGTCAATACTACCTCTCCCCACATGTTTTGAGGTGCCTCTACATTAATCAATAATGCATTTATCATTTCTTTTAAAGTTCAATTTTTGTGCTCAACAATGCCATTTGATTGTGGTGCATAAAGTGCCGTGATTTCATGGATGATTCCATGTTCAACACAAAATTCTTTAAAGGGGTGAATATATTCACCACCTCTATCACTTCTAAGTGTTTTAATTTTCCTTCCAAGTTGATTCTCAACCTCATTCTTTTAATGTTTAAATACTTCAATAGATTCATCTTTGCTTGAAAGTAAATAAACATGACAAAACCTTGTGCAATCATCTATAAAAGTTATAAAGTATTTTTTTCCACCTCTTGATTGCACCATTTTTAAATCACAAATGTTTGTTTAAATTAAATTTAGTGGCTCAGTGCTTCTCTCTATTATCTTAAATGGAGTTTTTGTCATTTTTGCCTCAATGCAAACTTCACACTTAGTTTTTGTGTCAAAGTTTAACTTAGGCAGAATTTCACTTTTAGCTAGTTTAGTTGAAGTACCAAAATTGACATGTCCTAGTTTATGATGCCATAAATCTAGGGACTCCAACAAGTAAGCCGAATTTACTTTATTTCCATTGATAACAACTTTTGGTACATTTTTTGGTGTGATGGTCATTACATTCATTTTAAAAATACCATCACACAAATATCCCTTTCCGACATAGATACCATTTTTTGTAAGTACAAATTTGTTGGATTCAAAAACTAGTCTAAAGCCATTCTTGCTAAGCATAGGACCTGACACTAAATTTCTTCTAATATCAGGCACATGAAGCACATTGTTGAGAGTCAGCTCCTTTCCAGAAGTTATTTTCAACACTACCTTTCCAATTCCATGCACCTTAGAAGTTGACGAGTTTCCCATGAACATATTCTCATCTTTAGCATCCTAATATGTTGTGAACATACTTTTATTTGAGCACACATGTTGAGTGGCCCCAGTGTCCACCCACCATTGTTTGGGATTTTGACTTAGGTTCACCTCAGAAACCACCACTGAAAGATTCAAATCATTGACACCATCTGAGAGAGTTTCTACTTCAGCCATGTTTGCATGAGCAACTCTTTTTGCTTTGGAAATCCTCCTTGTTGGCGGTGTTTGCAGTCATTTGCCCTATAGCCTAGCTTACCACAAACATAGCAGCTTCCTTCAAACTTCTTTTTCTTTCTTTTATCATGATGGTTGTTAGAAGCATCCCTTTTTAATTTGTTAGACGAACCCTGCTCCACAATGTTTGCTTTGCTTTCATAAGCATTGCCACCAATTTTCTTTTTGGGAAGTTTGTTGTCTTCCTCTATTCTTAGCCTCAAGATTAAATCCTCAAAGTTCATCTCCTTGCGTTTGTGCTTAAGGTAGTTTTTGAAGTCTTTCCACTCAGGGGGTAATTTTTCAATCAAAGATGCCACTTGGAATGCCTCTCCAAGTGCCATTCCTTCGACAACCAAGTCATGTAGTATCATTTGGTACTCATTCACCTGGGACATCATAGACTTGAGTCAATCATAATAAACTCAAGAAACTTACCAACTACAAACTTCTTCGTGCCAGCATCTTCCATTTTGTATTTTTTCTCCAGTGATTCCCAAAGTTCCTTAGCCGTATCAATGGGGCTATAAATATTGTACAATGCATTGTCCAACCCATTAAGTATATAGTTTTTGCATTAAAAATCTCCATGATTCCATGCATCAATTGCCGCTACGATCTGCACATCTGGATTTTCCCTCGGTACAGGATGTTTTTCCCGCAAGAACCTTACAAAGTTCAAAGTGGTGAGATAGAACAACATCTTTTGTTTCCATCTCTTAAATTCTTTCCTATTGAACTTCTCTAGTTTTTCTGCTTGTTCAATTGCAATTGGAGTAGGAAATGCGGTAACCGAGGGAAGAGCAACAGGAGCATTCAACCTTCCACTACCAATATCAGTCATATTGGGCTCATTAGGAACATTTGGCACATTATTATTTGTAGCCATTGTGTATTTCTACAAGCAATATCAATCGGTATAAGCACAATTATAGTAACAGGAGTAAAGTCGACAAGAGCAAAACAAGTATATATATTATTTTTTTTCTTTTTTTTCGCTAGTTGCAAAACAAAAATGCTATGGAGGTTAGATTTTATCTAAGTAAAACTAAAAATATACATGGTTATATATTCACCCAAAATTTTGGATGTATACAATATGTGTAGATTTTAATACACAACCAAAAAGGTTTATAAAAAATACAAACTGATGTTCTTCAAAATTATATATATAGATGAAGATTCTAATAGCCAATTATCAACACGTATGCTATTGGAAAATGTAGTCAAAACCTATATTTTCCTCTTAGTCGAAGACACATGCATATATATTTATATTAAGACACTTAATCCAACAACGATATTCAAATATTAATATTTTTCTAGTAATTTGATAAAGAAAACACAGATACAACTTCTTATGTGTACTGCCGAATTAAATTCATATAGAATAGACGATAATACTTTAAATTATTAAAATAATATAATCATGACAACATGCAATTGATTTTTATATGAATTTACACAAAATGACTAGACAATAATTACAAGACAGAAGCATAAGACTTCCGAATTGATAAGAAAATTCAAACTCTACACTACTATGCTACTTTATAAGTTAAACGTTCACTTTCTAGTTGTTTGTACTTTAAAGATAAACAAGTCAAATTCACCTTCTTTATTTTTATTTTTTTTTTTCTATTGGAGATAATACAGAATACCAACTGCAACCATTTTATTGAGAAAGTAAAATCAGAACTTGATTTCCCTTAAGGGATTCTCACAGCTTATGATGTAAACTTTAACATACTTATCATAACTAACATTTGTATACACACAGAGAGAAACGCTAAAACCTTAAGACTATTGGCATATCAAGTATGTGCACCAGTGTATGTTTCCTTAATTAAAGTAGCATATTAAGAAATCAATGTAAACATGTATAGAATAAAATATAAAGTAATTTAAAAATTGGTATATGATTCAAACCGGAAGCAAAAATTGAGAATCGAATAAATATTAAGTCGAGACCTACATAAGCACAGCTTCCTTAAGGTTTTATTCGCCTCCCACCGATGCCCGAGGACTACAGACGAACAACCTCCCAAGATACAACAACTTCGAACAACCAAAGGCGGCACTCCTATTGGTTGAATCTTCAAACCAAACTGACTTGAACATTTTATGCTTTATGAAGAATGTATATGTATGTATGTAAGAATGTATGCTTAGAATGCTATAATACTAGAATGCTTGTTTTTATTTTTCTTTTTTCTGATTATGGAGACTAGACATCACTTATATTTATAGGACTAAAGTGCCTATTCTTATAAGACATATGTCTATCCCTATAGAACATATCTCTAACTCTGTCAGACTAAATAAAGGTTGTGACCTTTATTTTTAATTTTAAAAAGCATAGGTTGCATCTTTTAAGCGAATTAGACATGACTGTTGGAAGAATTAATTTCAATCTCCAAAATTCTAAATCTAAAATAATTCAAATAATAATTATATAGAATAATTATTATTAGAATTTTTTTTGGATTATTTTTATACACTATCCACTCACTCCCACGTCTTAATAATTTTGCACATATCTAACTCTTTAGCTTAATTTGCTCAGTCAATATTTCATTAATTTTGGCACTAAAACATCTCCTCAACGAGATAAATTAGTTTATTTAGATGCTAAAATTCTAACAAATGTTTCTTTCATTTTAGTCAACATAATATTTTTACATGCCTGAGACTTTGTTTAGTTGAATTTCTCTGTAAGATATTAATATTTTTGCCATTCTTCCGTACTTAGATTCCAGCTAGAGAGATATACATGAACTTTTTTCACGCATTTAATCGAAACTTAGACAAATCACTCAAAATCTAATATAATTTCTGATGCCACTTATCCTGAAATGTGAATCTTTTTCTTGTATTTCTAGTGAGCTATTGGCGGATAAAGGTTTGAAATAAATCTAAAATCGTATTTCTTTCGGTTTTAGTATAGTTTGCTTACAGAAAGTATATTAAAAGATTGTGCGACAGAAAAGGTGATGTCAGCTGTGAAATCTGCAATCAGGTTGGAATCCTGTTCTTGCTCTTTTTGTGAAAAATATAAAATTATGTTAAAAACTTAGTATGAAAACCATTGCTTCTCCCATCAACAAGTTTTTTCACCAAATTATAGTAGTTAGTCACCAAATTATGGCACAACTATTTGTGCTGTCAAGAAATTGGATCAGGTCCTGGTCTTGCAAAAGTAAAAAAGAAAAGCAAATCAGGTACTAACTTGTCAAGATTTTGAAATTGATACAAATATGAAAATTGCTTATGTTCGGCTGCACATTTGGCATCAAGTAATGATGCCTAAATAGGTATTAATCAAAAATACAAGAAGTGATAATTTGTTTGTTATGTAATTAGCTTTCCTTTTGCTTCATATTTGTTTATGTTGGGTATTAGAATTAGAAATCAAGGTTGGAGATTTTGAACCCTAGTATCATAATCAGATTTCTAAGTTGAGGGGATTATTTGATTCTTGGAACTTGAAAATGAACCATGTTCAATGTGTTCTAGTATTCTGTCTTCAAATTAAGAGTTGTTGACTTGCTGCTTCTCTTTTCCTTTGATAGATTTAAAATAGATTGTTACGTCATCTTTATTTATATATAAAATACTATACATTTTGCCTACCACTTTGATTTGTTGAAAATCTTATCCTTAATAATGCATAAACCAATTTAGTGCTTCTGACTTTATGCTGCTGCTGAATCTGATAACCAACTTCTATAACTTTCTGTCCACAGAAAGTTGTTTGTCAAGCTTGATTAATCCATCAAGACAATTAATTAATCTACACAATACTACAGTAAACTAATTGAAGACCAGTTAAAACACTTTCTGATGCGTACATTCAAAAGTCATATAGAAGTTAGTTACGGACATATTCCTAGTGTCGTGCCATCTGCTTATATCTAAGCTCACAAAATAAGTCACAAAGCTATATTTCATGAGCATGCATTAGCTATTTCATCTTGGATGTTAATCACTTAATCCTTGTGTCATAAATTGCTTGCTTTTGACACTTTCCCAGTTTTTGTAATGCTGCTTTAGTTAAATGTTTCAATTGCTTATTTCATCCATTTCCTTTAACTTTTCATGGCAGGTCTTAGGTCAGTTATCTCTCTCAAAGTCTTTCCACTTCTCAAGTCATTATTTGGTTTGTGTTATGAATTATTAGATTTTCTCTTAGATATGTAATTGCAGTTTGAAAAGAATATTGTGGAACAAATGAGAAATTATCTTAATTTTATCTGCATATAGTGCTTGGTGCATGTGAGAAATTTTGTTAGAATTAGTTCTTTTTTCTCTTTGATATTCCAACTCTTTTAGAATGTAGTTTGTAATCCTTTTATTAGTTTGTTTTAAAGATTCAAATTCACTGGCTATTTCTCAATTAAGATTAATACATTTTAGATGGCAACTACGTCCCAACGCCTTCATAAACAATCTATTGTTGTAAAGCAAATATGAAAGTTGTTCCCTCAGTGATGGCTACTTACTTTTCAGAATTACTGTTCATTTCTAATTTATACTATACTATTTATTTCTTAATGGGTTCTCACTTATTAAAATATAGGGTACGCATCTCATTTAGTGATTCCATCATTAAATTTCAAATACCTAGTAACTGGGGTGCACTATTGATTCCTTAAAACTATTTTCAAACTGTGATATTATTTGTGATCTTGAGCTCCTCAAGTTTATGAATAAAAATCTGTTAGGAGAACATGTTCAGGTTGAGGTTGGCTTTATTTAATTTGTATCAATTCTTGACTTTACATAAGCTGATTGGTAAGTTCTTGTTTGGAATCCCTAAATATTTCTCTATTGTAAAACATTTGAGAAGATGAATCTTGTTGGTGGATTTTCAATTCAAGCCCCGAACCCTAAGGAATGTGCTTGTTGGTGTTAATTTTCTGTGGTCAGAATATTTTGGGTACATAATTTGAGGAAATTGATGCCACTTTTGTCTCTGAAGTTGCTAATGTTGAGCCTCATTCGCCTGGATTTTAATATGTTTTTTGTGGTGCCTGGAGTGTGACTACTTTTCTGGTCAGATTTTGTTCTTCTTTGCTTGGGCAGTCACTTCAGATAATATATTGACAGCAGGTTTGGCGCTTGGATTTTGCCTTTTGGTTAGCTTCTTTGGATGTTCCAAGACTTGGAATTTTGCTGTTGCCTTTGGTTTAATTTCATTAAGTTTTTGCCGTAGCCTCTTCGGATTTACTGTATTATGTTGCTTCTACTTTGATGGTGCCCAATTTCAGAATTTTGCGGTGCCTGGTTGCTGCCCAAAAAAACAAAAAAAAAAATATAAGTTGAAACGATTTGCTGGCATGTTTTGAATTTTGATTCAGAGCTTAGGAAGTACTTAAGGAGATATAATGATCATGTTGATGTCCATGATTTTGCACTGATACTTTTGTGGTTGCTGAACATATGTAGTGGAATTTGAATTTTGGTCAAGTGGGGTTCTATTGCATTTTGTCATATTGGATAGTCAAACTGTGTTGTCTGGTTGTTTTTGCTTGAATTTGTGCTGCTGGTGTCTTGCTATTACCTGGGAGTTGATTAAGCTTGAAATTGCTTACTGGGGAGTTTTGTTTGATAGCGCAGTAATCTGCTGCTGCTTTTGACGCACAATTTTCAGTTAGCAGGTTGCTGGCTGGGCTTCTTTTGTGATCGGTAGCTTTGCGTGGCTTTTGCTACTGATTTTTGTGTTTCAAACTAACCTTTTGGAGCTGGAAATGAGCAGAGAACTTGCAAAATTTTGCTGGATTTTTGGCTGAGGACTCGAATTTTGTTGCTGCCTCAGGTTTTGGGTTTAGGGTTCAAATCCTACTCCAAAACCGCCAACTCCACAACCAAAACCTCCAGCACCAACACCTAAGCCACCTCCATCACCCGATGAAGAGGAGATTATAGATTGGACAGGAGGATTAGGACAAGGAATACCCATTATTACCAAAAACCAAGTAGTAATTTGGAAGCTATTAAAGAAGAATGCTACTGAAGAGGCTACGTGTTGTAGTAACACTAAAAACTACCTTGTAAAGATATATAACCAAGTATCTGCTCTGGACAGTAATAGCAATAATAATAACTCAGGTAATAACAGCAATAATAGTGGAAATAATAATGCGGAGAGCGCTTTAGGATAACTCAACATGCCTAACAACTCAATATTTATATTCGACCCAGAAATAAACTCTAGGTATGAGCCACCTCCAAACTACAGTTTTCGAAGTCCCGACAATAGCGGACAAAATACGCAACAGTAAAGATATGGATGGATTAATTCAGCATGTCAATAGTATACTCGGAACGGATACTGAAAAGAATCCACCATTATTAGAATTCAGCAAACAAGCAGAAGAAATCATATATGTAGATGATGCATATATCGGAACCTAAAGTTCTGATGAAGATTTAACAGAAGCAGAAGGCAATTTAAAGCCAATGCACAGAGACGAAACTTATGAAGCCTAAGTAGAAAGAGAAAGAGTCTCTAAAAGAATCGAAAATTGGAATGACCAAGATAGTATATACAACGGAGAGGGAGAACCCCTTGAAAATCAGGAACAAATTTACTATGACAATGACTACGGAAGTGAGCCATTTGACCTAATGGACGCTGGAGTCTTTGGAGTAACAAGTAGTGCACATAGTGGAATGCCTTGGTTTGAGCAGAGACCAACTGTTCAGCCAATCAATCTTAACCTTATGCCAGCCAGGGCAAGAGGAAGAAGAAGAAGAACAATGCCTAGATATCCAGCTAGAAGGATACCCTTAGAATATGTCCGACAATATTACGGACAAACTAAGACAGAAGATGATATCCTAAATCTTGACTGTGTAAGAAACATACAAGATGAGATTGATGGATGGCATAGAAAGATGAGGCTTATTGTGGCCAATAACCCAAACCTATATACAACGGATCCAAGTCTCAATAGTCTTGTAGCTTATCTTGAGCATAAGACAACAGGAATTGTAAGACATTGGTGGGAAGGACAGGGAAAACCCTATATTGAGGTAGCAAGAGAACACGCTAGTGGAATACCAGGTCCAAAACCTGCACCTCAGCCAACACCTCAACCTCCACCTACACCGCCACAGTCGGTACAACCACCAAATAATAGACCTGTAAATCCACAACCACCACAACCAATTAATCCTAGACCAGCACCACCAGGTGATCAAGCTGGACCATCTAATGATCCATTTGATGATAGACCAAGACCTGAAGGAGAGAGAGTTAATCCATAAAATGGCAACAGCAGGACCAGCATTAGCATGTGTGGATAATATCTGCAGACTACTTCACAACGAGTTTGTGGGAGTAAATGTAGTATTTGAAGCAGACAGGTAGCCAATAAAGAGTCCGAAAGGGCAGAAAATATAATACAGAATGTTAAGCTCTGTGACATGTATCAATGGAGAGCCTTTAACTGCCAGTGGAACAAATATTTCTATAAGCTAAACGCCGATAAAAGAGAACAATACATGGCAATGTATTTCAATAAGATCCCTAAAAACTGGGCTGATAAAGCTCGAGCCCGATGGGAAGAAGGAATTAGATTAGGAAGAATATCTCAAAATATGGCCGGTATACAACGAGCCTTAGAAAAAGTTTTAGAAGAAGCTTGCATGGGAGCTCAACAAAACCAAGAAATGACTACTGGGCTTGCAGCAGCATGTCGTGACCCACAAATATTGGACTTACCAATCCAATTTGGATGTGGTCCAACTAGAAGGCCACAAAAACGTAGGACCAATAATAGGCCCAATAGAAGCCGAGGAGGTTATAGAAGAGGACCCATTAGAAGAAGGCAAACCTATAGAAGGCGACAGCCCTATAGAAGGAGACAGCCTGTTAGGAGAAGAAGGTTCTTTAGACGAGCCAATAATAGGGGCAGAGTTCGAGGAAGACAATTCCAAAGACGAAGACCATATAGGAGAAGACAGCCCAATGCACCAAGAGTCCAATATGATAGGAGTGATTTTCCAAATCACTGGAATGTCGGGAAGCAGCCAAATCAACCGTCCAATCAACAAAATAGGGTTATGGACAAAGCAGCCAATTGTCCACAAGGCAAACGAACATGTAAATGTTGGGTTTGTCAGGAAGGCATTATGCAAAGGAATGTCAAAATAGACATAGAAGTGCAAATAAGCAATATAATAAAATACTGGAATTAGCTTATAGATACGAACTTGAACCAGTAGAAGATAGTGATATAGAAGGAACATTATACGAATATTCCGAAGAATCGGAATCCGATGAGCAAGACGAAATAAGATCATTTAGTGAAGATCCAGGAAGCGAATGGGAACTGTTGAGTACATCAACACAGTAACAAATCCCAATGGTATTTATGTCAAAATAGAATTGGTCTATAGGAAAAGACCATATCATCTACACGCATATGTGGATACTGGAGCAAGTATTTGCGTTGCCAACAAATACGTAATACCTGAAGAAAAATGGCACAATAGTAGACAAAAGGTAACAGTACAAGTAGCCGATAAAAGAGAAATAATACTTGATAAAGTAGCCCACGATTTGATAATAAAAATCGAAGGGAGAGACTTTTTAGTACCAACTGTTTATCAACAGGAAACTGGAATGGACTTCCTCAACGGAAATAATTTCCTTCAGTTATATAGTCCATTTACCCAGTACGTACACAATATAATCCTTTATACAAAGGATAGAGAAAGGGTTAATATCCCAAAAGTAAGAAATGCAATAAGCTTTGCATCGCCAACATTTCTTAAGGAAATTGAAACAGGCGTTTGGCAAAGTGAAAAGATGGGTAAAAATATAGTCCCAAATAAAGTCCAACAGGACGATACAGAAAAATTACTGGAAGAAGACGCAATGTCAATAGCATCAAGTGCAATAGCTTCACTTGTAATGTACGAATTTACAGGAAAATATGAAAGCACAGGAGATGAGATAATCCAACAAATGATGAGAGTCACTTGTTCGGAAAATCCTCTTGAAAAGAAAATACATCGGAAAGATGAAATAGAAGCTGAAATAAAGCTTAAAAATCCAGACAAGGTTATAAAAGTAAAACCAATGAACAACACACCCAACGACCGGGAAGAAAGCAGATAAATGAGTTACTAGAATTGAAAGTTATACGACCAAGTACTTCACCACATAGCAGTCCAGCATTTTTAGTTGAAAACCATGCTGAACTCAAAAGAGATAAAAAGCGAATGGTTATTAACTACAAAGCTTTAAACAAAGAAACAGATGACGATAGTTATTATCTTACAAAGAAGGAAGAACTTATAAACCAAATCCGAGGAATGAAATAATTTACAGCATTCGACTGTAAATCAGGATTTTGGCAAATAAGGTTAAAAGAGCATTGTAAATGCCTTACCAGTTTCAGTTGTCCTTCAGGACAATACGAATGGAATGTAGTGCCATTTGGATTAAAACAAGCACCTTCCATATTCCAGAGAGCCATGAACGATAGACTATACATACAGAAGAATATAAACTTTGTATCAGTATATATTGATGACATACTAGTATACAGTAAAGATAAACCACAGCATTACAAAGATGTAATAGCAACACTGGTGATGTGTAATCTCTCAGGAACAATATTATCAGAAAAGAAAGCTCAGCTTTTCAAAGAACGAATAAATTACCTAGGGTTAGAAATTGCAAATGGAGAAGTTGAATTACAGGACCATGTAATGGAAAACATCCGAAAATTCCTGAGTGAAATCAAAGATAAAAATCAACTGCAAAGATTTTTGGGATGCCTCACCTACGTTGAAGGATTCATTCCAAAATTAGCAGAAATTAGAAAGCCATTACAGGCAAAACTCAAAAAGGATGTACAGTTCAATTGGACGGAATCCGATTCACAGTACATCGATAAAATCAAGAAGAAATTTGGAAGACTACCAAAAATGCATCATCCGGAACCAGACCACAAAATGATTATCGAGACTGACGCAAGCTCCGAGTTCTGGGGAGCAGTATTGAAAGCTAAGACCGCAAACTTTGAAGAAAATTTATGTCAGTACTCATCTGGATCGTTCAACGGTCCAAAGCTGAACTATCATAGTAATGAAAAAGAATACCTAGCTGTTAAGAAAGCAATAAAGAAATTCAACATTTATGTTATCTCCAAAGAGTTTGTTGTAAGGACCGATAATAAAAACTTCAGTTACTTCCTACGAACCAATATCAATAGGGACTACAAACAGGGAAGATGGCAACAGTGGTTCAACCACTATAAATTTAGGGTAGAACATATAGAAGGCAAGAAAAACAGTCTAGCAGACGCACTTACAAGAGAATTTGCTCTGCAGAATTAGTAGCCAAAATAATGGAGAAAGAGCTTAAGCAACAGATTGCCCAGCTCAAAAGGGAGAACAATAAGCTGAAAAGAGAGATTCTCAAGCTTGAGGAGCAACTGATCGAATACTCAGTCGGTGAAAAGATAATCGTAGAAGAACAGGAAATTGCTGACAAAAAGCAAAAGATGCCAATGACAGAAGACGACGAGCGCAAAAGCTATGCCTATGCCGTAACACAAGGACCGCAGAAGGGTATGTATGACAAATGGTTGATAAGACCAGTGCCAGCCTGGAAACATGCTGTACGATGAGAGACGCTGTTCGAAGCAAAGAAAGTACTGGAAAATGCTCCACCCTTGGCAAAGGAACAAATGATGCAGATCAATCTCCGACCAGCATGGATGATCCCAGGAAATATGGTTTCCTTCAATTCCAAGCTCGTCAGAGCACCAGCTGAAGTTACAAGAGACGAATGGCTGAAAGTTTACAATGTCGTTCGAACTAATGTTGACCCTTGTGCCTATCCTGTACCAAAGGATGACTGGATCAGCAAAGCAATAATCCGACCGGGAATTGATCCCAGCATTATTGCCAAAATATTTCATGCAGGACTGATCGAATGTATATACCCATCTCCCAATCTGCAGGATATTACATTCCTTGGACTGCAATTCCACGGGGTAATTATGAATTACGCCCGCAGACTGAAGATCACTCCGGAGAAAGGACTTTTCATCCAGGTGACCAGCACAATACCAGACTGGGAAGATGACTTGCACAGTGCTTACCATCTGATCAAGATTGGACCAATTGGAGGAAGGTTTGAGCCGCCTCAAGCGAAGATCAAAGGCGAACATATTCTGACAGACGAAGAGATCGCCGATATTCGAGCAGATTCGATAGAAACTCTGGTCGATGGATTGTCTCAGTACAATGACAAATCCAAGGTCAAAGTCAACTATGATGACAATAGTATCCTCGTCATCAGCAAATACAACAAAGAGTTAGCAAAAAGAGACCACGTCAGAGTTGTCAAATGGTTTGACAAATGCAGCAAAGGAGAGTTGAAGCTAGGTCCCACAACCATTAAAAAGTTGGTTGAAAGAAGCCACGTGGAAGCACCAAAGAGCGTGTCGAAATCAATCGAAAGTTCCGCCATGGAAACAGACAAGTGAGACACGTGTACAATAAAGGAAGGGTCCAACCCATATAAAAACCCACCTATGTTTTTCATTTCCCTCATTGGAGGTTAGCATTGCTAGGGAACACTCTGTATTCTCTCAGCCTTTACTTATCAATAAAATTCCTTTTAGTTCAAACACTTAGTCCAAATTAGATTAACGTTGTACGGATAGTTAGCCGTCGAGAGGCCCAAGATACAGCAGGAGGCTGTGAAGAGGCGAGATTCCGGCAGAACTTGAGGCAACAGACATCTAAAGCGGAAGCAGTGTTGGGCCATGACAGGTAATGATTCAATTATATTCAACTGGATCAATTGTTTTAACACAACACACACTTACACCTGGAGAAAGACGATACTTAGAAATTATTTTACAAAAGAAGATCGGATACAACCAAAGATGGACAACAGTCTCAGATCTAAAGAAATTAGAGGCCAAAGGACCGGACCTTACGAGGAACAGTCTATTAGGAAAGTTCATGGACATATGTACAATACAAATACCAAAGAGAAGCGCACGTATGCTTGCAGAGGTAAATATGGAAGAGAACAACATGATAACCCAAGAACAGAAGCCTTAAGGCTTGAACCAATAGTCAAAAGATTTAGAGATCTTATGGGAAAAAGTTTTCCGGTAGGACCATACCGACCAATATTACTTGAGGTACTCGGAAGAGAACTAGATAAATACGCAAAGGCAATCAACAGATATACAGATCAAGACCTAGAAGCAACGAAGAGAGCAAAAATAGATGCTATGATTGAAGAAAGACTTCAAGATGAGAGAACTCGAAGAAGAAATTTTTTACATAAGAGCAGAATTATTTGTTGAAAAATTAACACCAGAAGAAATTGATAATTTCACAAATGAGTCAGACATCAACTGAATATGTATACCTCGGCGATTACGAGAAAATTACACAAGAATTATACAAAATAGAATTTGAAAAGGAAAACACCCAGATAAGGGTTGACTTTTATTCACAAAGGGAAAAGCTTCTTATAAAGGAAGCAGCAAGGATCGGTAAAAAGTTAAACGAAGAAAAAGCAAAGTTGCAAGAATTAACCATACAAGAAACAAGATATAGAAATCAAAAGGAAAGGATCGAACAAATTAAAAGTGTTCAATTCAATCAGTACGCTTTTTAATAGCATAATTACAGCCTTAAAAGCAATAGAAGAAATGAGTGAATCACTCAAAAAGATTGAAAGAACACCAGATGATATGTGTGAATTCTTCACAGTAACAGCAATAAGGGTAAAAGTAAAAGAAGATGACAAATCTTCAATAGATTCACATCAAGACGAAAAGATTGATGAGGATGAATTGCCAGATTATAAAGATCAATAATGGTGGACAGTGATGGAACAGAAAAGGGAGCAAAAGACATCCTTCGTTATAGAAGAATTGGAAAAGAGTCTTAAACGATATATCAAAAAGGGTTGAAGCATCGTTTCATAACGTTTGTTCACAACCGATAAACTCAGCACTTCCAACATCATCAACAACATCAAACAATAATAAAAGGAGATATACAGCAGCTGAAAAAGGAAAGGCAAAAGTAACTTTTGTCAAAACAAGTTACTAACGGCAGATAAAGAAGAATCAAAACCAAGGGCAAGTAGAAATATAAAAGGAAGAGAATTGGTCATAAGATATGGTCAACAAATACTATATTTAACAAGAGGAATAAATCACATAACATTTGATGCAAGAGGAATAATATTCTTTGCTTACAGTAACTCTCCAAGAGCATTACCTGCAATAGCAATGAAAATTGTACAAAGACTTGAAAAAGAAAAACCTGCTACAATGAAGCATACAAATTCACAAAGAAACCAAAAGGGATTAGATGAATACGCTAATCAAACTAGACCAAAAATTTGTGCAGAAATACATGATGGCGACAAATTTCTTGTTGTGGCATGTCATTTAATGGGACATTGGATGTATAAGCTAGATTGTTATTATGACAATGGATGGCTTAGAAATATATACCATAATCCAGCATGGTCAGAAGGAATCCTATATGAGGAATTAACAGCCTTAGATAAAAGTACAAAGGCAATATGAAAATTAACATCATGTTGTTACAATATCCCGGAATGGGTAAAATAATTAAGAAAATACTCAAGATAAGACGTCAAAATAGACTTAGAATGTTGAAAAAGTCAACATTTAGGAAGCCGAGATTTTAATTGGTATCACAGCGGTAAGAACTTGGAACCGCAATGGCAGAATTAACAATCTGGAAAAAAGATGTTAATGAATCAATAGGCAAATGCCTTTTGCCAGACTTAAAACATAACTATGAGATTTTGTTCGCGATATGCACAAACCCAGTTATGACACAGTTTTGGAATCCTGCATAGTATGAAAATGATATTAAAAACTGATTTTACTTTGACAACTACAAAAAGAGAGGATTAGCCAATAAGGCAAAATAAGGAACAATGAACGACAATAAAAAATGGAGATATATAAGTGCAATGAGAACGGCATGTCATATGTTCATGTACGAAATAATAGAAAGAGAGATCAAAGATGCTTTGACAATAGCTAACAAATATGCAGAAGGATTAGTCAAAGGACACTGAAGACAAATATCATAAGTCAAGAGGATAAATGGAAAACCATAGTTTTGTTATAACAGAACAAGAGAGACAAAAGTGCATAAAAGAGTGCACAGATCAAGAATTAAAAGAAATATACCATATATGTATATTATATGGAAATATAAGTTTAACAGATAATGTATTTTGGAGCACACCAAAATTAAAAATAGACTTACCATCCTTTCATCACTGCGAAGAATGGAAAGTTAGGGTATTAATGAATATAGACCAATGGGAAAAACTTGAAAATAATACAAAAATAATAGTAAGAAGAGAATTAAGAAGATTAGCTGAAAAAGCCATGGTAGAGATCATGGACAGAAAAGATAAAAAGGTAATTGAAACAATAAATAAAATAGTAAAAGAACAATTAGAAAAATATCATAAAGAAAATAAACAAATAGATGTTGAAAAAGCAATTAAAGAACACATAGAGAAATATCACAAGTCTGTGAAACCAGAGGATAAACCTAAGGGAGCACCCACTATAAGGAAATAAGTAACATGGAAATACCAGTTGCAAACGTTACAGATGTAATAGACGATTGTCAAAAAGATCTCGAAAAACTCAGGGTACTTGATGTACTTTTTACAAGATTTATGACAATAGATCATACGGTAAAACACCATGAAGAGCTTGCACCCTTTATGCAAAAGGATTTAAAAGACATAGAAACATTAGATTTAAAATCAATGAAACCATGGATAGATACCATGAAAGAAATATTCTCAGGAAAGGAATTAACAGTTGAATGGCCAACTTGAGAATATCAAAAACAATTTTACTGTCGAATTGCTTGCGTAACCCGCAAAGAAATTGAAGACATAAAATTAAAACTACTGGCAGACAGGCTAGAAAAATTACTTGATCAAAAAACACCAAAGATCGAAGAGTTATTTCATAACCTCGAAAAAGATACTTATGATCAAAATAAAGAGCAAGATGCCACGATTCATATGCTGGCACAGAAAATCAAAGCTTTAGGAACAAAGATTGATGAGTTATCAAATGATAATAGGTCAGAAAGGTCTGAGCGACCTGAAAAGATTGAAACGATCATATATAAAAATGAGTCACCAAATTCAATAGCATTGATTTTGGCATTATTAGCAATCATCCTAGGAAGAATTGCATAATGGAAACACATCAGGAAAATTACAAAAAGATGTTACTAATCCTTGCAGGATTAGAAAATAGGACAGATGAGATCAATAAAAAATTATTTGATTTACACAATACAATGGCAGAACTAGGTTCTGGAACAGTCAACGGAATTCAGGAGACTTCCGACGAATTAGAAGAAGCAACCAATAAGGTTGGAGAAAGAATTATGGAATCAGTCAATAATATAAGAGAATTTTTCAGAGAAAAATTAGAAACGATCATAGGATTAGTCAATCCTACAGAACACCTCAAAAAATGGGGAAGTCAAACAAAAGCATTGACTTCAGACACTAACAGTATTGCCGCCGGATTATGGAAATCCGATGAGCACTCTTAGCGGAGAACAATTGGATAGGGCAACAAAAGATGGAACTAAGACAAGCCCATCACCCATAGACCCACAGCAATTACAAAAGCTGTTGGCAGCAGCAGACAACGCTAAGAAACCCAAAAGAAGTGGATTAAAAACTTCATGGATGGTCGTAACCAGGATAATCGACTCCCTGGCCGGAGGCCTCGTAGGAGGAGTCGGTGGGGCATTATTAGGAATTGGATCAGGACCGTCGGCAGGTGTGCAGACAGGATTATCCAGTTTATCGGAAGATCCGTTTACAATCCATTATCATTACCAAGAAAAAACGGGTTATACCTTAGTCGGACCCGGAGCTCATGATACATTCAAGGATAAAGACGGAAACGTCAGTATGGATGAAATTAAAAAGATGCTAGAAGCAGTATCTCAAGCCATAGGAATATAGAATGGCAAATCAAGGATTAATGCAAAAATGCGACACCCTTATAAGGGATGTCCAGGAATTACTCAATAAAATTGAGAAATAATTTAATCCCCGAAGAAGGAAAGGAAGCGGAGGATTAAATGAATACCAACTGTGGAAACAGTGTGGAGGAGCGAAGGCTTTCGAAGCCAATCCAGAGTTCAATAGAGAACATCACTATACAGAAATACAACCACTGGAGAAACCCCCAGGGTTGATCACAAAATGTTATTGTACGTCAAAAGGACCATGGCCGCATTTAATGCACGACATGGATCCAGTACAAAATTATCAGTCAGATATGTTAGTTCAAATCTTTAGGGAAGTAAAAGCCTTACAAGGTATGAATAACGATACAAGTAATAATATGGATACAAGTAATACTACAGATGGGGATAGTGCAGACAGTACAGAAACCTCAACGGCGAAAGCCGATATGATTTGATAACTTGCGACGGGCAACTTGGGCGGGAATTTGGCTGTGTTAATGGACCATTTTATTGGTTGTGGTTTTAATGGATGGCCCCGAAATTTATTTGATTTGGGACTCACTAGCTTTTTGAGGAACTGTAACTTGCTTTTTATCAACTGTTAGTTTATTTTTGTGGGGGATTAGCTTTTAAATTTCTATTTTATTTTGAAAGTGTTGTAAGGGAAATAAGTATTTCTTTATTTTTAGTTTGCTCAAATTTTCTGACCATATAATTTTTTCTTGGCTTTTGTCAATGTGACTATTAGTAATGAAATCTTGATTTTGTAAGTTTATGGCTAATAAGATATTTTGTTATGAGTATATTCTAAAAAAAAATATTTATTCTTTTGGTAATAAAATTATTTGTCATATTATCTATTAGTAACGAAACAACTATTTTGTGATTAATTTATTATTAAGTTATTATCACAAATTTTTTGGTTGCACATTCCATAGGCCATGAAAATTAATGAGGTACATAATTGTAATCAAATTAACTTCTAGTAATAAAAATTTATTACACAACAAATTGACTATTTTTAGTAATAAATAAGTTCGTTACTAGTATTTAATCTATTATGACTGAAACATGTTTGTTACCATTACATGATGTTTTGTAACGATATATTTTGTCACCATTTCCATGTCAAGGTAACAAAAATTATTGTTGTTACTAATATTATTGGTAACGAATGCCAAATTTTTGTTCCCGTTAATTATTGGTGACGGACTTTAGCTCACAAAAGATTGGTAACAAAACTTTTGTTACCAAAACCTATAGTAATGAATTTCACATATATGCTAACAAAATCTTTTGTTATCATTTGTGTAAATTGTTGTTGCGTCTCCTAACCTCCAGCCACCAACAAGTGTATTTGGACAGCAACCTTCAAACTTTCTGCATTGGAAATTAGCTGCTGCATTAGCAAAACAACAGCCATTTTGACCACCTTTCAGCTGCTCATTAGCTTTATATATCAGTCTCGAAACTACATCATTCATACAAGCATTTCATACTGCATTTCTACATTGTCCATTAACAAAAGAGAGTTCAAGAACATTTGAGTTCAATGTGATCAAATAATGTGTAGTGTTGCTATGTTTTGATACTAGTGTTCTGTTAGCACTAGTGCATGACTAATTCGTCTTAAAGACAGAGAGCTCCAGTCTCTCCTGGACTACTTGCTATTTTTTTATGACAAAATTTCATACTACAGAAATAACAATATATAATATGTGTGTTGAATATTTACTTATAAAAATAATTGATTGAAAATCAAATATAGTTGATACGTATACATCAAACTTATAAAAAAAAAGAGAGAGAGAGAGAGAGAGAGAGAGAGAGAGAGAGATGTATACATCAAGTTAAAATAGGAAATAAAATAGAGAATGTGATAGAAAATCTAAAATGTGAATATACTTGGCATATATACATCAATTTAAAATAGAACATGAACTAAAAAAATAAAATAGAGAATCTAGTGATTTATTTTTAGTTATCCCTTCAATTTTTATTAGACCAAGGTTGTCTATTAAATCTTTTCAAGTGAACTAACTGTAATATATAGCTATTTGTAGCATTAGAGGATATGGTAAAACAAATGTTAAAGGTATATAATGAAGGTTAAAGGTAATATATATACATATAGATAATATTTGCTCTTCACACATCAATGTCTATTACGCATGGCATCCTCTAAAAAAATGTGATGTTTTTAAGATTTATAATTTTATATTTCAACATCAACTAATATATACTATTCAAAAATTAAAAATATGTAATTAATGGATTTTTTTATTTATATTAATCATTTGGATATTTAATTTAAGAGTTATATTGTACTGAGTAAGTTTTTCATTATAACGAAAGAATAACGACTTCCATGAGTGTATTTGGTTTTTACTAATTTGTATGTTTTAGATTTTCTATTTGTTGTATATTAATTTTGTTAGTGTAATTTGGAAATTTCTTGCAAATCAAAATCTATATTTTAGTTACTGGGAACTTTTGATGGTGTGACAATATGATATTGATTTTCAAATAATCTAAGTATTGTATATTTGAAAATTTATTTTTATTCTGAGAGTTTATAATTGCGTATTTCGAACCTCGGTTCAAAAAACATAATAAGAATACAAAACAATCGTTCATCAAATATCCGCTCTTAACTATTCTGTTATCAAAATGCAACCCGTCACCAGAAATCCACTCATTGGACATGATCACATGAAGCGAGAGGGTTTGACAAAATTCAAAACTGCTGCGAAGCACTCAAACTAAAACCCCCCTCCAAAAAGTATGATCCACAGATAATTTTATGATTTTAAAAATATTACGAATAATTACATATGCACGTTTCTATTAGTACAAAATTACAATTCTAAATAATTATCTTTCGATTTATGATAAAGTATAAAACATTTATGGAATTTTTATTTTTTATTTTAATTTACAAAAGCATGTTATATTTATATATCATATTTGAGTGTATATATTACATGTAATAATTTTACATATAAACATACCACGTAAATGCAAATAAATTTCACTTGTGATACAATTTTGATATTCATATTAAATGGCCATCTTCATCTTATGTTTATTTTACTTTACTAGCATTTAGTTAAAGCTCCTAGAACACACATGACTACGGGATTTGCTCACACACAAGGTGGTGCTGATTATGAAATAAGTCTTACACGATTATAATCTTAAAACATTCCAAGTTATAGAATCTTAAGAGACAGGGCATGTGAGATTTGGATAGACTTGCACTAACGATGCATAAATCTAAAGAGTTGAATATTCCTCCGTTTCATGAGCAATCCATATTAGACATGGGTGCATATTAGTGGGTGCTTGTTATGTTGGAATAGTGCCTCACAAGCCAATTAGATTGACCTTGTAAACTATTTCACTTATGGTACCAACTTGATTGAATAATATTCATCATATGACCATTTTCATCTTATGCTCTTTATTTACTTCACTTGTATTTGGATGAAGCCCCTAGATCATACAAGACTACAAGACTTGGTCACGCACTAGGTGGTGATCATAAAATAAGTTTCACATAGTCGTGATCTTAAATCTTTCAAGTCATAGAATCTTATGAGATGGGGCATCTAAGATCCAAATAGATTTGCACTAACGATGCATCAATCCAAGGATTGGAAATTGCTCCATTCCATAAGCAACTGTATGAGATACGAGTGCATGTTAGTGGGTGTTTGTTAGAGAACAAGGCATTGAAGACCCACAGGAGAATCCACTAGATAGCTATAGTGGCAAGTTAGTAGTGACTAGTTCTCCAACTTACGTTGATGCATATTATTAGTCCTCTGACCCTTCATGGTAACCTTATGTTCGATCCTCATGTTTTGACTCTTCCTTGACCACCTAGCGGGTCTTTTGGGTTGAGATTGGGTATGAACTACTTGGCATAGAGATTTGTAAAATCCAAGATGGAATATGACTCCTTGTCTTTGTGAAGGGTGAGTGCATCTCTTATGTGTTCTATAATGATCAATTTTAAGAAATTCATGTGCAAGGCGATGTGACAATTTGAGAATGCATTTCCAAAGATAGGGTCACAAAGGAAATCAAGCATGAAGAATAGAAGCATAGTATCGAGGCTATTAAGGAGCCGACAAATATCTTGCTCTAGACCTCTTTCGGGAGATAGGAGATGGAAGGATTATATTTGCATTGTACGTGTAATGCTAGAATAGTTCTTCAAGAGCATTCATTTTAGCCAATTAGTTGGGCTCCATGGGCTTGAGGTGGAACATCAACCATGGAGATTGGGTACTCTTCAATTAATGAGATCAATTAAATTAAGTCGCTTAGTTTAAAAGAGTTTAAACTAAAGTGAATATTTGATATTTCAAAAGTCACAAAGAGTTGTGAGCCCACGTCCAATGAATGGTGGAATCTAATGGGTCACATATAAAAGCCAATTACATGGTCTATTGAAGGAAGGAGAATTTTCTAAGAGTTAGAAAATTCATGATCGATTTTTAGATGAGGCAAAATAGTAGTTATTTTGGCTTGATCAATTTAAATATTAAATTGGTCAAATTAATTTAAGAGTTAAAATAAGATCAATTAATTAAAAATTAATTAATTGATGTCATCTGACTATCAATTGGTTAAAATTAATTTAAAAGTTGAGTTAATTTTAACTAGCTTAAATTGTTAAGTGCTTTGACTTAAGAATTAAGTCAAATGATTATTAATTAAATTAAAGTATTTGATTTAATTAATTTAGAGAGAGAATTTTTGGGAGAATTATTAAATGAAGAGTTCATTTAATAAGAATTAGAATTTAATTGTAAGATATTTTATTAGATGAAATTTGTGCTTCAATTAAGTTCACTAATCACAAAGTTAGTGGCCACCTAAATGAGGAACACTTGGCATCACCTCCTTATGGGAGGGGTGTGACCACTTCTATATATGGATATGGTAGAGTGGCTGGCTAGAGGTACGTAGAGTGGCTGGCTAGAGGTACGTGAGGTGTGCACATCTGTGTGATCTTCTCCCAAGAATATTGTGTGGTGGGAATCTAAATTATTAGCCTCTTATCACTCTCTTCTTCTCCCTCCTCTTTCCACCACAATATTCCCAACCTTTCTCCCCTCATTCTTGCAGATTTTCCAGCCTTTCTATAGAGAATAGGCCATATATTTGGTGTGTGGACGTTTACATTAGAGGTAATCTATTTTGGTTGCTTTTGCTCTTAACTAGAGTAGTTTCTAAAAGTTAATTTTTGCTTTTTCTGGGAGTACCTTTGGTGTTCTGATCGACCTGAAATTTGGGCTGAGGAATCTTCAAAGGGTTAAGGAGTTCCAATAAAAATTTAAGCCAAAACGAAGGAGTCCATCTTGGGAAAAATCGATGGTGATTCTGTTGCACCGATGAAGAGCCTGTTTGCCGATTGAAGAGAGTTTTCTTGCTCTTCGAATTTTTTGCTTTCACCTAGGTATTATCCTCTTCTAAATCTAAATCCTATGCATGTCTAGATCCTTGTGGTGTTGTGTGGGCTAGTTTATTCAGGGTTTTTTTTTTAAATATTTTGATTTTAGTACCACACAAACCTTTATGTTAGAGAACAAGTTCACTAACAACCCGCCTAAAGAATCCACTAGATAACTATAGTGGCAAGTTGGTAGTGGCAAGTTTTCCTATTTACACTATGTATATTATTAGTCCTTATACCTAAGGATCTATGATAACCTTGTGTTTAGGTCCTCATACCTTGACTCTTCTTTAACCACATAGCGGGTTATCTAGGTTGAGATTGGTTATGAGCTACTTGGACATGGAGGTTTGTGATATCCAAGATGGGATTCATCTCCTTGTTATTGTGAAGGGCAAGTGCATCTCCTATACATCTATAAAGATCAATTCTAAAAAATCCTTACGTAAAGTAGTATGACAATTTGAAAAAAGATTTTTCCAAAGATGAGGTTATAAAGAGGAATCAAATATTGAGAATAGAAATATTATTATTGAGGTTATTAGGGAGCTAACAAATATCTTAGCTTCTCATTCTACTCATTATGCTGCTGTTCTTTACATATTACGCTATGTAAAAGGCACATTATTTCATAACCTTTATTTTTTGGTAGTGATATGAGATAATCCAGTAGGTCCAACAGGCCCAGCTTCAAATGAGACAGCCCATGAGGCACAACATGATATGGTATAATACAGTAGGCCCAACAGGCCCAGATTCAGAAGAAACAGCCTATGAAGCCCAAAGGCACATCAATCTGGTCGACCTGTATCGACCCCATTTGGTAAGCCCCGCAGTCGACCCATATCTACCTGAGGGCCACTTCCAAAGTTTAGCATCCAAGTTCAGTCGACATGAATCTACCTTTGGGTGCAAGTTGGACAGGTTGAACCGCTCGACATTAATGACACGTGGCAGCTGATGTGACTGCTGCCAATGGATATAACCACTGCCAATAACTCCAACAACCCCGCTAACAACTCTGGTAGGGACATGCTCCTACTGGCATGGTTATCCGAGAAAACAGGAGATTGCGCCACCTGGCACAATACCGGGATCTGAGCAAGGAATGATTCCCAACCCCTTGTCATGGAAAAAGCTAAGTATGCCTGGTAAGGGTACTTGGGTAAAATCACGCCACAGCAGCTATAAATACTACAAGCACCACCACGCTCAAGGTAATGTCATCTACATTATTCACTACATATTCTTTCTATATTCTCCGATCTATCAAAAACTAACTTGAGCATCGGAGTGCCATAGCAGAGGACCTCTCGGCTAGTTGACGTGTGTTCGTGGTTGCAGATCTCAAGCCCAAAACACTTGAATCAACCGGAGTACCTGACTCTCCAGCTCTCTGCAGCATCATTTGGTGCCGTTTGTGGGAAACATTTGAGATTGCAGCAAAAATAAATGGTGAACACACGCCGAGTAACATCTGGTAGGGAGAAAAATAGGAGGTCTACTTTCCCACCACTCCCAAACCCCAGCAATAAACAAATATTTTGAGCGCCAGCGCCTCCCAGGAATAGCTGGTGACTTTTTCCATGTCCCAGCTAATGCAAATGATCAGTGAGTAGATTTCTGCCCAGATATCGGCTCAGTTATCTACTCTTTTAAACAGGCACACCTTAGTGCTTGCCCCCGCCGCCAGCGCAGCTCCGCAGCCACCACCATTGAAAAACAGACCCTGGGAGAACAACCTCTTCCACCACGAGGCCAGGCAACTGCTTGTCAGATGCGAGGCCAGTCCCAGACATCCCCCAATGGAGAAGAGATGCCCAGAACCGCGCGAGGAGATGGCGAACTCAAAGGATCACGTTTGACCTAATCGAGCCCCGTAGCGCGATAGGGTTGAACGCCCAAATCGTGATTGTTGTGAAGATTGTGGAGAATCCCCAAATTTAGCGCGTCGGCCCAGTTGAGCCCCACAGCACGACAGGGCCGAACGCATCAGGTTTACCTCCCAGGCAAACTACGACGAGTGGAAAGAGGTTTTCCATTGGTGCAGCAGCTGAATAGATGTCTCGATGAGATCTCAAGGAGGAACATCGATAAAGCACCAAATATGGGCACTCCCAAAAGATCTCATCGGGACAGAGGATCACCGTTTATTCAGGAGATTAT
>JACGDI010003594.1:353342-387122 GCA_014898725.1 Jacaranda copaia | reverse complement strand
ATTCCCAACCCCCTGTCATGGAAAAAGCCAAGTACGCCTGGTAAGGGTACTTGGTAAAATCACACCACAGCAGGCTATAAATACTACAAGCACTACCACGCTCAAGGTAATGCCATCTACATTATTCACTACATATTCTCTCTATATTCTCCGATCTACCAGAAACTAACTTGAGTGTCGGAGCGCCATAGCCGAGGGCCTCTCGGCTAGTTGACGTGTGTTCGTGCTTGTAGATCTCAAGCCCAAAACACTTGAATCAACTGGAATACCTGACTCTCCAGCTCTCTGCAGCATCAGGTAGACTTTCTCTTGAACTTTGAGCTTACTTTGATGCCAATTGGGGTGGTGATTTAACAAATTGGCATTCCACTATTGGTTATTGCATTTTCCTGGGCAACTCTCTTATTTCTTGGTTGAGTAAAACTATACATTAGCCTCTCACTCGAGCACTAAAAGCGATTGCCTGCAAATTAGAATGTTTCTTAGACAACTGCTACATCTATTTACTATGATAGTCTAAATGCCAAGCAAATTGCTCTCAATGATATCTTTCATGAGAGAAAAAAATGCATGGAAATAGATTGTCATTTCAATACGTTTACTTCATATTGAATCATCTAGCCAGATAGCTGACTTTTTCACAAAGCCACATTCCTGAATGCTTTCAAACTTTGGTGGACAAACTCAAGCTGGTTTCAATTACACTATCTTGAGTTTGAGGGGATGTTAAGATAATTAGGAATTAATTACGGTTAAATTTTATTATGATTAATGGATTGCCATAATTAAGAATTTGATTATGGTAATTTATTGCAATCAGAATAATTGCATTGATTAAGTATTCCTTTTATATATCAATACTTTGTATATAAATAGCCATGTATTACAAAGCTTTCATATCAATAAGAAAATGAACTACCATTCCTTTCGTATTCTCTCTTCCACTTTTTTGATTGTAACATAATCATAAAATTCAAACCTAAATTTTAATAATATTTGTTAACTAAATTTAAAATCTTGTATATGTAACATTAATAAAGACATTTAACTAAAATATAATATGTTAAGTCATTGTGTCTTAGCCTTAGAAATATTAAGTCAAAAATAGAAAAGGTACTAAAAAAGAAGAAAATACATGTAAATTTAGTAATATATAGTAGTCAAATTATGTACCACTACATGCTCATGATTTAAATATTTAATTTTTGAACTAATATATGATATAACATTGTCAATAACTCAAATTTAATACACATTACTTTGTGATAGTCATATATTGTGAACAATTCAAAAGGAAAAACTTTAGCCGAATTAAATATTTTACCAAGTTTTAAATATTCAAGGGACTTAGATATTGTATTAATAAACATAGTTCATATAAAAATTGGGTCAACTCAAATATACATAATTGATGTAGAATTTGAATGACAATGATGTGATCGGAACTTATCATGCAGTTGTTATGATTATTTGAACAAATTTATCTATATTTTTTTATACTATTATAAAAAAAAAAATTTGTACATCTAAAATGGAAGTTGTGATATCAAATTTCAATATATTAAATTTGCCCTTTTACTTGTTCAATGTTCAATAAAAAATTATATGTACAAATAACCACCATTTATTCAAAAACTTTTACTATTTATACATTTTAATTAATTTTTATTTTTTTAATCTAATAATGAATTATAAAAATTTTACTTTAAGTGAATGGTATCTTCATAATTATGAATATTATAAATATGTATTTTAGATATATGTCAATTTTTAGTATAATGAATGTAAGAATATGTACGTGTAATATGATTATTCAAAAACAATTTATGCACGCAGCAACTGAGTGCAAATGATTGCTAGTACTATTTAAAAAGAAAATGCCTTTTACTTTCATAGATGGTGGTTTTCTCCATGCCACACCAAAGTATTATTTACCTAAAATACCTCCATTGTGACTCTCTCCACTAATCATAACTCTTTTCCCCATTCATTTTCCCTCATCCTATATAATTCCTCCCATTAATTCTTCCTCTTCCCATATAACTTGTCCCATTAATTCTCTCTCTCTCTCTCTCTCTCTCTCTCTCTCTCTCTCTCTCTCTCTCTCTCTCTCTCTCTCTCTCTCTCTCTCTCTTATCATTATTCATAATTCATTTTTTCACTAATCCTCTGTCTTAGCATTATACATTAATCCTTCTTCAATAATTAATTCCAAGTGGTTCTAGAGTTTTCTAAGATTTTCAACACTAGGTAACAATCCTACATGTTTGATTCAATTCTAATTGGGATTATTGATTTTTTTTAATGAACTCTTGGATAATTATTGATTTACTTAGAAAATTTATTGAAATTGTAGGCTTTTTTAGAGTTCAAGTGAATATATGCAATTATTTGGCCTTTAAAATGACTTCTATGTTTGATCTAACCAATGAAACATGGACCGATATACTATGTTGTGGAGCCATAATTGATAGTATAATTGATGATATTTTTTTCATGGTCATGTAACAATATCCTTCTATAGTTCTATATGTGTTCATGTACAAATTTCTTTGCAATAGATATCTGTGTATATGTATGTATTAAGAAAGTCCAAAATTAGTGTTATAAAATTGACACAATATTTATACTACTTTACAAAAAATAGGGGTTACCTCGTGGTTAAGGTTGTAAACGGATCGAATAGATTGTATCCATATTCATTTAAGTTTTATAATATCTGTATCCACTGAATATTTTTTAATAACATCTAAATTCGTATTCACTGGATATTATCCAAATTTGGTTATAATTATTTCAAATATCTATTTATAAATATCCAAATATTTGAATCCGTTAACTTGTTATAAAATGCATATTTTTTTCTAATAAATTTCATTAAAAGATAATAAAATAGAATAACATAATAAAATCTTAAAAAAACAACAAACAAACAATAAAATTTGCATACTCCAAAGATCAAACAAGCATATAAATCTCCTCAAAAATCAAAACAAATAACAATTTTCAATACATAATATAACACTCCAATTGAAACAAAATAAAAGTTCATTTCAATACAAGAAAAATCTTCATATAGTTCAACAACACGAATATGCTTGAACTTCTCATCTATTCAAAAACCTATTGAACAATAATAAAAAATGAAAAAAAAATCAAACATATAAGAATATTTACCAATATATAATCAAAAAGCATAATCCAAATAATTATAACTTAAAGTATTGACTACATATAATTCATAATCGCAATTCATATAATTATAACTTTAACACTAAAATAATTACCTTTTACAATGCCCAAAAATGCAAAATTTCAAACTTGCAAAATTAAATAGAACATCACTATAATTTATTAATTATGAAGAATAAAAATAAAAAGGGGGTGGGAGATAAAAAGATAAAAATAAAAAAAGAGGGGTGGTGCAAGGCCAGTAGTTGTTGGCCCTTTCTCGTCGTCAACGATAGAGAGACCAGTAGAAGCTGGCTTCATGAGACGAGCTGCTGTTGGTTGCCAAGGCGATAGCCAGCAAATCTGCTTGCTCTTGCAAATGCGACGGAGAGGCTAGCCCTCTTGCAAGAGCTAGCAGATCTGCTGGCTCTCGGCTTTGGCATTGTAGAGGCTTGTGCGTCTTGTTGGCAATAATGATAAAGTACATGGAAATTAAAAAAAAAAAAAGTTAAAAAGGAAGAAGAAGAAAGGAAGAAGAAAGTACTTGAGTGGGCGGCTGGTGTGATTGAGGGAGGGAAGAGAAATTGAAATGGAAATGGGAGGTAGAGTTGAGTGATTTGGTCACACTTTTGACTTTTATATTTTTTTAATATTTTATTTTGATAATTTTTATTTAATTATATTAAATAATTTTTTTAATTTAAAAATTTGTAAATTTAAAATTTAATTATTCATTAATTTGTTATATATGACTCTAATTCATATCTTGATACTTGATATTTTTATATATTATATTTTAATATAATTTTAAAAAATTAATTTTACAATAGCTATTGAATATTGACATTTAGTTTTATATATATAGATATGACAATGTCAGTTAATAAAAATATTCTCTATTATTAATATTTTGGCATTTAAAATTTATAAAGTTGTGAGATTTTAGGATTTAGAGCTTAAGTTTTGTATTTAGATAAATTTTATTAGTTTTCTAAATTACTAATAGTACAAATCTACAAAATAAAATTATGAAATGGTATGTTCATCTTATATTATATGAATATAGTTATATATTGTACAATATTTAAAAGTTTTTTGCATGAGTTTATAAGCTCCTCAAAGTATTTTATAAAATATCAGTGTTTTGTAATTCTTTTAAGAAAATAACTCATAAATTTTCTAAAATAAGATGTTAGAAACTTATAAGTACTTTCTAAGAAAGTAAGGAGTTCTTAACTTATTTTTAAAATCTTAACAAGCTTCTTTAATTTTAATTATATTAATTATAAAATTATCATTACTAATACCTTATAAGCTCCATAATCTTATTATACAAATACTTTGAGATTTTATTTTTTTTTAAAAAATTCTAGCATTTTATAAGTTCAAAAAATATCTTATAAGATATAGAGCTCCAAAAATATCTTATAATATGCAGGAGCTTATACGATATTTTAAATAAGTTTAGCCAAACTCATTTTTTAGAGAGTGTTTGGCTAAACTTATTTAAAAACTTTTAGAAGTTCCTATATTTTATAAAATATTTTCAGAAATTATAAGTTGTTAGATCTTTTTTTAAAAATAAGTTCTTAAAGAGTTTAAATAAAATAAAATTTTGGAGCGTATAAGGTATTAATAATGTTAATTTTATAATTAATATGTTTAAAATTAAGGGAGCTTGTTAATATCCTAAAAATAACTTAAGAATTCCTAATTTTTATAAAAAGAGCTTATAAGTTCTTTTTTAAAAAAATTTACTAAGAACTTTTTAATATCTTACAAGCTCTCAAATATCATATAAGATGTTTTAAAAAACTTATAAGCTCACCCAAACACCCTCTTAAATCTTAATGTGCCCTTTTAGTATTTTACTATTTTATTTTAGAATTAAAAAGTTAATTATTCTTGATTTAGCTATTCTTTTTTTGTAATTATTGATTCACTTTATGATTAATTAATATTAATAAAATGACACCAATATACATTAATTATAAAACAAAGCAACAATAATTTTATATTGATTAATTTTATCATTTATATATTGATTTTTTAATTTTTTTGATTTAATATTATTTAATTATCATCATTACCATCTAGTTTTTTTTATTAATTATTTAATTACTAATTTATACATACATTAATTTATATATAGATTACGAAATTTCATATTGAAAAAATAAAATAATTTGTTATGTGTAATAATATATTATATATGATAATTTTTTAAAATATTGTTTACATATTAAAATACAAAAAAGGAATATATTATATATAATAATTTTTTAAATATTATTTATCGGATATGGATAACAGATTTAATTAAATTGCGGATAATTGAATATACAAATTGATATATCTAACGGACATGTATTCGGAGCGGATATTAAATAGATCGGATAAGCATTTACTATATTTATATATGTTTACAATTGGATGTCTACTAATCGAATACGAATAATAGCCTTATAAACGTATTTGAATGCGAACTGTAAATGAATTTTTAAATATCCATTTATAATCCTACTCGTAGTAAATATTTTAACAGAAACAGCATGATGTAGTATCTCATGTATCTATACCTTTCCCACATGCATCCATTTCAATTAAACATTATATTTAAATAATATTCACATGATTATTTTAAATTTCTTGTTTTTATTAGACTTAGATAATAATTCTTATTCTTAAATTATATAATGTAGAATATAAAATTATTTAAAATAAATTATAATAATTGTTTTATTTTTGATTAATTTTTATTCAATGTTTAAATTATTCCAACTTTCAATTACTATAAAATTTGGATGCACCCCATCGTTGGGCATACTTAAAATTTATTTATGCGCTCGAAACTCGCGTGCTACGACAGCTGGTGATTAAAAATGAGAAGAAGGGCAAAAGTAAAGGAAAAGGACCATTCTACCCTCTCTGGATTCTTTCAAGATTCAACTTGGTTCGTGTTAAAACCCCTCATCCGTTAAACGGGAGAGCAACGGCTTCGTGCTTTTCGGTTTATTTGTCGGTACACGATCTGCTCCCGTTTCTGCCCCCACGAGATTGGGCGCTCTTCATCGTCCGATCTCGCGTCATTGCTCGGATCTGATCTCCGCAAGTCTCCCGTAAGATTCCCGCACTTCTGAATTTTCATTTTTTCCGATAGCTGATCAATTCTGTTGTTTTGGTAGCTCTATCATGTGATTGTTTTCGATTTAATCTTCTATGTTTTTATAGCCATTGTTGATTTGGTGAGCTCTGCATTGAAGAATTTGAAGGCAAAAAAAGAAAAAAAGGAAAAACATAATATGAAAAACGAAGAAAAGATCATGAGAAT
Source organism: Jacaranda copaia (assembly GCA_014898725.1). Lineage (NCBI taxonomy): Eukaryota > Viridiplantae > Streptophyta > Magnoliopsida > Lamiales > Bignoniaceae > Jacaranda > Jacaranda copaia. The sequence continues at coordinate 380,620 of JACGDI010003594.1, read as the reverse complement.
ATTGAGTTGTGGCTTCTTGATTAAGATCGATAATTCCTGTGTAAAGCGGTTTAGCTGAATTAATCACATGTTAGGTGTAATGTGGAGTGTCATAACCACATTACTAGTGTAAATCATTCTATTGTGATTCGGTTGGGTTGGACTGAAGCGGGGCCTGGAGTAGAATTTCCTAAATAACGTTGTTTGATATCTACATTTACTATGGTGGGGTGGCTCAATGAAGAGATAAATCATGTGTTGAGAATTGTGGGTTATGCTGTAAAAATGTAATTAAGTGAAGTTTATTTTAATCTGAATTCAAGAATCTGTAAGTTGGGATTATGTTCAAGTTTGATTTATTTTTTCATTTGTTTAATGTTTTATGCTAAAACTTAGATCTTTGAAATACATTATATCTGTCGATTTTCTGTAGAGCTGATGTTTTCGACTGAATTGATTGTTTTGTGTGGTTCCACTATATGCCTGGATGTCGAAAAATATGTTTGTTTCTGTTTTGCCTGGGATTTTCTTTCCATGATGGTTTTCATTTGATATGAATTCTTTTGGTGGGTGTTGGGCACATGAAATCAAAAACTTTGCAATATTCGCTCCTAGAAGAAATAAAGTCCGTATCTTTCCTAAGAGGATTGGTCAATCTCGACTAGCCTAGCTCCAGTATGCTGAATGAAAGTTACCTCCTACTTCCTATAAGACAAAGACAGTCACTCCATCTCTCAGAGTGTGCATGAAAATCTACAGATGAACTCACCTAGAAGAAAACTTTTCTTTTATATTTTTAACCATACAGAACATGCTTTAGCTTGTGGATAAAACACGTCATATTACCTTTTCGTTTGAAAGCATAAGAGTGAAAGGAGACTTTGATGCGGATCAATAATCCCTTTTATCCGAGGTAAAGGCATCTAGTCTCAAAGTTTGGAAATATAGTGAAGTTTAGTTAGGTGCTTGAATAAATTCCGAGTTGGGTGTAGAGATTTTGAGATGCAATGGGATGAAAAGCAAGAATGAGCAGATGCAGATGCGGAACAACCTAAGTACAAAACCAATTATGCAGTGAGATAAATCACGCCAGAGATGTCTTCATAAATAAAATCTGCTTAGTGCAGATTCATATAACATATGTATGTGCTTCTTGTGCATCAAGAATAGTTGTAGACTAAGCAAATCTAGGATTCAAAACCAGAGTTTAAAAAATACTACTGGACCTCAATTTGGAAGACCTAATATGTTACAGCCAGGACACTAACTAGATAGAGAAGTTGAAGTGTCTCAATTTGTAGCATACTTACTTACACATTTAACTACAATAATTTCACTGGCCTGAAGACTAACAAACTAGTAGTAGTTTGGCAATAGACATATTGGACAAGCTAGAACCTATTGATGCTTTTGATTCTACCATGGACACACCCCATTGGACCAAAGTCTTCGAGAAAGTTAGTCTTAACTCAGTAGCAATTTTTTAATTATAAAATTTACATTAACTTTTACATATGTAGGGAGAAGAATTTGTCAAAATTCAAGATTTTGTTGAACAATGACTTCTATGTTTAGGTCTGATAACTTGTTGGATTTGGGGTCTGTATTTGTCAATTTGATAGAAGTCAGAAGGCTAAAATGGTCTTTTTGCTGCCTTTTATTGTGTCTTTTTCCCCCTTTCTACATTTAAGATTTTTTCAAATGCATATCAAATTTTGGAAAACACCATTTTTTCTGAAGAATTCTCCATTGTTAAATTTGGCGCTTTAACTATTTAGCCATGGACATTTAGTGGAATCCTTGTACGTGGTGAATAACGAAATTCAATCAAAATGAAACCTTTAGGAAAGATAGTGCAATTTACGAGGAACCAATGAAAGAAAATCAACTTAAATCCTAGATTTTCTAATTTAGAAATCAAATATTCTCACTATTATTTAAATTCATGGATGCAATTCAATTAGTGGAGTCTTCCATTCTCATTTTTTCCACTAAGAATGTTTCCTAAAACTGTTTGACCCTTGAATTTTGAGTATTCTACTTTAACATAAGCCACAAGGTTTGACAAGCAAACAATATTTCACAGTACTCTTTACAGTAGCTGTCCTTATATATGGTATTAACAATCGAAATATGGTCTATTGGAAAAAATTTCTATCTAAAGGGGCCTCTTTGTATACCTATGAATTCCATTGGACCCTAAAATGATGCATTAGAAGAATTAGTTGGGCCATCTAATATCAATAGTTGACTGTTTCATTTCTGTATTTGAAAGAGTGTACTTCAGTTCTCTCAATAACTAAAAAGCATAGCATGCTGGAATCTAATTGGGGTTCATGGTGCTAAAGGAACTGGATTGGAAAATAGAGGGATTGTGGTTGTAAGATATCTAATGAAACTGTCACTAGAATTGAGACTTATTTAAAGAGAAAAGACATCAACTATCTGGAGTTTTTAAGTAATGGAATTTTGAATCCTCACTAGCACTTATTAGTACTTAATAAGTTCTCATTGGAGTTGTTCAGATTGAGATAGAACTAGTTAGGAGAAACCAAGTTGAAGTTGAGGTAGAAGAAATCATATCCCTCATGTTGTTTCATAATTTAGTCTACTTATATCACATGTGGCTTACACTCAGATATGTTTCTGGGGCCAAGAATAGTTGCTGACTAAGAAACTTCAAGCTTAAGTTTCAAGGGTAGATTTGACCAAATTCTATTGAATGCATATCTAGGATGGCCTAATGTATGACAACTTGGATGTGGGGTATGCCCAGGTAAAACGCGTGAGATGGATTTGCTCCAATGTAATTATAATTTTCAGTTAGGTGCAACTCTTTTACCCTCTTTCCATATCAATGTTAACATGAATACAAATATCAGTTTTACTGGTATGGATTTCTGTTCATTTTTGTTTTAAAACTGTCCTATGTCAAACCATTTCACTGTTAACATTCATCTATATCAATCTTCTCCTTTTCAAAACCTTAGCATTTTTTTACTTCCCATTTAGTTATAAGGACTTGGCAAACCCAATTTTCAACCAGCAGTCATAAGTTGAAAAATGCTAATAAAAATCTCTAATCATCCGTATTTATGTATTTTCTCTTAGTTATGAAATGTGTCCTGGACAGAAATCTTTAAAAATATTAACAGCCCACTTTAATGGTTTACTTTTATTGCTGCATCGATTGGTTTTTACTTTGATAGCAAGTTTGTCTTCTCATGATCTTGCAGCTGCCACTTTTTTATTCTCTGAACTGATTAAGTTTAGTGTATGGCAGGAGAGCTCCAATGGGAATAGACAGTCAAAGTTGGCATTTGGAGTTAAACTATGACCAGTGGGTATCCCTCCCCATATCTGGTCAGCGACCTGCTGCTAGGTACAAGGTAGTGTGCCACCTGACAAATTAAATTATAAAAATTCTCTGTCCCTATCTGTTTTTGAATTTTTCTTATGTTGTGTTTTCATCAAACATGAGCATTGCTGGGATCATATGTTTTCTTGTCATTTCATTTTCCGATTTTCATGGTAGAGTTTGTCAATTTTGAACTTTGAGGTGACTATTTGCAATATTTTGGGGCACTTGTTTCAATGCTTTTCCTCTTGCCTTACAGCATGCTGCAGCATTATTTGATGAAAAGTTATACATTACGGGTGGAAGTCGGAATGGTAGATACTTATCTGATTTTCAGGTATTTTTAGTTCTTCTTTATGTTACTCATGAAAAATTTCTTTATGTTACTAATTTCTTGCAATGCTTTTAGGTTTTTGATCTGAAAAATTTGACATGGTCAACCATAAAATTGAACATGGAAGTGAATGATGTGAAAAGTAAAAATGGTATCCCACTGGAAGTTTTTCCAGCAACTGCTGGTCATATTATGGTAAGATGGTGTTGCAGATTTGATTTCCTCGCTTTGTGTACTATATTCATATGCAGCATTTATTGTTGCTATTTGATTTTTAGGCTGCATATGGCTCTAGTTTATTCAGATGTTATATGAGTGCATTATTGTAATCTACTTAGTTGATTGATATATTCCTAAATTTTATCTCCAGATCAAGTGGGGAGCAAGACTTCTTCTTCTCGCTGGTCTGTCGAAGAATTTTACTGACAGGGTGACAGGTTTGTTTCTATTGGATTCAGCGTAGAGCTGCAGAAGTTTTCCAGTTTGGTCCATATTAATCCTGCAAAAGAACACTTTAGTCTTTATTTAATTAGTTTTTGGTGCCAAAGTTTAATTTTATTTTAACTTGATACTTTTTGGTGTTTGCTATGTAGTATGGTTCATTGATCTCGAATCATACAATTGTGGTGTTCTTGAGACCTTTGGAAGTGTTCCGGTAATAACTGATCTTTTGACTTCTCATTACAAGTTCTATTTTCTTCATGCTAGTTCTGTTTCCATCTACTGAGCTTTATCCTTGTTGACAACTTGATGAGCCATGAATACAGAAGGTTCATGTAGTCTCCACAGCTTGTCTTTATGGATGCTCATTTCGCCTTAATGATTTAATTATTAGGTTTCCTTATGGTATTTCTTTAGGTAGCTCGCAGTGGGCAATCTGTTACACTATTTGGTTCAAAACTAATCATGTTTGGTGGAGAAGACTGGAATAGACGATTGCTAAATGATGTTCATGTTCTTGATTTGGAGACAATGACATGGAGTGCCGTTGAGACTACGTATGTTATCTACTCAAATTATTGGTACTAAGTACATATTCATGGAAGACTTCTTATTATTTTATTATACTTCGACAGGCAGACACCTCCAACTCCAAGATTTGATCACATAGCTGCACTACATGCTGAACGGTATCTTTTTATCTTTGGTGGATGCTCTCACTCGATCTTTTTCAATGACCTCCATGTGCTGGACTTGGAAACAGTAAGATTCCCCTCTATTATTAATATATTGAGTGCTTTAAGTATGTCAATGTTCAGAGTATTTCCATGCATGCATAAGCCCAGCCATGATAACAAAATATGAGCTATTGGAGTGATCTTTAAATAAGTTCCACCTGTGTTTCTGATGCATCTTGGAAGAAGAAGAATGAGCTGAATGAATAGAAATCCATATGCAATGCAAGCCTCAAGTGAATACAGCTGGATTCTTGGTTGTTTTTTTATAATATTTCCCTTCATAGGTACTTTTACCCCATCAATGTGATAAATGCTGCTCTCATACTAAAGGGAAACTAATTTATATTATGGCAAGGTATTGCTGCATTCTCTGCTTGTTTGGAGTTTGTTTTCATAATGTTTAAATCACAGCATTTTGATATTCCTTAGGTTTTTTTGGCAGAATAGTTTATTAAGGATTGTTTAACGTGAATGAGCATTACTTTAATTAATTGAAAATGGATTTTGATTTTGTTATTATTATGCAGATGGAATGGTCCCAGCCACAAATGCAGGGTGATCTGGTGACTGCCAGGGCAGGTCATGCTGGTGTTGCAGTTGAAGGAAACTGGTTTATAGTTGGTGGTGGAGATAATAAAAGTGGTAAGTGAATAATGGAATGCACTTTCTGTGCTATATTATATTTTTATTCCTTTCTCACATTAGCTCATGTTTTTTAATTTCTATAATTCTGTTACTAGTATGAGATGAAAGACCATTGTTCCTTGCAGGTGCCGTGGAAACCCTTGTTATAAATATGTCTAAGCTTGTTGTGTCTGTGCTGACAAGTGTAAAAGGAAGAGATCCACTAGCTAGTGAGGTACTACACTACCACTAAAACTACCTTCTTTTTCCTCAAGTTGTATGGAGTTTTTGAGTTAGAGAATGATAATTAGAAAGGTGTTTTTTGATGTGTGTTAACTATAAGCTGGGCAGCAGCTGTAAGTGGCAATCAGCATCTGTGTCTATTTGCGCATGGAGATATCTTGTGTTCATACCCTGAATTTTTCTCTTTCCTGAAATTTTTAGCAATAGAGCAACAATATTTTGGTGGGCTTTCAGAGAGAGGAATTGGTCTTTTGGTTGTGTATCTAGTTAAGACTTAGTGGCCTTAATGCATGTTTTGCTGGATTGAAATTCAAAACGCAACTCAGAGAATAAATGAACAGTGCAATCACCAAAGAAAATATCAATAAATATCCAATAAAATTTTTTATGCCCCATGTTTTAAATTCCATTGACATTTCTCCTGCTGGGTCTTATTTGTAACTTTGTGTGATTCAGAGATTTATGTCTTTATGTAGTCTTTTGGCTTCTGTTCCATAATATTATGAATCTGGGACCTTTTAGAAGCAAAAGCTTGAGTTAATACAAATGCCTCTATTTGCAATTTTGCCTATGGCAAATGTTATACTTCTATCCTTTATTCAAATTAAACCAAATCCTTCTGCTTTCCTTATCTTATCAGTCTTTGTGCAAGATACAATTAATGCTGCATTGTTCACCAGCGTACACCACATGGTGTCATATTTGATTAAAAATGTTTTTTATTTCCTGAATTTTTTTATAAAATCCTTTTCTATGAATTCAAAGTTTCACTGTTTCTTTTCTTTTCGATCATTTTGAAGTGCATTTCCATGTTGGTTCCTCTCATTTGAAAATCCATGTTTGGACTCTGTAGGTGGCTCTTTCCAATTCAGGTCTTGTGGAAAGGTGAAATGCAAGGAAAAATTCCTTAATATCACTTATAGAATGGTTGCACAAAAAGAAAGACAGTTTATGCAATTTATATCATATGGTCTAGATAAAGATTTCGTAGTAGCTTGTTTATAATCTTCAAAATTCATATTTATTTTAACTTTCTGGATTTACAAGCAATCATGTGTGCAGTAGTGATGAATGAAAAGAATTCAAAGAATTGTATGACAGTGTTGTAAGATTTTGTTTGAAAGGTGCAAACCTAGAAAATCATATCAAGTTTCATTTCCTGAAAAGTTGCACAAAGATGCTGATAATAATTGGTCTATGCTAAGCTTCCATAATGAGCTTGTTCTTACGAGCTTAATGCCAACATAGTATTGTCTACCTTCTGGATTTACAGCCAAGCTTACAGAAATGGTATAATGAATAGTAATTTCATAAATTATGCAACAGAGAGAATTTGTAATTCACTTTAATGAAGCATTGCTTAAGTCCAAAAAAATCCAACAATAGTTGACTGTGAGGAGGCATTGGTTCATTTGTTTCCTGAAAAAGTGACTATTTTTGGAATATTAAGAAGAGAATGAATTTCTTTTTACCTTTCAAGTCATCCGTGTTTTTTTGTTTTTTCTTTTTGTTTTATGCAATTATATTATGTAGCAGCAACAGTTGGCTACTAACTTTCAAGCATTTGCTTAAATCCAATAAAATAACTATAAGGTAGATGAATATGTAGAGGCATTGGCCCATCTACATTCTGAAGAAAATAACAATCTTAACTATATTAAGAAGAGAATGAATCTCTTTTTATCTTTTCAATAGGTTTTTACATCTGTAATTTTTTTCCTTTTTCTTTTTTCTGTTTTGTGCCATTGTAATTGTTTTGTCATGATTATTTTTTATGAATATTACCAGCGATACTTATTCTGATGATTAAATATATAAAAATAATTTGTATAGTAATCTATTTAAAAAGATTGTGGTGTGCATATTTAATGTGTCACATTGTGCATTTTGGGTTGTTTCATCTGCAGTATCATTTAATTTGTATCCCATCTATATATTTCTGCCGAAAATCTAATTTGAAGCTGTAAACAGGGAATCAGCATCTCGTCTGTGTCACTAGGTGGTGAGACTTTGTTAGTTACATTTGGTGGCTACAATGGAAAGTATTACAATGAGGTAGGCTTTGTATTACTGATATGAGTGTATCTACATTCACATCAGGAAGGATTATGTTGGGGTTTTTGAACATGCTTAATATAATGGTGATGTGCAAATTGTTTGCCTTACAAATATGATTTTGTAGAAGTAGCTGCCTTTTAAGGGCTGGTAGAATTACTTGGGGGAGACAGAGATGATACATCCTTTCATCAAATTGTAATAAGGATGCAGATTTGGATCACATGCCCTTCCATCAAGGATCTGCATACTAAAATAGAGGCTATAAACTGTAGAATCAATTCAGTTTTGATTTAAGGGATGACATGTGACCTGATAGTTTTTTGTTTCATGGAGTTATCCATACAAATTTAATATGTTTTCCACCTATGCTTGATCCATAGTTTTGTTGTATTTATACGAAAATGGTCATAGTGGATTTAGATATAGCTTTGAGATATTCTTTAATTCATGAAGCTTGTTAAGACCAACCTTAACAACCATTATTTCTGGTCTGCAACCCTGTATGCTGTATGTTGGAGAAATAGATGCCTGTGTACAAATTGAATATGGTCAAAGCATAAAATACTGAATATCATGCTTAACATGTTTAAAAACTGCTTCGTGCTTCTTGATATGGTTTTATTTATTTTTATTTTCACTTATACTTCTCTCTCTGGTTTATTTTTTTATTTCCATCATTCTGTGCCTTTCTCTGAAATTTTAAGGTTTTCCATATCAGTTATTCTGATAGTTTGATACAAATACAAGGCCATGCAGCAGAGGGAGAGACTTGTAATCTGAATTGGTTCTGACAATCTCCGATGTAGTTTCCTCCATGCTGTTCTGATAAAGCTCTAGCTTCCATTTTCTTTTCCCTTTTCCGTGTTGGTGTTGTCTTTGTTTTGGGGATACTTCTTCAGTCCTGCACTGCAGTTATATTAAACAACCCTTTTTGTTTTAATGCCTTTTCAATTTTTTTGCCTAATATCTCAATTCAACCCATCAATATGTTTGTATGGTCTCTGTATTTCTTCATTTATAGGTATTTGTTATGAGGGTCAAACCAAGGGACTCTTCACATCCTAAAATATTGCAATCACCCGCAGCAGCTGCTGCAGCGGCTTCTGTTACTGCTGCATATGCCTTGGCAAAACCTGAGATGTTGGATTTCACTGAAAAAGAAGATTCTAACTCTAAGTTAATCCCGGTGGATACCACTCAGCAGGATCTTTCTGTTGAGATTAATTCTATCAGAGAAGAAAAGAAGGCTTTGGAATTATCACTTATCGAACTCACAATGGCAAATTCTGCTCTCCAGACTAAGATTAAAGAAACGAATGCAAATCATGCTGAGTTGTCCAAGGTCTGGTTGCCAGAATAATTGTTGAATTTTTTTGCAATACTAGTAATAAATCTTATCTTCCTGAACTGGTTGCAGGAATTACATTCAGTACAAGCACAACTTGTTGCTGAGAGATCAAGATGTGCCAAACTGGAGGTCAGCCTTTTATCTGTCATTTTCTCTTTTTGGTCATTTAGATTTTCTTGAAACCTTCTCTCCTAGGCTCAGGTCAACCCTTGGTTTTCTGTTCAGAAGTTGCAAAAGCATAAGTAAATCTATGTTCCCTCAGCATGTAATGTTAGTTATCTTAACCAATTTTGGTAATCCATCCATCTATTATGGCATTATCAGGCACGAATAGGAGAGCTACAGAAGATGCTTGAATCTATGCCGTCACTAGAAAAAGAGGTTCAAGCCCTTAGGGCAGAGAAATCTGCATTTGAACGTGATATGGAGCTTGCTGCAACTGTCCAGAGGCAGCAGTCTGGTGGCATTTGGAAATGGGTGTCTGGATAAGCTAAGCTTTATCGCCCTGCACCTATTAAGTTGTCCAGGTCAGTGGCCAGCACTTTCTCCTCGAAACCAAATGCAATGTGTTGATCCAGCAGAATGTACCCTGGCGTCTGTCTTTACCTTTACTTACTCAATATACTTGCTAGAGTGAATTTTGAAGTGCTTTCTGCTCTTGTACCAATTTGTGACTAAAATAGTAACAGAAAAGATTGGTGTTTCAGTTTTTCGTCATATTTTGTTTTATTGGATTAATTTTTAGGAGTAAATAGAGTGGCTTTCATGTAATGAAAGGAAACGCTAAGTATTCAGATTTATCCTTCATTTAATTATACATTTTATGTAATACTACTTCCAATTAAAAGAGAATTATATATGTTAAAGAAGGTTATGCTACTTGTTTCAATGCTGGCTTGAAAACTTTTTACCGAAATTTTATTGCCGGGCAGATGAAGTTGTACCATTGACAGATAGGTGAAGGTGATGTGTGGAGTGGTATCCCTAGTTGCCATTGATGACATATCTACCTTCTACTTCGGAAGAAGATCTGATGACTTGTGTTGATGACCTTCATGCACAGGGTTCTCTTTCTGTTCAGCTGATGTTTTTATCTGAAACCTAATGTTTTTTAGATTTGATTCATTCATGACGTTAATGATTGGTACTTATCATGCCATTGGTTAATGAATGATCATTCACGTGATAAACATAATTATACTCCATGTGAAGGGCCTCATCTGACCGCATGTGAATTGAATTTTTCCTGTGTGCGTTCTCTCTCTCTCTCTCTCTATATATATATATATTATTTATATTTATATTTATATATACACTAGTGCTCGTAGCACGCAAGTTCTTGAACGTATAAATAATTTTTAAGTATGAGCGATGGTGGATGCATCAAAATTTCATAATAATAGAAAGTTGGAATAATTTAAAAAATAAATAAAAATTAATTAAAAATAAAACAATTATTGTAATGTACTTTAAATAATTTTATATTCTACATTATATAATTTAAGAATTATTATCTAAGCCTAATAAAAAGTATGAAAATTGAAATAATCATATGAATATTATTTAAATATAGTGTTTAATTGAAATGGATGCACACAAGAAAGGTATAGATACATGAGATGCTACATCATGCTGTTTTTGTTAAAATATTTACCAGGAGGTCTATCCTTATTTTTTGTAAAGTAGTAGTAATATTGTGTCCATTTTATAACATTAATTTTGGACTTTCTTAATACATACATATACAAAGATATATGTTGTAAAGAAATTTGTACATTAACACATATATAAGTAGGGGTGTTATTGGATTAAATTTAGATCGGATCAGTCATATGCGAATTTGAATTCGATTATTAAAATTCATACCTAAATTTGACTTGATATTTTAAAGGATTTTTGTTAGTTAATGTTACATCTGAATCGGTGAATCCAATGGATATTCGAAACTCGTTAAAAAAAATTCAACCTAATTTAATATTTTTTTTGAATTTTATAAAAAATTGTATTTATAAAGTAAATTTATGTAATATTTGAATTTTTAATAATTTTTTTATTATATATTAGTTCAAAAGTTGAATATTTGAATACTAAATCCTTATTTCATATTATATTAATGTATAAATGAACTACTATACGTTATTATATTTGATATTTTATGAGTATTCTTTTTATTTTTGAGGCTCAAGACTCAATATTAATGGCATAATATAGACGTTAATATGTATTAGGTCAGTATAATATATATATTTTATTTTTAAATTTTTATTAATATTACACATAAGAGTATTAATTTAATAAAAAATTATTAAAGTTTGGATTTAGATCTTTAACTGATTGAATTGCTTAATTCTGTATCCAATTTATTTATTTATAATTATGGATATTTATAATATGATATGATTAATTGAATATTTTAATCGGATAAAAATTCTAAAATTTGAATTGAATTGAAATCGAATTTGGATTAAAACTTGATCCCCAGATAGGCCTATAGAAGGATATTGTTACATGACCATGGAAAAGAAATATCATCAATTATACTATCAATTATGGCTCCACAACATAGTATGTCGGTCCATGCTTCATTGGTTAGATAAAAAAAGAAAAGAGTTCTTTTATGGGCCAAGAAACTGTGCAACACTTCTAAGCTCTAGATATCAAGTGCTGCAACTTTGTCACCGTGTCAAGTGTGACTTTTTTCTAACCAATTGGATAAAGGATATAATGCATGCAATTATAATTGTCAAAAGTTGATCTTGTAATTTTACAATTTTTAAGTTAATTTTACAAAAAAAAATTTAATTTTGTAATTTTACATTAGATCATAATCACGAAATATTTTGGTGGGGGATTTTTACAAATAAATCATTCAACAACAAAAAAGGATCACAAATTTTTAAACCACAGCAAAGTACAAACCTCTCAAGGCATGATAGTATTGAGAATTATCCTATAGAGGGGACAACAACATGAGAACAATTAATTTAAATAAAGAATAAAATAAAATAAATCACAACAACGGACTTAAACTCAATTTATTCTAATCTCCTAATTTTTTATTTTCACACCCCAAAACTTAGTTTGTTCATCCACCATCATGAGCAAGTTATGTGTTAAAAACAAATTAAAATTAAGATAGCAAATCAATGTTCCTAGAGACATTAAGAAACACATCAACAAAATCTTAAGAAATTTTAAAGTTTCCTAAACATAAAAGAGCAAAATTAAGGCATTTTTCAAGTGAGGTTTAGATTAGCTAGTATACTTATGTGTTTAGCATTCCTTAAATATTGTTTATGGTGTAAAGAAGTTAAAAAGACAAAGAGAAAGAAGTGTACTGGTAATTTCTCTTATTTCTTTAGTGTAGGTGCATATATTTACTTGCACTTTGAAAAAGCCTACAATTACAATAAATTTCCTAATTCGGAAATCAATAATCATTCAAAAATTCATTAAAAAATCAGTAATCCCAAATAATATAGAATCAAACATGTAGGATTGTTACTTCTTGTTGAAAATTTTAGGAAGACTCTAGTAACAGTTGGAATTGATGATTGAAGAAGGATTTATGTACAATGATAAGACAAAGAATTAGGTAAAAAAATGAGTTATGAATAATGATAAGAGAGAGAATTAATGGGAGGAATTATATGGGAAGAGGGAAAATGAATGGGGAAAAGAGTCATGATTAATGGGGATAGTTACAATAGGGGTATTTTGGGTAAATAATATATTGGCGTAGCATGGTGAAAACTGCCACTTATGAAAGTAAAAGGCCTCATCTTTTTAAATAGTACTAGTAGTTATTTGCACGCAGTTACTATACATATAAAATATTTTTGAATAACCATATTACATATACATATTCTCACATTCATTCCTGCCCTAGAGTTCAAATCAAGCATGAACTAATAACCTATGAATAGATCACTATTGCTTACTTAAGTTGATTTGAATTCTTGCCTCATGCCCAGATTGAGGTGTATTTGTCTGTCACTAATAGTACAATTAAGAGCTTTGAAATATGTTAAAAGTGTATTCCATATTCACTATGAGGGCAAAATTGCATTTTTAGTCCCATACGATAGGGGGCGTGTAACTTTAGTTCTATGCTTTCTCAAAATTCAGAAAACGTCCCAAAATTTGAAAAATATTGCAAAGTTGGTCTTATAACTCAATTTCCGTCAAAATTTAATGGAGAAAGTGCATGTAATGCGCATGGCCGTCTGACGCAATTGCACTTTTAGTCTCATATGTTGGGAGGGTTTGCAACTTTAGTTCCATTGTACATAATTAATTGTAAGTCAATTGAGAAATGACATGTATAAAATAATGTATTAATTATTAATTTAAAATTCTTTATTTATATTTTGAGATTTATTAAATTTAATTTCAAAAGATAAGTGGTTAATTTTAATTAATAATTTAGTATTTATTTTATATTCAAATCAAGTATTGACAAGTGTCAAAATGGAGTGTCTATATCTATAGACCAATTAAATAAAAAATATTTGATATTATCTTTTGATGTTTGATATTGTTAAATCAAAGATATCTGATATTATTTAGGAGTATAAATGAAATAAGACTACTCATGAATGCTTTGGGCTCGACTCGATGAAAATTCGAATTCAACTCGAACTTAAACGAGACGAGACTAGCCCAACCCAGTAAGCCGAGTCAAGCTCAATAGCATTCGACTTGATAGGCTTAGGAGCATAAATGAGTTTTTTTATAACAACAACAACAACAACAATTGCCAAGCGAAGCTCAATCGAGCTTGAGCTCGGTTGTCTAAGCTCAGCTCGGCTTGGCTCATTTACACTTCTAAATTATTATTCCTTGATATTTGATATTATCTCATCGAAAAGATAGTTATCAAAGGTGTTCAAGATTTTATGGGATCTTCCATGAAGCACCTATATAAAGGAGTGCTTTCAGCTCATTTGACACAATAAAAATTCCAACAAGTGAAAGAAATTTTGAAGAAGTTTAGCAATTTTCTCAAGAAAATTCGAGGAGATCCACGATGTTCAAGGAGTTCTTTGGAGCTCATATATTTTTGACATTTGATTTGAGATCAAGGTGTGAATCTCTTGAATTGACGTTATTTTTCTTCAAAACAAGGGCTTAAATTTGGTGCTGGTGGGTAGGGGTGTTCATCGGATTGGACTTACTTGATGAATCTGATTACCCAAACCAAATTAGCTTAATTGGTTTGGATTGGATCAGGTAATCAGGTTTAATAAGGCAAAACCCAATCAAAACCAATTTACAATTGGTTTGGACTCAGGTTCAACTTTTATGTACCCGACCTAACCCAATTCGACCCGACCCAATTATCTGATTAAAAATTATAATATAATATATATATATATGTGTGTATATATTTAAATGGTCATATAGTACTCTTGTTTCAATATTTTGGTCATATAGTATATATACTAGTTTCAATATTTTAACTACTTATGTTTAATTTTTAATTATTTCATTAATTGAAATGTAATATATAATCAAAATAATATCCAATTTTTTAAAAAGTAAAATTAAAAATAAAATATAAAAAATAAAATTGAATAGGTATACATGACTATCCAACCCGAACAAACTTGATCTAAATTGGACTAGTTAGGTTTGGATTTGGAGATTTAATTTCATGAAACCCGATCCAACCCAACTAGATTAAATTTAGTTTAGTTTGGATCGATGTTTTCTACAAACCCGGCCTGACTTGTGAACACCCCTATTGATTGGAGATCCTAGATAATCTTGAACATTTTTAATAGTTATCTTCTCTATGTGATTATATCAAATATCTTTGATTTAATATCAAACATCAAAAGATAAAATATAAAATAAATACCAAATTATTAATTAAAATTAACCATTTATGTTTTGAAATTAAATTTAATAAATCCCAAAATATAAATACAAAATTTTAAATTAATAATTAGTATATTGTTTTATATATGTTATTTCTCAATTGACTTAAAATTAATTTATGTACAATGGGACTAAAGTAGCAAACCCCCAACGTATGGGATTGAAAGTGTAATTTTGTCCTTGTGCCATGCTTATCAGATGGCCACACGCATCACATATGCTTTCTCCATTAAATTTTGAACGGAAATTGTGTTATGGGATCAACTTTGCAGCAATTTTCAAATTTTAGGACATTTTATGAATTTTGAGAAAGCGTGGAACTAAAGTTGCACAGCCCATCATATGAAACTAAAAATGCAATTTTGCCTGACTATGAGTCTGACTAGCACACTCAAAAGACTTGACCAGATGAGCAGTTATTCATGCATCCCCAACCCACAATCTGGATCTCCTCCACAGAAACTCAACCAAACCAGCTGCAATATCTGTTTCAGATAGCAATTGCTGGTTTCAGCACTTGCCACCTTCCCAAAACTATAACTCTTCAAAACGCTGTTATTAAAGCCTTAGGATTTCGACATATCTCCAATACCATGCTATATCTGCCGGTTGACCAATCGCCTATCCTTACAGGTCAAACCCCCCTGTGTGCACACGTCCATACTATTATAAAAAAGAAAGCATTTTTGTATCTAAAATGAAAGTTGCAATACTAACTTTCAATATAACAAAATTTTCCTCTTACTTATTCAATATTCAATAAAAATTCATATGTACAAATAACCGCCATTTATTCAAAAACTTCCATTATTTACCTATTTTATTTTTTTTCCTTTAATGTAATGATGCATTATAAAAATTTTACCTTAAATGAGTGCTATTTTCATAATTATGTAAATCATAAATATATATTTTAGATATACGTTAATTTTTAATATATGATTACATGAATTATCTAAAGTCACGAATGTGATTTGCGTTTGTGATTGGTATTCATTTTTTATTTGTGTTTGGTGTTGATCCAACTGCATATTATAGCCAATGTCCAAGAATTGAATGAATCAAATAAGGGCATATTGATGGGTGTATAATACTCAGTGAGCAATACCTTTTATAGATCCAATGAAATATATATTCAAATGGGACATTGAGTTAAGGTACGTGGATATATGCTGAAAGCTCTCTGCATATATTTGTTAGTCTAACCAGATATGTTTCTATAACTAGGAATTTGATTGAATCTAATGTCATATTGTTAAGTTTAGAATAGCACTACTTAAAGTCAACATTTTCCAATGTTTGGCATGCACTACTGATCAATTATTCCTTGGAATTGTTTCCTCAAAAATTCTGCCGCATTAACAGTTTCTGAGCCTTTATGTTCGGCTAACATATGAAAATTATTCTCAGCATTGAGTTTGACAAACTAATTGCCAGTTAGTTTCATATGTATGGATCACATTTCACAACAGACCCTCTAGTAGTGTATAAACTAATATTGAGGTTATTCCTTGTCGCCTCCTAATTTTTAGGTTAATTTTAAGAGTCCAAAGAAGGAGTGGAGCAACTTCATGTTATGGGTATATATTTTCTTTAATCCAGGTAATCATGCCAACCTAATTAACGGCATATTGTGATAATGTGCTATGGGTGATATTTAATCAACAATTAATTAGTGGTTATATATTGTTTAATCCACCAAATGATATGAAAATTTAAAATTTAGAGCAAACTTTAAGGCTAAACTTATTTAGGGAAAGTGAATAAAGATAAAACACGGAATATATAGTACATGGAAGATATAGTCGTATAGTAACAAAGTTGTCATATGACTTTGGACAATTTTTTTTTTTAAATAGACAGGCCAATTATCAGGTTTACATAATTTGTGTAAAAGTTACATAAACGGGTTGCTTGGGAATTCAGTTTTGAAGCATAAAAGTTGATGGAGTTTATGCATATATTTGAGAATTCATTTACTTCCATATATATATATATATATGTATGCGTGTGTATATCTATAGAATGTTAGTATGCTCTAATTAGAGGTGTAAAAGTCAATTAAAGCATTTATCACGAAAGGTGATTATTAGGTCATTAATTTATAATGTAATTATGCTAATTATAGCTGCATATGTGCTGTAACATGTTATTGTACCGACTCATGACTTGGAATTCCAAAAAAAAAAAAAAGGGGACAATAATTATAGTGATAAATTTTATTAATATTACTATGCCATTGTTACTTTAAGTCATTCTTCTAGAATTTGAATTTACTTAATTATTGGGTGCTGGAATATAAGAAAACGAAAGAATTTATCTCAAATACAAATGTCAGGTGCAGAATTTTTACTAGTGATTTTAGTTCTTTCACTAGATTTTGCTATGACGTAATAAATTTATATTGACCCATTGCATGAGCTAGTGTGCTGCTATTGCAATTTCTAATGGGATGTGAGCTTTGGGATAATTTAATTGCATGATGTGTTTAAAAAGAAAACAATAGATATCCTTTCTCCAAATTGAAGGAAATGTGGGGGTTTTAGTTTGCACGTGAAATTTGAAGCTTCTTGCTCTTGATTTTTTATTGATCAATAAGTTATATTTAACATTTTATGATTGAAAGTTCTTTATAGTTGGTATGCATAAGAAAGTTTTTGAAGACTTGAAGGAAGAAGAGTACTTTAAGTGGATTTCAAAATCATTTAAAAAATTTTAATATTTTATTCTCTTGAATTTATAAGTATGAAGGAAGTATGTATCAAATAGATGGGAGATGGAAGAAAATTCAAACTCCAAAATATTTTTAAGAATTTACAAGTGATATTTAGAGTTACTTTCGTGGATCTAATAATATATTATTAGTGGAGTTTTATCTCATAAAACTGGTTCATGTGCATAAGTGAGTGAAAACAAGAAGAAAAATAACAAAAAAATGAAATAAGAGGCATGTGATGTTATATTCCATGAGATGGAAAAACTGCCTTGGGGGATTAGCGCAAAGGTTAGATCCTTGATCATCAAGGGGGATGGGCTAAGCCCTTAATGAAATCACCTTCGGGAGTAATTCAACCTTCGTGATTGGAGACCCCATGAAGAAGGTCCAATGAGTAGGAATAACCTGTAGTACTGCGTGCTCATATATTAAAGGAGAGTCTATATGAGATACCTCATTACCATCATTAAGGTGAAGTACTATGAAGATGTGATGTTAGGCTAGGCTTTGACATTTATTGAGATTGAAGCAGGATTTCTGTTAAATCACACATACCTCATGAGTTAATATATAATACTTCATGAGTTAATATAAACTATGGAGATAAGAAGTGCTCCCGGTCTTACTTTCTATCTGCGATGTAAGAAGTGAAATGTGTGGGATTTAAGGTAATTTTTAATTACAATGATATGTTGAAAAATTGAAGTACTCTATATTCGGAAGTTAACTTCAATAATAAAATTTGTTGACATTTACAATAATATTAGTGTTTTATATTGTTCCACTAAATCGTCCCTCTAAATTTGTTGACAACGTTGTTGGGTGGTACTCATTTATTTGAAGAAAGCACTTCTAGAACTCAACATTCTTGGATTAGATTTTACCAGGCTTCTCTGTTTCAGCTAAAAGGCAAGGCTAAGGCTGAGGGCCAAGCGGCAAGAATAAGAACACAGGGCTATGGTGCTAGACCCGGAAGAAAGCTTGATCAGGTTTTGAGATTTGTACTTGTACAGTACTTGGACACGAGTTTTCTTGAAAGATCAACGAATAAAACATAATATGTAGGGTGTAACAGAATTATATTAGTAAAAATAACTTAGGTTGTCTTTCAAACTGGTGATTTGAACAAACTTTTTGTATTCTACCCTTCTCTGGTTCAGCTTAGTTTGAGCAAATGCTATTCGATCACACTTGACTTTGAATTGGGATCTTCAGCTAAATTTGATATGGTTCAAGTTTTGTATATTTGCTTTGAAATTTATTAGCGATTAAATTTACTTATACGAATCTTTTTCATCGGAATGTCGAATCAAATGAGATTTCTACTCCAAATTCACGCCAATCTTCAATTTATTTTTGTATAATCAGTTGGTAGCAAAATGTCAGTATTGAACGAAAGAGGGGAATGATGACAAGTTTTTCTTCACCAAAGTTGCTCAACAAAACCTATTTTATTTTTCGATTAAATAGAAGCTTGTGGGTCCTGGCAAAGACAATTCTTGCCACCCTTCCTGCTATGCAATTAGTAGTGATCTTTGAAAAGTAAGCACCACGCCAACCTTCTAAACATTTCATGCCTGCAAATTTTAAGCCACTTCTCCTTGACGAATTTACACATGACCAACCAGTATTATTTTTACACATAAATTTCATGATGATTTTATGGAGAAAACAATATGATTCTCCTTGAAATTTGCACACGAACCCCTCCTTCCCCTACTTCAGGATGCTTCTTAGTTATTAACCAGTAACATTGTCCAGTTATGTCACATTCAACCATAAAGCCCTTCAAAAGAGAAGGAAATTTACTTCATAATTTGGAGGGCGGTTGCTGTTTACTCTGTGATATCAAATGCCGCCGCAAAATTTTGCCTGCAGCAGAACTTGGTATGACACTGATGAAACCTACCCTCCTAATTTTCTTGTATGGTGCTACCTGGAAATTTCCATATGGAAGTCTTAGCACTAGAGTCGAGGAAAAAACCTGCAGCAGAAACTGGGAGGATTATCTTGAGAATACCTGGTTGGCAATAAATTGGATGACTTGATCTTCTGTTAGCTTAGTTCCGGCTGCTTTGACCACACATGCTAGACGTATTTGTCCTGCTTCTTCATCTTCAAGTCTGCAAGATTTTTAAACCATTTTAGAACACTCATATTAAGACACAAGACATTTGTGTGTATGTGCGCAGGGATGGAGCAAGGAGGGGGGTTGGCAGGGAAATCGCCCGTCCCCAAATCTATATAACCCTGTATTATACATATGTTTCCATTGAAGTTTGAAATTTTGCCCCTATAAAAATAATAAAATTGCTTGTCATATTTTATAAAAATTCAATCTAGTCCCCTCAAGATTAAATTTCTAGCTCCATCCCTGTAAGTAGGTGTGTTGGGTGGGGGGTGGGGAGGCATGACGGTGAGAGGCATATCAGTAGCAACACACGGTACGACTGCTGCATCAAGTATATCAGGATGGCCTGTTAGTATTGCTTCTAACTTAGCTGGAGCCACCTGCATTTGCCCAATATTTTAGCTGTACTAGTCGCCACAACAACTGCCTACACCTATTTAATTTTAACCAGGAACTCTTATACCCGATAGCCATTGTGCTTGATCAATTCCTTTATCCTATCAACTATGTAAATGTACCCCTCATCATCGAAGTAGCAAAGATCCCCTGTTTTGAGCCATCCATCTGAATCAAATGTTGCAGCAGTTGCTGTTTCATTTCCCAAGTATTCTTTCATCACGGTTGGGCTTTTCAGCCAGAGTTCTCCTTCTCCATATGGTGGCAATGCCAGTCCAGTCTCAAAGTCCACCACCTTTGCACTAAAACATGGAAGCAATCTAGCTGATGAGGCTGGATGAGCTTTTGCTTCTTCATCAGTGGCAAAGAAAGTCGTAGCTCCACAACTCTCAGTCAACCCATAGCCTGGCCTAAGTTCAACCCATGGAAACTTCTTTCTGAACCCCTCGGCCACCTCTTTGCTCAATGGTGCTGCCCCTGATCCCACTTGTCTCAAGGACGACAAATCATATCCTCCTCCACCATGCTTCACCAGCCCAAGTATCACTGGTGGAACTACTGGTATGTTACTCACCTTATGATTGTGAATAGCTTCAAGCATTCCTAGGAAATCAAATTTTTGCATTAGAACTAAAGTATTCCCCGAGCAGAATAACCCAAGCCCAAAAATTGTTAGACCATAGATGTGAAACATTGGCATGAAACATAAGAACACGTCATCATGGGCCTTGGATACATCGGCAGACCACTTTAGCAGTGTCACAACTCACAACTGAGATAAAGTTGGAATGGGTTAAAACCACTCCATTGCTAGTTCCAGTAGTCCCAGAAGAGTACAGGATTGCTGCTGTATCTGATTGAGTTGGCTTCACTTCTGAAATCTCTAATGGTTCACAGTTCTCAATCAGCTCTTCAACTGAAAGCTGATGCGAAGTAAGGAGAATAGGCACTTCATTTGAATATAACTGTGCATCTCTTCTGGGGCAGAAATGGCTAGTTTTGCACCAGAATCACGTACTTGCTTGGCGATCTCTCCTTCAGTGTTTGAGTGGATTGGCAGTTTTTATCACTGCTCCAACGGAGAGTACTCCAAGACATATGGCTGGGTATGATAGTGAGTTGGGTGATAAGATGCACACCACATCGCCCTTCTTCACCCCAAGTCCATGATACAAACGGGCAGCAAGTGAGGCTATAGACTGGTGGAGTTGCGCATAGGTGACACGGTGGTCAGTGGCCGAGTTAATAAGGGCTACTCGGGTTTCAGCTTGCTCAGGTGGTGGGAATTGTGATAGCACGTATGTGGCTGTATCAAGGTGTGGCCGAGTAGGGATCTTCTGATCTTCTGTGAGTTGGAGGAGGGAATGGTATATTCCGGTTTGGGAATTGAAGCCACCCTTCTTGTCAAAAAGTAGGGAATTAGGTTCTGATTCTTGCTCAGTCATGGCCATTCTTATTCACCTCTCTTCACTTTGCATGCATAAGATAAACTTGTCAACATTTTTTGGGTTTTTATATGATGTTTGTATGTCCAATGTTGTACGCATGAGTTTAGTTATGCTCGTTTTGTCTCTAAGAGTTTGTCATTTGCGAGTTGTTAATTTGCTTTGTTGCCGGCTACAGCTACGTGACAAAAAATCCCGACATTAGAAGATTCATTCTTATTCCTCTGAAATTTTGTCCTTGTTAACAATGTGGCATTGGGGACATCATTTTGTATTGGACATTTTGGCCGTTCAAGTTCGTGTTAATTTGTAATATGGGACTTGTTTGTTGGGTGACACAAAACCACCGCATTAGACCCATTCATGACGATTAAATCAAGGTATGAATATTCTACACGGCGTCGAGTATGCAGGTGCATAACAACGAAAACGTTGATATGGGAAATAGATTAACACATTTTTTTTAAATAATTATTTGGACAAAAAATAACATGCCATGTTGATTTGGACATCCAGTTACTTTGATTTTAAATTATTCGAAGAATATCTATGTATATATAAAAAGATGGCCAATCAAATTTAATTTATTTGTCAATTTGATGGTGATTGGAGGAAACAAATGAAAGATCCCTCTACCCCTAAATTTGAATCAAAATTCTGCTTCAATAACAAGATCCACATCCTTTTCTATTTGATCGACCTAGGAGACGATCCGTCATATGATCCAACTTTATGATTGTCATATAGAGTAATCAAGGCCATTTGCTCAACCTTTACATGACAATTCCGTATAATTCTTTGCCTGTAAATATCCCGCGATTTAGAGCAATAAGAGATTTTGCTTGAGTAATCTATTTAGTGCTTTATTATTTGATGATCTTGATATTCGATTGACTTAAGTATATGATGGAATAATTATAACCTTGTCTCTTTAACTTGATTATGTGGTTTAGGTTCTATGATCCACAATTCGACTTTTCATAAGAATGTAGAGGATATTATTAGTTTGAACAACTTAATTAGGGACCCAGATCAAATAAGAACTCAAAGAAGTAATTTTGTCATTTAGTGGAGGAACTTAAGGACACTCTTTGGGAAAATGCTTCAGGTGCCTTAGTAGATCGAGTAATTCTAAAAGCACGCATACAAGCTTGTCATAAAAAATGTAATCTTGCTGTTGAGAAATATAAGCTAACAAATGGAGACCTGAAACAATTATATCCTTCATATTTGTTCAAGATATTAGCATTTTTACTTAAAGGTGCACAAGTGGGATGCACATGGCTTGTGAATTTTTTTTAATGTTTATTTATTTTATAGATTATTTTCTATTCATTTGATTCAAAAGCTTCTCAAACAAATAAATAAAAAATAAAAAATAAATTATCATTTGAAGTCGTAAAATATATTGAGCCTCTAACATAGTTAAGAACAATTTACGGTGATACATTTCTTCTACTATGAAATTTGCACAGTGTATACAACCTATTATATTTTTGGCTTTCTTCCATTTCAATGTCTACATTGTTTGTCTCACACATAGTATCTTACTAACATCTACATTGTTTGAAACCCCAATAAAAATTGTTGAAGAACAATTTTTTTCCCCTAATTTCCCTACCTCTTATCTTTCCTTTGAGGGTGATATCCATCATTTTTTATTATGATTCAGATATCGAATTTGATAGATTATAGCAATAGTAATCAATCTTGTAGTTTCCAATATTATGTCATCAATTGAAAACTGAACACCAAATTTTTTTCCCCAACTGAATTGTTATAGGATATATAGTAGAAACTTGATCTCTATATAAATAAATTGTAATTTGCAAATATGAAAAATTTCATATGGAAAATATTTAAAATTTGGATAATAAAGAGTAAACAAATATATATTCATATTAATTTAAAGCTTCAAATTTTTAATTATATAAGTGCTTCAAAGATTAGTTTTTGAATTTGTTAAACTTTGCATATTAATAGAAAAAAGAAAACAAGTATCTCTTCCCAATACAAGAGTAATAAAAAATAGAATAAATTATAAAATAAAATATAAACCTATTTATTATTCTCCAATAATGGTTGCACGGCTTGTACGAGTCAACTTAATAGATTCATTCTTTTGGATTGCATTATTAGGTGTTTGGTACTTTTTCTGAATGTTTAGGTATCATTCTATATCAAAAGTGGATTTACAGTAGGTTGTAATATTCATAATAATGTGCTATTCTATATTCATGACCTCTACATGTATAGACAATAATATCTTGTTCTACTGATAATTATTATGATTATTTCATTGGACCAAAATTTTCACAACTTGATAAACATTTGGAGAATTACAAATTAAACTAGTCTAGTTTCATATTTTTTATAATATGGAGCTGAGTCGTCCATCGAAAGGGAATAATTTAACCTTCTGAAGATTTTTGCATATGAATTTATCTTCATAAATATTATAAGTTTTCTCATAATTACTTTTGATAAATCTATTTTTGTTTTTAATATTTTCTAATCTCAAGCTCATTTTCTACTTTGGCAAAATACAATTGAAAGTTACCATCCATATTTTCATTTGGAAATTAATCTTGAAAGACATGATATACCATGCCTTGAATTTGAAAAGTATAGCCCCACTTCTAATGTTGCAAATTTTTATCTAATTTCATATCAAATGAAATAAAAGAGAACACACAGTTCAAGACTCAAATATTTTTAGAAAGTTCATAACCTCTTCTAATAGAAAAATAAACAACTTATGTGATTCATTTGACATCAAACCAAAGCAAGTCTAATTTTTTCAATTATCACTACGAAATGTGCGAGGCTCTTTCAAAACTTGCAACATCCTAATAGACGTAATTAATTACCTTATTCAATTCATGAGTCTTTGAGCATACTTGATCATAGATTCTTAAACCTAATCAAAAAATGAGATAAAGTTTCAAAATTTTAGCATATGACAATATTTCCTTGCAGACATGTTATTTATTGAAAAATCATAGAGTACATATTTATTGAAAAATTACTAACATCTTGAATGATAAGAAATCATCTATGCTTTTAGAAGCTATAAATTGGTGAATATTGGCAACTTAATTCTTTATGAACTAATTCTTTTTCATTCAAAGCTACGCTAAAAGAAAGATGCTAACTTATTAATTTTTATGTTATTTCTTTTTCCATGGTTTAATTGACTTTCTCATTTTCTTGGACATTTTAGTTTTATGTATATATACATCTCTCTGTATCGTGCTCAGTGTTGTATGTTTCCTCTTTATCTCATCTTATCTGTATTCTCAAAATAAATATGTTATAATAATATTATTAGAAAAATATGTCCATATATCCAAAAATATAGGTGAAATTTTTCTAAATATTATATATATATATATCAGAATATCTAATACTAAATTAACTAAATATGAAGTTAATTCTATTTATTGATTCATTACCATTTTAAGAACCTTTACTGAATATTGGAACAATAAAACATGTGAATTAAACAATGACTAAAATAAAATATATCTTAAAAAAATTAACATTTAAAGATATGATTTATATGTATCTTTTACAATATAATGACTAGGAGTAGTCGACTATTGAATTCTTTCATTTTTGGTGATATTTGAATAAGCTTATATATTTTTATTTTTTTTCTATCATCTCAATGAAATAAATTAGTGCTAGTTGTTATTCTATAATTTGAATTTTATTTCTAATTTTATTTTTTTGTTAATTGATAAGTTATTTTGATTTTCTGAACAATAAATTTCAATTGTTATTTTATGAAATAAAACTAAAAATATGATTCAAATAATTTAGAGTGATTTATAAATGATTCAGAGTGAATTATAAATTGTTTTCCTCTAAATTTAGATAAATAAATAAAATTTATATTATTTATTTAATTTTACATTTTTAATGGACCCCTTATTTTTAATCTAAAATTTGAAAATTTTTTTTTCATGTGTTTGATTTATATATATTGATTATGTTCTCAATTTCGTCTCTTCATAGTTAAGCCAAAGATAGAGAAAGTTAAATTCTTATCGATTTTGAATGTTTAGATATCATTGTGTAAAATAAAAATATTATATTATTCTATAAAATTTTGTCAAAAATAATTGTGAAAATTATTTCCTTAAAAATTGCTAGTTCATAAATTTGTAAGAGTTGGATTTTAAATTAAGTTGGCTATTAATATAATATATACCTGAATTGTTAAATGAAATTCATTGTTTGAAATAAATTGTATTTTATTAACTACTTAATGTTTAGCAATATAAAAACATAATGATTTTTGACTATTGGATATTAACTATTTAATGGGATTTATACTTGACACCTAATAGGAAGTATATATTTTGTAGGACATGGAGAGATATATATAGGCTAATGTGATATTTTATCTAATGAAATGTATTTATTGATATTCTATTTTATATATTCATAGAAAATGTTTCACTATGTCAATACTGTTATTATTAAAATTGGATAAATATTTTTGGAGCTTAATATTTTGAATTGCTTAAGTATCAATCCAACAATGCATACATTTTAGGAAAAATTCAAATTTTAATAAAATATTAACAAGTTCAAGTTAATTATATAAATTGTGAATTATACTTGTCATGTTGTTTATGTATGCTTTAACAATGTTTATCATATGATTAGTTAGAATGTCTTGCAAAACTAGGTCTTAATAGGGTCTTATCCTCCGTCATGCCCCAAATAAAAGATTTAGTTTGATTCTTCAAAAGTTTATTTGATAAAAGTAAATTATATATATATATATTTATACTATTACCTTTCAAAATTAATTATTGAAAGTGAGTAATACCACATTATTATTTTAATTGAAAAATAATTTATTTAAAAACACTAATTAAGGAAATAAAATTTTAGTTGATTCTTTTTCTCGGCTTCTAATAGAGCTATAAACTATACATTCTTTTTTCTTTTGACCACTTGTTGTCTTTCAACTTAAATAAGTAAGGTTGAGAAATTTTCTCAGATTTGTAGTGCAACATGAAAGCATTTTTTGTTATTAGTTTTCAAGAAAATAAACTGTGCACATCATTATATGTCAAAATTAACCAAAATATATTTTAGAAATATATATATATATATATATAAATGCACAAAAAAATGAAAAGATAAAAAAAATTAAATAAACTTAGTTTATTTTTGTGACACTCCACTCAGGGTAAGCTCAAGCTGAGATGTCAAAACAATTCAATCTCATATGAAAACGTATAACAAGAATACTAGGCCCAAAATTTCCTTCGACATCATAACAAATCAAGTAGTGGAATTTACATCTTAATTGATACCATAATTAGCAACATTCATAATCAAAAACTATTCTTAAGAGGTATATAGATATATATACAATTCCAAAAACATCCTTAATGTCTCTGATATATCACATCATCTCTAAAGATAAAGTGTAACATACATAAGGCCCATAAGCAAATATAAATGGTTGTTCTAGTGCAAAATTATACTCGTTGATCCGATTAGAAGTCCAAGCATATTATTTAGTCATGTCTGAGAAAATATAAAAGAAATGGGGGGGGGGG
>JACGDI010003594.1:256281-353328 GCA_014898725.1 Jacaranda copaia | reverse complement strand
AAATGACTTAGTGAGGGATATTCATAATATAGAGAATAGGGATCTATTAGGGAAAGATCAACCCAACAACTGTTAATTAACAACAAATATAGAAATAGATCACATACAGGCAATCAAATATCAATTTACAAGCAGATCAAGTACAGACAGCTAGAATCATTCACAGGGGTTAACATGTCAAGCTATTGGAAGGTACTAGCTCGAGGTTGTAATTGTTGGCTCGAATGGCTCGGGATCGTCTCAACCGATCTTGCTCAGGAGGTATAGAGCGTCTCAACTGATCATAGTTGGGAAGAAATACAGACAACTCGTTTGACTTGGACAACAATCTAATCTAGACCAAGAAATTTAACTACCCTTATTACTCCACAAGCAGGGTACGAACAATCAAACTACAATCAAAATACATATCAAAATAGGATAGACTCATCAAATTCACCCTATCATTAGTTTCAAATTTACGGCTTACCCATGCACACAGTAAGGATTAACGTTCCATTACTTAACTGATTTAGAACTTAACCATACACATAGTAGGGATTAATGTCCCGTTACTTGACTAGGTCTCACAACTTTACAATTTATCCATAAACACAGTAAGGATTAACGTCCCATTACTTAACTAGGTCTCACGGGTTTATGGCTTATCCCATGTACAGAGCAGGGATTAACATTTCTTTACTTCCATATAACAATCACAAACCGTAACAGACAACAAAATGGATAGATAACAAACAATAAGATAACCAATAGATAGAAATAAGTGTAGAACAATATCAACAATCGATTGAAACAAATAACAAGATAATAACAAGTACTAAATAGTAACAAGTACAAATAGATAACACTCAGAAGTTCTGGGCACTAGAATAGACAGAAAATAGAATCAATATTAGAGATAACCCTCATAGGAGTATTCAAATTAGATAATAGATAACAGATAGATTTCAATCACAGTTTAGCGTATGATTTAGAAACAGTAAAACCCACAGAGGGGCTTATTACAACTACAGAGAAGAAAAGGAAGGGCCAAATTGGCAGACCTTCACAGGGGTTTCCAACAAATATGAGTAAGCTTAATAAATCAATAACCCAAGTGGGAGAAACCTCACCTCTTGTAGTTTCAGCAAAACAATCAAAGCTCATAATCTACTGAGGCAGAACCCACTTCATCATCACCTAACCAAAATAATATATTCATAATCAAAATTCATATTCAACTGTAATAGTTTACTACAATTTACGTCATTACTATTTCAAAATCACTAACCTATTAATTTTCACGACAATAAGGACCCAATAGGTACTATTTACACAAGGCCTTAATTAAATAAATTATTCTAGAATTAGGCACTATGATCTATATCGGTCCCAAAATGGCATGATATCTTGTTCTTATTTACAAAGTCATGATCATATCATATCATCATCCTAATTCACACAATATAATCTAATTCCCTACAATATTAATCCTAAGTAAATACCTCTTAGTCTTACATTACATAATTCTCATCATCCTTATTAAATCCAATTTGCCATCTAGCACAACATGTTCGAGTCCATTATGCTTATATATATACTGCATGTCTCAATTCTTGATCCCAAATCATAATTTTGGTCTAATTAAATCATAAGTTAGCCTAATAATTTACTCAAATTAAATTAGGAATCAATTAATCAATTAATCAAAATTTTACCTATGATTTGAATAACAAAACCTCAGATTCATGAACTAAGAACACCACCGTGATCTTTGCATTGAAGAGAAGAAATTATCCTCCCACCATGGCCAAAAAATGTCGCACCACCACCAAACTACTCCTTTCAAGCTCTTGAATCTAATGGTGTTATTAGTTTCAAGTTTCATGACTTGTAGCACTTTCAATCGAGCTCAACAATGTCCTAATGGGTCTTCACCATTGAGCTCCCATCACCCTTTCCCTTGCAAGACCACCACTAGAAGCCTCTCGGCCTCTTGAATCCAAATTTCCAACCAGATTCGCCAAAGGCCACAGAAAATAGCCTTAACCACGGCCAAGAAGAAACAGCGGCACTACCTCCGGTCAGCAAGCTTTCGCTGTTGCCACAATGTCTTTCTTCTAATTGAGGCTATCAACAGCTTCCCCAAGTTGAGTACAACTAGACTCCATGCCCAGAAGTCTGATCAACTCACCGAACTGCTGACCGACATGGAATCCACAAGGTAGGCCTTCTCCATCAACTTCAATCATCTCTCTCTTATCACCATTGTTGTGAGGGACCACCATGCAAGGTCACCAGCATACCCTAAGTGCCACAAGTTCCCAAAAAGCTACCCCAAAAATCCTTCTATCGTGTCTCGTTGGGGCTTATTGTGGTTTCTATTAGTTCAAAAATGGGGATGGCCTGTCGGGTGCGGGCATGCAAGGAAAGAAATAGGGTGTTGGGGGTGAGGGGAGTCAATTGGTGAGGTCAATTATGGGAGGAGGTTGCAGAAAATATAGCCGTCAGGGTTTGGTTGGTGGTTGTGGGTGGAGAGAAGAAAGAAGGAAGAAAATGTGAAGAAGGAAAATGAAAGTGAATAGTGGAAAAAATGAAAATAAAATTTGCAAGGTTATAATCTAATTTTTTAAAATTTCACATTGGCCCCACCCCAAATTTTTAAGTTATGCAATTAGGTCCCCAAGCTTTGATCCTTCATTAATCAGGCCCCAAAAACTTTAATACATAGGATCAAGCCCTTTGACCACATTTATTCACCATGCAACTCCAAAAATCTTATAAAAAGTCCAAATCAAATCTCAACAAATTGTAAGTTGACCCCAAAACTTTCTAAAATCTTGCAATTAAGTCCTTTTCAATTATTTTGTAAAATACTGAATTTGAGTGGTATTACAATTTTTTTTATTTGTGTCATTATCATATTAAGTATAATATTACATATGAGTTTGATACCTATTTTGATATAAAATAAATACTTTTCTCCTTTTATTTTTGATGAAGAACCCATATTTGTATGAATATTTTTATGAAATATCATTATTTTTTCTCATCAATTAAACATGTTATTATAAGACATAATCTATTCTTGTTCATTGTCATATTAAATCTATTATTATATTTGAATTGGAAACATATTTAATATATAAAAAAATATTCCTTTTCTTATTTTTGAGGGAGAGCGCTTGCAGAATAAATATCTATACAAATGTATTTATGAAATATCATTTTTTCCTCATCATTTGGCTTTTTTTAAATTAATTTCTAATTAGTTATTATTTTTTATGAGTCAAATTATAACGAATTTAATTTGCTCATAGTTTACCATACAACCGTATGTATTGAATGTGATAGTAATAGTCTCAGTAGATGGGGATATAATTTAACTGTTTAATTTAATTTAATTGTTATTTTTCTATAACAAAAGGATAAATTTCAATATACATAACTATATTTACTAAGTAGAACATTTTGATTTCATTAATTTTAATAAAATTCTTATTTTCTATTTGTCTAATTATAAGTACACTTAATTCGAAATAAAGTTAATAAATACAATGTGTGTACATTTGTTAAGTGAAAAGACTTTTAATTAATGATAGTTTTAATTTTCTATGAGTCTAATTGAAAATAAACTTAATTTATTTGTAATTACCCTTGAACTGTATTAAACATGATAATTTCAATATATGTAATTACATTTACTAAGTAGCAAATTTATTTAATTAATTTTAGTATAATTATTTTTTTGTATAACTCTAATTAAAAATATATTTAATTTGTAACAAATGTAATAAATACAATGATATACATATTCATTATTTAAGATGATAGACTTGATTTAATTAATTGTAGTTATTATTTCTATGACTTTAAATACAATGCATATACATTTGATGCGTAAACTTAGTTTGACTGTAATTACCAGTAAAACATTTGTATTAAATATGACAATATTATTAGAGAGGGATATTTTTATCCTCATATAAAAGGTAAGAAACTACTATATTAATTTATACTTTATAGGTAGTATAGATATAAATTAATAGACTATTATGACCCAAATATTTATTTTGAACTTTGTAAAATTTTCTGAACTAAATTTTGTGTCCATCATAGCTTCAATTGCATGGAGATGAGTGTGGATCCCTTGAATTATTACTCGCTTTTATTTCCATAGGGCTTGTTTGCTTGGGCATTTAGGATTTGGTAAGATTCGTATACTAATGATACATAAGCTAGAAATAGTATCCAATACCATGTAATTTATTGTTTTCTTTGATTTTAGAAATTGGTGATATTCTACACTTGACATTATATAATATTTGATTGGTAAGATTGCTCAATGTGATTACACTTTGTAATGTCCAAAATATCCTAACTTTGAAGAGGGTAAATTTCCAAAATGACTTTTTCATTGGC
Source organism: Jacaranda copaia (assembly GCA_014898725.1). Taxonomy (NCBI): domain Eukaryota; kingdom Viridiplantae; phylum Streptophyta; class Magnoliopsida; order Lamiales; family Bignoniaceae; genus Jacaranda; species Jacaranda copaia. Next base: position 348,927 of record JACGDI010003594.1, on the reverse strand, counting down.
TATGGTTAGGGTTTTCATATGAAGGGCAAGAGTGAATTTTTCATTCATTATCATATCATATTTAAAAGGATAGAAAATGGATCAGGCCAAGACTAGCTTGGCTGATGATACCATGCCGGGCTAAAAAGATATTATGAGGCATAAAAATATAAAGCAAACAAAAGATAAAACTTGAAAATGTATCTATCATACCTTATCATATGAAGCAAACTAGCTCTTATGGAATGATTCAACATGGATTTGGGCATCATAGGTGAATTTTCATTTCTTGAATGGATCTTTGGCTTAAAGTTAAAGCTTGCACCTAATTAAGTAGACATATGTCAGCCTACTCATTGGGAGGTGCCTATTAAGGACCAATTGTGCCATGCCTCATAGAGGACTAGATGATATAGTTTCAAGAGGTGAATTTCCATATCAAATATTTTATTAATTAAAGCCATGGCCATAAATAAAATAAATTTCAGAAAAACTTGATAATAAGATAGACTAACACAATATCTCTAACTTAGAATCAATTAATTTTGAGAAACTTGTCCTATATGGTGATAATAATATTGTCAAAATCAAAATTAACTAGTGAAATTGAACAATTTTATAAGTTTACGCACGTCTGGTAGTCTTGACCCACCTAAAATACATTTTTTATGAAATTGAAGTAAAATCGTATGCAAAAACTCAATTTTCAAATTATCACACTACCTTGGCTAAGGATTCGTTGGAATTGATCATCATAGAACACATATGAGATGTATTTGCCCTTTATAAAGATGAGGAGTGGGATCCCATTTTGGAACTCATAAACCTCCAGGTCTACATATTTTATTCCAGATCACCATCAAAATGCCTGCTAAGTGGCCAAGATAGAGTTTAAGTACGAGGACCTAAACACAAGGTTATAATGGATCTTCAGATCAAAGGACGAATTATATGCACTTGCATAAGCTAGAGAATAAGCCACCACCGACTTGTTACCATGACTATCTAGTAGATTCTTTGGGCAGGTCTTCAGTACATTGTTTTCTAACAAGCACCCACTAACATACACCTATATCTTGTACGATTTGCACATGGAACAAAGCAACACAAACTCTTGGATTATGCATCGTTAGTGCAAGTTTATCCAAATCTTAGATACCTTGTCTCATAAGATTTTATGACTTGGGATGTTTAAGATCACGACCATATAAGACTTATTCCATGATCATCACTTAGTATGTGACTAAGTCCCATAGTCTTGTGTGATCTAGGGGCTTCGATCATATGCCAATGAAGTTATATAAACATATGATGAAGATGGCCATTTATAAGAACATCTTTCAATCAAGATTGTATCACAAGTGAAATAATTTACATGTCAATCTTATTAGCTTGCGAGGCACTATTCCATTAGGTTGAAGTCCTTAAATCATACAAGAATATTGGACTTGGTCACACATATGATGGTGATCATGAAATAAGTCTCTATAGTGATGATTTTAAACATTCTAAGTTATCTAATCTTACGAGACAGGGCATCTAAGATTCAAATAGACTTATCTTATGATGCATACTTCAAGGAGTTTGATATTAACCTATTTCATAAACAATTTATGTTAGATATAGATGTATGTTAGTGAATATTTGTTAGAGAACAGGTTCACTAAAGACTCACCTAGAGAAACTATAAGGTTGTCGAAGTTGCACGTCAGTAGTGGGAAATTCTTTAGCTTATGATAGTTCATATAATTAATCCGTTGACTCAAAGTTCTACAATAACCTTGTATTTGTTCCTTATGCTTTGACTTTGTTTCGAACTTGTAGCGAGTTGCTCAGTGCTTAGGTTGGGCACAAGCTACTCAAGTATGGAGGTTGGTGAGTTCTTAGAATGGATCTATTTTGTTTGTCTATGGAGAATAGGTTAATTTTCTATGTATTCTAGGATGATCAATTTAAAAAAATGCCTGCACAAAGTAGTATGACAATTTAAAAATAGAGTTTGCCAAAGATGAGGTCATAATTAAGAATTGAACATCAAGAATATATATAGTTATCGAGGCTATTAGGAAACCATAAAATATCTTGCCTTAAGCCTCTATCAGGAGATAGGAAAAGAAAAAACCATATTTACACATCAATCTAAGCAGTAATGGTTCACCCTCAAATTAATTCATCCAATTGGTTTGGTTCCATAAGCCTGTGTTAGCCATTGATTATGGATATTGGGCACTCTTCAATTAATAAAAATTAGTTGATAGAGTGATTAGTCTAAAAGAGTTTAGAATAATTAAAATATTCTATTTTTAAGAAACCACAAAGAGTAACGAGCTCATATCTAATTAATTGGTGAATATAAAATGTCACACACAAAAGCTTAGAACACTCTTATTAGATTAGAGAAAATTATCCATGGAGTTAAATAATTTGAGTGGTCAAGTTTAGAGAAGAGAGAGAGACCAGCTTGACTAATTAAGAAATGGTTAGAATGGCTTGATTAATTTGAGTGCTAAATTAACAAAAATAATTTAAAGAGTCATATTATACCAATTAAATTAAGGAGATAATTTAATTGGTGTCATGTGGCAATTTAATTAGTAAAGGTCAACTTAAGGAGTTAAGTTGATTTAATTAACTTAACGAGTTAAGTTAATCTAATTAAATTAAGGAGTTAATTTAATTAGTAAGTTAATCCAATTTTGGGAGAAAAATTAAAATGAAAGAGTTTATCTTAAATTGATGAGTTGTTATTTTAATTTTAGAAATTAAAATCCAACAATGCTAGCTAATACATATGCAATTTGCCAATGTGAGGGAAGTGTGGTGGAAGCTTCCAAGAGCTTCCTAACACACATAAATACCCCATATACACTCCCTATGTGAATATTTGTGTGGCACTAGGATCTAAATATTTTCAAAAAATAAAAAAAAACTAAAAACACTAGCCCGCACAACTCCACAAGGATCTAGACATGCATAGGATTCAGATTTATAGGAGAAGAATGCCTGGGTGAAAGCAGAAAATTCAAAGAGCAAGAAAACTCTCTTCAACTGTCAAACAAACTCTTCACCAGTGCAATAGAATCACCACCTATTTTCCTCTAGATGGACTCTCCATTTTGTTTGAAATTTTTACTGGAACTACTCAACCCTTTGAAGATTCTTTAGTCCAAATTTTAGACTGATTAGAACACCAAAGGTACTTTCAAAAGAAGCAAAAATTGGTTGCTAGAAATTGCTCTAGTCAAGAGCAAAAGCAACCAAAATATATTGCCTCTAATGTAAATGTCCACACAGCAAATCTATGGTCTATTCTCTAGACAAAGGCTGGAAAATTTGTAGAGATTAAGGGAAGAAAGGCTGGTAATATTAAGGTGGAAGGAGGAGAGAGAAGAAGAGAGTGATGGGAGGCTAACAACGTAAATTCCTACTACACAATATTGTTGGGAGAAAATCACACAAAATGTGCACACTTCACATGCATCTGGCCAGCCAATCTATCATATCCATAAATAGGAGTGGTCACACACCTCTCACAAAGATGTGATGCCAAGTGTCCCTTGCTTAGATGGCTACTAACTAGTGATTAGTGAATTTAATTGAAGCACAAATTTTATCTAATGAAATGTCTTGCGATTAAATTCTAATTCTTATTAAATGAACTCTTCATTTAATAATTCTCCCAAAAATAATCTCTTCAACTTAATTAAATTAACATTAAACACTTTAATTTAATTAATAATCATTTGATTTAACTCTTAAGTCAAAGCGCTTAACAATTTAAGCTAGTCAAAATTAACTAAACCCTTAAATTAATTTTGACCAATTGATAGTCATGTGACATAAATTTATTAACCTTTAAGTAATTTACATTAATTTAACTCTTAAATTAATTTGACCAATTTAACAATTTAATTGATCAAACCAAAACGACTACAATTTTGCCTCATCCAAAAATTGGTCAGTAATTTTCTAACTCTTAGAAAATTCTCCTTCCTTCAATAGACCATGTCATTGGCTTTTGTATGTGATCTATTAGGTTCTACCATTCATTAGACATAGGCTCACAACACCTTGTAACTTTTGGAATACCAAATATTCATTTTAGTTTAAACTCCTTTAAACTAAGTGACTCAATTCAATTAATCTCATTAATTGAAGAGTACCCAATCTTTATGGTCGATGTCCAACCTCAAGCTCATGGAGCCCAACTAATTGGCCAACATGAATGCCCTTGAAAATCCATTCTAGCATTACGCATACCATGCAAATATGGTCCTTTCGTCTTCTATCTCTCAAAAGAGACCTAAGGCAAGATATTTGTCGGCTCCCTAATAGCCTCGATACTATCTTTCTATTCTTAATATTAGATTTCCTTTATGACCTCATCTTTGGAAATGCCTTCCCAAATTGCCACATCACTTTGCATAAGGATTTCTTGGAATTGATTGTTATAGAACACAGGAGATGCACTCACCTTTCACAAAGATAAGAAGTTAGATTCTATCTTGAATCTCATGAATCTCCATGCCAAGTAGCTCATACCCAATCTCAACCTAAAAGACCTACTAGGTGGTCAAGAAAGAGTTAAAGTATGAGAGCCAGACACAAGGTCACCATGGACTCTCACGTTAGAGGACTAATAATATGTACTAATGTAAGTAGGAGAAATAACCACTATCGACTTGCAACTATGGCTATCTAGTGGATTCTTCGATGGGTTTTTAGTGTCTTGTTCTCTAACAAGTACTCACTAACATGCACCTGTATCTCATACAGTTGCTCATGAAATGGAGCAATCTCAAATCCTTGGATTTATGCATTATTAGTGAAAGTCTATTCAAATCTTAGATGCTCCATCTCATAAGATCCAATGAATTGGAGGATTTAAGATTACAACTATGTGAGGCTTATTCCATGGTCACCAAACCAAGTCTCATAGTCATAGGAGATCTAAGGGCTTCATCCAAATGCTAGTGAAATGAAACAAAGTATAAGATGAAAATGGCCATATAAAGAATATCATTCAATCAAGATTGTGCCATGAGTAAAGTAGTTTACAAGGCCAATCTCATCCAACAACATGGCCAATTACATTATTATTGAAATAGTACCCTGCAAGCTAATGGGATTAGCTTTGTACAAACTATTACCTTGTAAGACAATCTTGATTGAATGATATTCTTAATATAACCACTTTCATATTATGCTTTATTATACTTCACTTGCATTTGGATGAAGCCCTTACATCACTTTAGACTGTGGGACTTGGTTTGGTGACGATGGAATAAGTCTCATAAGGTCATGATCTTAAAACTTTCAAGTCATAGGATTTTGTGAGATAGGGCATCTAAGATCCAGATAGACTTATACTAATGATGCATAAATTCAAGAGTTGGAGATTACTCCATTCCATGAGCAACTATATGAGATACGGGTGCATGTTAGTGGGTGCTTATTAAAGAATAAGGCATTGAAGTCCCATCGAAGAATCCACTAGATAGTTGAAGTGGCAAGTTTGTAATGACTAATTCTTTTGCTTACACTAGTGCATATTATTAGTCCTCTAACTTGAGGATCCATGGTAATCTTGTGTTCGGTCTTCATGCTTTAACTCATCATTGATCACTTAGTGGGTCTTTTAGGTTGAGATTAGGTATAAGCTACTTGGCATAGAGGTTTGTTAGATCCAAGAAGAAATTCGACTTTTCACTATTATAAAGAACGAGTATATCTCCTATGTGTTTTATAATAATCGATTCCAAAAAATTCTTGCGCAAGGTGGTGTGATAATTTGGAAAAGAAGTTTTCCAAAGATAAGGTTGTACAAATAGATTCGAACATTGAGAATAGAGACATAGTATCGAGGCTATTAGGGAGCCAACAAATATCTTGCCCTAGGCCTCTTTCAAGAGATAGAAGAATTTGCATGGAAAGCGATGATAGTTCTCCAAAATATTCATTTCAGTCAATTAGTTGGGCTCCATGGGCTTGAGGTTGGACACGACTATGGAGATTAGGTACTCTTCAATTAATGAATTTAATTGAATTGAGTCTACTACTTTAAAAGGAGTTTTAAACTAGAATGAATATAAAATATTCAAAAGTCACAAGGCATTTTGAGACCATGTTCAATGAATGGTAGAACCTATTTGGTCACACACAAAATTCAATTAGCTTCCTAATTGATGGAGAGAATATTCTAAGGAGTTAGAAAAGAGATCTCTCTATCCTAGTGGATTGAATTTTGGTGCTAAATTTGAAGGTCAATTTTGGCTTGATTGATTTAAGAGTTAAATTGATCAACTAATTTAAGGGGTTAAATTAGACCAATAATTAAGGATTTAATTATTTGGTGCCAACATGACTATCAGTTGGTCAAGTTAACTTAAAGAGTTAGTTAACAATTAAGCTTACAGAGTTAAGCTAGTTTGACTTAAAAAGTTAAGTCAAAGCATAATTAATTAAATTAAAGAGTTTAATTTGATTAATTAGGAAGAATGCATTTTTGGAGGGAAGACTCAAATGAGATTTGAGATGGCATCTTAATTAATTTGAAATGGATTCCAAATGTAATTAAGATGCAAATAAAATTCAAATGAAATTTGGATTCCCTTGTCACCTTGGCATCTTGGCCCTCCTTTCATGGAATGTGTGATATCACCTTGTTATCACAAAAATCCATATTTATATATAGATATATCATGGGAGTCGACCAGAGATAGAGTATGGTGTGAAAAAGGTGTGAAGAATTAGATTCTTCATTTTTCTTTCCAAAATCAACCCCTTGTGCAAGCTAGTATTTCATATGTTGAAGGCCTAGCTTTTCTTCCTTCTCCTACCAAAATTTGGCCTTTTTCATCCCCAATTCCCTCGTTCTATTTTAGCTTATGAATTTAGAAAATTTAGAAAATTTTATTGGTGTGTGAACTATCTCAATTGAGGCAAGACGTGTAGCTTGCTCTGTTTTTGGAGAGCTCCTTGCGTGAGGTCCAAATTTGAAAATTTCTCTAGGACAATACAAAAGGCCAATTGATCTGAATATTTGATTGAAAACTCTCCAAGGTGTTGGCTAACTTCAATAATTTTTTGGAAGTTTTGGAGGCTATTTGGTAGGGTGATCGTTGCTATTCTTTTGCTGTGCTACGAGTAGATAGAATATGGAATCACTGAAGAGGTCACTTATTTTATTCTGGATTTGCTTATCAAGATAATCCTCTATCTAAATTTAAATCCAAAGCATGATTATATCCTTGTAATGCTTGTAGGCACTAGTTATTTCATGTTCTAAAGTTTTGATTATAGATCTTAGTGCCTATCTTGCTTTCATTCATGCCTAATTAGTTTCCCATTTCTCCCTCCTAAAGAGGTTACCTCATGTGTTGAGAAATACCTCTTTACTAGATTTTCTCCAACCATCTTCTTTCTTCTCCAACTCTCTCATACCTTTCTCCTTTTTCCATCTTCTTCCTCCTCCACATTCTAGCATATTGAGAGAGGATTAAGAGTGCATCAAACTATGTGGATTAGCTTTAGAGGCATAACAAGTGGTGTGCTTAGAGTTGGTGAATAAGATACTTCAAGTTGAAGACCATTTTTGGAAATTTCTCTTAGCCGGAGGTTTTGGTGATTTTCTCGCTGTTTTTCAGCCACTTTTTCATCATGTTGGTGGTCATTTGTTGAGTGAAAGTTGCTGGACTTGTTGATCCTAGGGGTAGAGAAGAAGATCTAAGGACAAGAAGAGATAGATCTTGCTTGGACAGTATTCTAGAGGAAGATCTTCTTAGTTGCCTCCAAAACTCTCTTTCAAGGTAATTTCTCATGTTTTAAAATCCTTAGTTATGGCATGAAATAAGATTCATAGTTAGAGGAATTGCAAGTTAATTTGTGCTTTAATTTTGTAATTATTTTGGATTTTGTAATACTTCTGTGTTTCAAGTGGTATTGGAGCTAATTTTATGCCTAATTTTAGATTTGTTGGATTGATTCATGTGATCAATTAATTCTAGGACTCCAATTTCTTGATGGAGTTCATGGATTTAAGATTTTGGAGTTGATGCATGTGGCTCTCTATGTGTTGAATAGAAAAATGTCAATATGTGCTTAATTGTGAATTTCATATGTTGGCATAAGTTTCAATTCAAATCCTATTATGTTAAATGTTGATTTGGTATTGGATGTTAAATGCTGGAAAGGTTTGGATCCAATTAGATTGGAGTTACTTGATGTTGTTTGAGGAATAGTGATTATTCCTTAGATTTGATTTTTGAAGCATTTTCAATTCTTTAATTTTTGTTTTTAAAGGTGTTTATAATCTAAAAATTTGTCAAATTTTGTGTGACATTGAGTTATGGAGGTGCCCATGGAGTTTGGAGCAAAAAACTACACAAAATGAGGGACTAGACAAGACTCTAGGTGGCTCGACACAAACTGCTGCCTAGGTTGCCAGCTCAATAGGCAGTGGGCACACCATGTGTGTGCTTGCCATGCATTTAGGTGGGAGTCCTAGGGGAGCAACATGCCATGGCTGCCTTGAGGTCATCTTAGGCTTGTTTTGTGCTATTTTATGTTTCTTAAAGTTTCATGCAAATCTTGATGCATAATTATTGTGTAAGTGTCTAATGTAATGTTAAACATTTTTGTTTTCTTTTAAGATCAACTTTAAGTATGCACTTTAAGTTTGTGTAAAATTGAGACGTATAAGTATTATGCTTAATTTTACCTATAAATTAATTGTTGAATTGAATGTCAATTCTAGCTATTATTTATTTAATTGTTGAATGGATGGTGGATGTATGGGGATAAGCATGAGCCGTCACAATGGTTTAATTAAAATTCAATATTGATTGAATGAGTTGTGTTAAATGAGGCTTGCATGCCTCTTAATCTTGTACCTTGTAATTGTTATAAGAGTAAAACTCTTAGGTGGTGAAGTTTTCTTGATTTCTTGTAATTGTTGTAAGGAGATGAAGAAGGCCAAGAGAATCAAGGAGGCTTGAAGACCCATGAATGCATAGGATATATTAATGTAATAGATAGGATCTATTAATTTAATCAACCCACCTAAATCAACTAAGTAGTGAATCTATAGCTTTAAGTGAACTACTTGGTTAAGGCTCTTGCTTATCCTAATTTTAAATGCATGCTAGGTTTATTTACTTATTTATGCTTTCTTTATTCTATTGATGCATGGTGAAATAAGTTTAGGGTAGAGAACCTAAATAAGTAAAGGGAAAAATGATGATATCTTTCAAGCAAAAATTCCCTCACTTAGAGGAGTCTAAGTTTGAACAATATTAAGTCAATTAGATAAAGTTAAATCAGGTTTAATAATCAAAGCCTTTTAACAATAGGTGTGTGACATGAGATCATGAGATGCTATCATAATCATGTGTTGGCTCATGAGTCATAGGACACATTATTGGTGGAAAGCTATGGTTACTACCTTTGCATAAGATGCATTTTAATGTAAATTTACTATGACATTATCTCACGAGTCATAGAATGATCACAGCTAAATTTACAATTAAAGGCTGGTTGGTATGTCCAACTTGACACTTAGTAGTATGTATGTCACATGAGTTATGAGTCTATATGAAAAGTGAGGCAAAAACACATCAAAGGTTGTTTAGAGATGTAATTGGTAATTCTTACCTACCTTAGGGTCATGAGTAGATGTCTCACAAGTTGTAGTTCCATAATTGATCATTTGGACCTTAGTTCTCACTAGGTATGATTTCCCAAATTTCTTATGAGGGTAAGAAATTTGATAAAATAATAGGAGCAAAACATGCTTGAAAGACCATAATCATGTTTTTAATATCAAATTCAATAAAATGCTTGTATTCTTTTCTTCATTTATGTGATTTGTGAAATCTCAAGAATGGCTCAAAATCCACTATGATGTAATAAATTAATCGGACTGAACTATTGCGATTAGCTAAGAAACCTCAAGATTGTTTGACTTTGAGAAAAAAACATGTATCTTAACTCAAAGTCCACCTAATACCCTCAGCAAAGATGTCGATCAAGAGGGATGTAAGACGATCACGAAATAGGTAGAGGATGAACTCTAAACCTATTATCTCATGATGACATCTATGTCCAATGAGGTCTAAAATCACATGAATATGAAAAGTGCTGTGGAGATTCATTTGCACCTACAAGAGTTGTGTGACATGCAAATGAAGTACGAATGATACGTGCTATCAAAGTAGCTCTATAGGACTAGGATGATTGAGGGGTCTAGTATCTATAATCATGGTCTCAAGATGATTGGGCTTATTAAGAAGCTCATTACTTTGGAAATAGTTATGAACAATGACCGTATGTGGACTTGGTCCTACAATCATTGCTGAGCTCATTTGACCAATTTGTGATGAACTTTAACATTTAAAATAAGAAGTCACAATCAATGAATTGGCTAACATGTTGGCAATCATGGAGGCAATGATGAAGAAAGATAATCCTCTAATGATTACTTTCTCTTCCCAATCTAAATGCCTCAAAGATAAGAAGAAAGGGGGTAAAAAGAAAAAGAGTTCTTCTTCAAAGGGGAAATAACTATTGATGGTGTTAGACATAGTTAAGAAGAAGAAAAAGGATAAGCAGGATGCCACTTGTTTCTATTATGGTGAGATAGGCCATTAGAAGCACAATTGCAAAGAATATCTTGCAATCTTTGGGAAGGGTATGTTCTTTATTGAAGTGCACTTAATTTCAAATTCTTTCTCATGGGAATTTGATGTTGCATGTGGTTCTCACCCCTATAATTTGTTATAGAGGATGAAAAAAAGGAGTCTAAGTGATGGGAATTTGATCCTCCACCTCGGCAATGGTGTAATGGTTGCGGTTAAGGTTGAAGGCATAATAAAGTTAGACTTGAAGAATTCCACTATTGTACTTGATCCTTGCTTATATGTATCAAATATTTTTAAAGACATCATTTCAATTCCTCTTTTAGATAATAAATGATATGATTTTTCTATGTTGAATGGGAAGTGGAAAGCATAAAGAATGGCTCTTTAATTGCTATTGGTATGCTTAGTATTGAATTATATATTTTAGATTCTCAAACATCACTTATGCACTTTCAACAAAGCTATGAAAGAAAATTAGATAACCAATAAAATGCATACCTTTGGCATGCTAGACTTGGACATATTTCCAAGAAAAGGATGAACAAGTTAGTAGCCCATAAATTACTAAATGCCAGAGGATTAAAGGATCTACCTACTTGTGAGTTTTGTTTAAAAGAAAAAAATGACTAAAGCTCCTTTTGTAGGACAAATGTAGTGATCCACTAGTCCTTTAAATTTTATTTATATGGATGTTTGTGGTCTCCTAAGAGTTTGTGCAAAAGAAGGTTATTCTTACTTCATTATGTTTACTAATGACCACACTCAGTTTGGATGTGTGTCTTATGAAGTACAAGTCCAAAACCTTTGAAAAGTTCAAAAGTATAGGAATGACATAGAAGAATAATTAGGGCTTAGTATCAATGCTTTTCGATTGGATCAAGGTGTTAAATAGTTGAGTATTGAATCCTTAGACTATCTAAAAGAGAATGAGATTATCTTACAATGGACCCCACCCGGCATACCCCAATATAATAGAGTAGTCAAAAGGAGAAATCATACATTGTTGGGTATAGTACTTCCATGATGAGCTTCAACAATGTCCCTATCTATTTTTGGGGATATACCCTAGATACGTTAGTGAGACTACTAAATGTAGTACCCTCAAAGTTAGTGCTAAAGATACCACTTGAGATGTAGTTTGGCAAAGCACCCTCTCACTCTTATTTAAAAGTTTGGGGGTCATTCCTCTATGTTAAGAGGCTAGTGGGAGACAAGTTGGATGTGAAATCTACCTTGTGCAAGTTTATGGGATACCTAAAAAAGTCTTTGGGTTATTACTTTTATGGTCCCTTAGAAAACAAATTATTTGTATTAAGGAACGCCAGCCTTCTAAAAAAGGAATTTTTATTAGATAGAAAAGACATTATTGTTGAACTTGATAAAGTAGAAGATGATAGAAATAAAAGAACATCCCAAAAGGTTTGGATTTCTTTATGAGATAGGCCAAATGGATAGTGATCCAAAGACCTATAAAGAGCTATGTTTGACATAGATTTGGGTTATTAGGTTGAGGCCATGAAATCTGAAATGGACTCCATATACTTCAACAACGTATGGACATTTTAGAAGGTATTGTACTCATTGGTTGCAAGTGGATCTATAAATGAAATCTTGGAGTTGATGGAGAGGTTATACTTTTAAGGCTAAACTAGTGGTAAAAAGTTATACACAAAGACATGGTATTAATTTTGAGAAATTTTTTTTGCCAATCACTACACCTAAATCCATAAGGATTATGCTTGCCCTAGCTACTTATTATGACTATGAAATTTGGCAAATGGATGTAAAGATCACCTATCTCAATGGTAACACTGATAAGAAAATTTGCATGGAGCAACCATAAGGTTTTATATCTAAAAGAAATGAACAAGAGGTTTGTAAATTCCAAAGGTCTTTGTATGGACTCAAGTAAGCATCCAAAAGTTGGTACATACATTTTGATGAGACAATCAAATTGTTTAGCTTCATAAAAAATATGTATGAGTCATGTGTGAATAAAAAGACTTAGTAAGAGTTTAATACAATTTATTGTACTTTATGTTGATGACATTCTTCTTATTGGGAATGTGAAAAAGATGTTAGAATGTACTAAAGCATGGTCATCTTCACAATTTTCTATGAAGGATTTGGGAGAAGCATCCTTCATACTAGGAATATAAATCTATAGATGTAGATCAAAGAGGATGTTACGGCTCTCCTAATCAACGTATATTGACAAGATACTAAAGAGGTTCAATATGGAAGAATCCAAGAAGAGATATCTCTCAATGGAATATGGCATTTGTATATCTAAGTTTATGTCCCCTAAGATCGAGGTGAAGAGAAAAAGGATGTCCCACATACCTTATGCATTCGCCATTGGAAGCATAATGTATGCTGCTCAATGTATGAGATCGAATATAACTGATGCTCTGAGTGTTACGATTTGTTACAATCTAATCTTGGTAAGAGCCACTGGAAAGCCGTTAAAACATTCCTTAAGTACTTTTGAAGAACTAAGGATTTGTTTCCTATGTACGACAATAGAGAATTGAAACTAGAGGGATTTTAGGATCCTAGTTTTCTATCCAATTAAGATGACCTAAAATCCACATTTGGATTTATATTTTGCATTAATGGTGGTGTGGTAAGTTGGAAGAGTTCAAATAAGATACCAAGATCGACTCAACCACTGATATAGAATAAATTGCAGTATCAAACACCACAAAAGAAGATGTTCAGATGAAAACTTTCATCCAAGAGTTGGATGTAGTACTTAGCATGAAAAAGCTAATAGTAGTTTATTGTGACAACAATTAGCCATTACACAAGCAAAGGAACCAAGATCTCATAAGCGATTCAATCACATTTTAAGGTGATATCATTTGATTTGAGAGATCATTGATAGAGGCAACATTTGAGTGGAAAGAGTTTCCTTAGAAAAGAATATAGTAGATCCACTCACTAGGCCCTTTATACAAAAGGTATTTGAAAGGCATCTTAAGAAGATGGGCTTAAGGACTATAGGGAATTAGCTTTATGGTAAGTGAGAGATTGTAGGAATAGTACCTCGCAAGCTAATTAGATTAGCATGTATTGCTACTCCATGCAATAGTCTTGATTGAATGATATTCAGTAAAATGGTTATCTTCATCTTATGTGTTCATGATTTTTAAAAAACTATGGGAAATAGTCACACATATGATAGTGATTATGAAATAAGTCTCTATGGTCATGATTTTAAATATTTCAAGTCATAGAATCTTACAAGATAGGGCAGCTAAGATTCAAATAGATTTACACTAACAATTCATGCTTTAAGGAGTTGGATATTGCCCCATTTCATGGGCAATCTAGGTCAGATATAGATGTATATTAGTGGGCTTGTTAGAGAATAAGTTCATTGAAGACTCGCATAGAGAAACCACAAGATAGTTGAAGTGGCACGTTGGTAGTAGGAAATTCTCTAGCTTACGATGGTGTATATAAGTAGTCTTTGACTTGAAAAAAAAAAGCAGTCTTTGACTTGAGGTTCTATAGTATCCTTGTATTTAGGTCCTTGTGCTTAGATTTTTCTTTGACTATGTAATAGGTTACCTGGGGCTTAGGCAGGGTACACGCTATCTAAGTATGGAGGTTAGTGAGTTCTAAGAATGGATCCATTTTTCTCGTCTGTGGAGAACGGTTTGATCTTTTATGTATTCTAGGATGATCGATTTCAAGAAATCCTTGCGTAAAGTAGTACAACAATTTGAAAAAAATGTTTTTCAAAGTTGAGGTCATAATTGAGAATCAAACATTAAGAATAGATACATAGTTATTGAGGATATGAGGAATCTACAAATATCTTGCCCTGGGTGTTTTTTGGGAGATAGAAAATGGAATGACCATATTTGCACAACTATCCAATTGGTTGGGCTCCATGGGCCTGTCCAAGACATTGACTATGGAGATTGATACTCTTCAATTAACAGAGATTGATTGATAAAGTGATTAGTTTAAAAGAGTTTAGACTAATTAAAATATTTGATATTCAATAAATTACGAAGATTTGTCCCACGTCTAATTAATTAATTGGTGAACCTAAATGGTCACACACACAAAATCCTAGAACACTCTTATTAGATTGGAGAAAATTACTTAAGGAGTTAGATAATTTGAGTGGTCAAGTTTGGAAAAGATAGAGACCAACTTGACTAATTAAGAATTGGCCATAATGGTTTGATTAATTTAAATATTAAATTAATCAAAATAATATAAAGAGTTAAATTAGATCAATTAAATTTAGGAGTTAATTTAATTAGTGCCATGTGACAATTTAATTAGTAAAGGTCAGCTTAATAGTTAGTTGATTAAGTTAATCTAATTAAATTAAAGAGTTAATTAATTTAATTAGTAAGATAATCTAATTTTAGAGAAAAAATTAAAATGGAAGGGTCTGTTTTAAATTGATGAGTTGTCATTTTAGTTTTAGAAATTAAAATCTAACAAGGTTAACTAAAAAGCATGCAAGTTGGCAATGTGAGGGAAGTGCAATGGAAGCTTCCAAGAGCTTTTTATTGGCATTATAAATACCCCACATGCACCCCACATGTCCATCCCTTCATGCCCAATTAGCTTCCTATTTTTCCATCCAAAAGAGGTTACCTCATGTGTTGAGAAACACCTCTTCACTAGATTCTCTCCAACCATCTTTTCTCTCCTCCAACTCCCTCTCACCTTTGTCTTTCTGCATCTTCTCCCTCCTCCATATTCTATCAAATTAATAGAAAATTAAGAGTGCACCAACATATGTGGATCAACTTTAGAGGCATAAAAAGTGGTATGCTTCGAGTTGGTGAGCTTTAGATATTTCAAGTTGATCATTTTTGAAAATTTCTCTTGGCCTTCTATTTTGGTAATTTTCTTACTGTTTTACCACCATTTTAGCTTTATCTTGGAGGTCATTTGTTGAGCAAACATTTCTGGGCCTATTTTTCCTTGATGCGGAGAAAAAGATCTAAGGAGAAAAAGAGATAAATCTTGCTTAGAAAGTGTTTGCCTTCAAAATTCTTTTTCAAGGTAATTTATCTTGCTTTAAAATCCTTAATTATGGCATGAAATAAGATCCACGGTTAGAGGAATTGGAAGTTAGTTTTTTTTTTAATTTTTTGGAACCTTGCAATACTTCTTTCTTTCATGTCATATTGGGATAGTGAAAGTAGTAACAAATAGTCAAATGTTTTTTTTCAATCTGAATGCTATTCAAGAGTAATTTGCAAGGATGAAGGTTATATTTATTAATGTAAGTGATGGAAAGGACAAACACTTAGTACAAATTGAGAAGTTAAAGCAAACATGGTAAGCTTGCTTTCTCAATAATCAGAGTCATAGATGGCAAAATTTACCATTTGAATAAGAAATTGAGCATGGCGGTTATGGAGCTAGTAGTAGCTACAATGAAGTTCATTCCACAAAAAGTAGAACTAGAAAGGGTAGAAGGAATAAGAGATATGATGACAATTTAGCAACATTAAAATGAAGATCTATTCTTTTCAAGGTTAAAACAACCATAATTCATACCTTTAGTAAGAAAGGAAGGTGGATCTCACGTTTGAATATCACAATTATTGTAAAGAGAAGAAGGTGAAGTTGACTGCTATAGAATTCACATATTATGCTCTGTTTGATAGGACCAAGTCATATTGAGTAGATGATGAAATTTGAAAAAGCCTATAGATACTTGGGCTGACATGAAGGCTATCATGAGAAGGCGGTTTGTATCGAGCTATTATTATAGGGAGTTATATCTATTGGAATAGCGCCACATAAATCAATTTGATTGGCATGTATTATTACTAGGTGTTTGTTGGAGAACAAGTTCGTTGAAGGGGCGATTAGAGAAACCATGAGGTAGTCATAGTGGCATGTTGCTAGTGGCAAGTTCTCTAGATTATGATGGTGCATATAATTAGTCCTTTGTATTTAGATCCTTGTGTTTTGATTTTACTTTGACCACGTTGTGGATCACATGAGGCTTAGGTTGGGCACAAGTGACCTAAGTATGGATATTGGTGAGTCCAAAGATGGGATCCATTTTGACCATTAGTGAAGAATAGGTTGATCTCCTATGTATTCTAAGATGATCGATTCTAAGAAATTCTTGCGCAAGGTGATGAAAATTTTGAAAAGGAGTTTTTCAAAGTTGAGGTCATAACAGGGAATAGAACATCAAGAATAGATACATAATCATTAACGTTATTAGAGAGCCAACAAATATCTTACCATAGGCTTCTTTTGGGATATAAAAGATGGAATGACAGTATTTGCATGACAATAGCAAGCAGTAATGGTCCACCTCAAAATAATTCATTCATCAACTTTGTTGGGCTCCATGAGCTTGTTGCTAGACATTGACTACGGAGATTGGACACTTTTCAATTAATGGAGATTAATTGATAGAGTTATAAGTTTAAATGAGTTTAAACTAATTTGAATACTTTTAATGTTCAAGATATCATAAAGAGTTGTAAGCCCATGTCTACTGAATTGGTGGACCTAATGGGTGACACACAAAAGTCAATGAATACTTTTATTTGATAAAAGAAATTTTCTAAGGAGTTAAAAAATGTAATAGGGTGTTTTTCTCCTAAGGAAGAGAGAGCAAATTGGCTAATTATCAATTGGTCACTTTGGCTTGATTAATTTACGTATTAAATCAATTAAAAATAATTTAAATATTTAAACTAAGTCAATTAAATTAAAGAATTAATTTAATTGGTGCCACGTGACAATTTAATTAGGTAAAGTCAACTTAAAGAGTGAAGTTGATTTAATTAACTGAAGGAGTTAAGTTCAACTAATTAACTTAAAGAGTTAAGTTTAATTAACTTAAGGAGTTAAGTGCGAACCAGGATCTAAAATGCAAATGATTTAGATTAAGGGTAAGGATTACCTTGTTTTTCAGCCAAAAACCAAGAAAGCTAGAGGAAAGCTCTTGACTCCTTGAAGACTGCCTTCCAGTGGCATAATACAGTAGCGACCAAAATTCCCCAACCAAATGAATTTTTAGGGAGCTAAAAATTTTACAGGAGCTCCATGACACCATGCTTAATCTATAGTCCAAATATTAGCTCAATCAAAGCTTGGAAAAGTCCCCCCAAACTACCTCTAAGTCTCTGCCAGAAATTGGATCTCCAAAAGCAAAGCAATCTTATCATCTTGCCTCCACTGTAATGATCGATGCACTAATGCTATATCCTATTCTCCTCAATATTATGAAGGCTGAATTGGAGGTAGGAGAAGAAAGAAAAGTGAAGCTTCAACACATGAAGTAACACTTGGGAAATAGAGCGAAATTGAGATAATCTAATTCAGATGGAATGAGAGAGCACCTTATGTAGTTGGCTGTGTGACTCCACATCTATATATAGAGTGAGGATGGTGTGATGCCAAGGTGGCATCACACCTACCTCAAGGTGGCCGCCTAGTTGGTCTTGCAAGTTGGCATTGTGAGTTTTTATTTTCGATCCAAAATTTATTCTCCATTTTAATTAAATTAAACTTCTTTAATTTAATTAATTAATTTGACTTAATTCTTTAAGTCAATTAGCTTAACCCTTTAAGCTAACTTGACCAATTGATAATGATGTAGCATCAAATAATTAACTCCTTAATTAGTTAGTTTAATTTAACTTCTTAAATTAATTGGATCAATTTAACTCCTTAGATTGACCAAGCTAAAATTGACCACAACCTTTATGTCAATTTGTCAACCTCCAATTTTTTCATGTAGAAATTTTCTAACTCCTTAGAAAATTCCACTTTATCACCTAGGATATGCAATTGGCTTTTGTGTGTCACTCATTAGGTTTTACCACTCATTAGACATAGGCTCACAACTCTTTGTGACTTTTGAATATCTTATATTTATATTATATTATATTCCTTTAAACTAATCGACTCAATTCAATTAATCTCCATTAATTGAAAAGTACCCAATATCTATGATTGATGTCCAACCTCTAGCCCATGGAGCCTAATTAATTGGCCAAAATGAATGCTTTTGGAGAATCATTCTAGCTTTATGTATTCTATGCAAATACAGTTCTTCCATCTCCTATCTCCCAAAAAAGACCTAGGGTAAGATATTTGTTGGCTCTTCAATAGCCTTGAGGCTATGTCTCTATTCGAATTTTGGATTCTATTTTATGACTTCATCTTTGAAAAACCCCTTTTTCAAATTATCATATTGCCTTGCGTAAGGACTCATTAGAATTGATTATTATAGAATACCTAGGAGATGTACTCGTCTTTCACAACCACAAAAAGTCAAATCCTATCTTAGATCTCACAAATTTTCATGTCTGAGTAGTTAATACCCAGCATTTATTTGAACAACCCGCAATGTGGTCAACGAAGAGCCAAAGTATGAGGACCTAAACATAAGATTACCATGGATCCTCAAGTCAAAGGACTAATTATATACACTAGTGTAGGCTAGAGAACTTGCCACTTTAGCTATCTAGTGGATTCTTTGGATAGGTCTTTAGTGCCTTATTCGCTAACAAGCACCCACAAACATACATTGATATCTCTTATGGCATTGCTCATGAAATAGAGTAATATCCAACTCCTTGGATTTGTGCATCATTAGTGCAAGCCTATTTGAATCTTAGACGCTGTATCTCGTAAGATCCTATAACTTGGAAGATTTAAGATCACAACTGTATAAGATTTATTTTATGATCACTATTCAGTATGTAATCAAGTCCCATAGTCTGTATTGGATCTAATGGCTTCAACCAAATGCTGGTGAAGTAAATATATGCATTAGATGAAGATGGCCATTTATAGAAAATCATTTAATCAAGATTATGTCACAAATGAAATAATTTACAACGCCAATCTAATTCGCTTGCGTGGTACTATTTCAATAATCTCCCACTTGCTCTAAAGCTAATTCCATATAGTATTAAGACCTATCTTCTTAAGATGTCCCTCAAAGACCTTTTGCAATAGTCTTTTTGCTAGTGGATTTGCTATGCTCTCTTTCAAGGCACCTCTCCCCACTTGAATATCACCTTTATCAATTATCTCTTGACGCAAATAATATCACCTTAATATGTGCTTGGATTACTGATGAGATCTTGGCTCTTTAGCTTGTGCTATCGCCCTATTGTTGTCACAAAAGACAGCTACAGGCTCAGTAATGCGAGGCACTATATCCAACTTTTAGATGAATTTTTTCATCTAAATACCTTTCTTTGTAGCTTCCAAAGCTGTAATATACTCCACCTCAGTAGTTGAATCGGTCGTGGTATCTTGCTTGGAACTTTTCCAACTCATCGTACTATCATTAAGGCAAAATATAAATCCAAAAGTGGAATTTAGGTCATCTACATCATATTGGAAACTAGAATTCAAAAACCCTTCAAGTTTCAATTCTCCATTGCTGTATACTAGAAACAAGTCCTTGGTCCTTCTCAAGTATTTAAGAATTTCTTTCACGGCACCCCAATGACTTTCACTAGAATTGGATTGGAAATGACTCATAACACTTAAAGCGTATGTGACATTCGATCTAGTATATTGAATGGCATACATTATGCTTCTAATAGATAGTGCACAAGGTATGTGGGATTTTTGTTTTTCATTTTTAGTCTTAGGGGCCTAAGACTTGGAGAAATGAAGGCCATGTCCTATGGGGATGAATCCCTTTTTGGATTCTTCCATACTAAACCTCTTTAGCATCTTGTCATTGTATGGGGTTTAGGAAATCCTTAGTATCCTCCTCAATCTATCTCTATAGATATTCTTAACACATAGGATGCATCACCTAAATCCTTTATAGAGAATTGAGTAGACAACTATGCTTTAGTACACTCTAACATCTTTATCTCATTCCCAATGAGAAGAATGTTATCGACATAAAGCACAACAAACAGTATATTACTCCTACTAGCCTTTTTGTACACACAAGGTTTATGCATATTTTTGACAAAGCCAAATAATTTGACTATTTTATTAAAATATATGTTCCATCTTCGGGATGCCTGTTTGAGTTCATAAATGGATCTTTGGAGTTTGAAAACTTTTGCTAACTCCCTTTGGATATAAATCCTTGCGGTTGCTCCATATAAATTTTTTCTTCAATGTTACTATTGAGGAAAGCAATTTTTACATCAATTTTCCATATCTTATGGTCATAGTATGCAGTTCTGGAAAGTAAAATCTAAATAGACTTAGGCATTATGATAGGTGAAAAGGTTTCTTTGAAATTAATGGCGAGTACTTGAGTGTAACCTTTTGCTACTAGTCGCGCCTTAAAGATTTTATCTCTCTATCATCTCCAAGCGTTTGCTTATAGATTCACTTACAACTAATGGGAATAGTTCCCATTTGTGAATCTACTAAAGTCTATACTTTGTTTGAGTACATAGAGTCTATTTTGGATTTTATGGCATCAAGTTATTGTCCTACATCTGTGTTTAACATAATTTCCTCATAAGTCTTCAGATCATTATCCAATTAGTCCATCTCATGAAGAAATTCAAACCTTTTGGGTTGCTTCTTGATTCAATTCGACCATCTTAGAGGTTATGTGTAAGGCCTTTGATGCTCACTTATTTTTTATGGCTTGTGGGATTTGATGATCATCTTAAACTTCATCAAGTTTAACAACAACACCATTTCCATCTAATAGAAAATCTTTTTCAAAAAAGGTGGCATTCCTCAAAACAAGTACCTTTTATTTTGAGGGATCATAAAAGTAATAGCCGAAGGACTCTCTTGGGTATGCCACAAACTTGCACAAGGTAGATCTACTATCCAACTTGTCTTTTACTAATTGCTTGACATAAGTTGAAGACCCTCAAACCCTTAAGTAATAGTAAGAGGGTACTTTTCCATTCCACATCTCATGAGGCGTCTTTAGCATTGACTTTGAAGGTATTACATTTAGTAGCTTATCTGTTGTTTCTAAGGTATATCCCCAAAACGATATGGGCACATTAGAAAAATTCATCATGGAGTATACCATGTCTAACAAGGTACTATTTCTTCTCTTGGCTACTCTATTTTGTTGGGGTATGTTAGATGGAGTCCATTGTGAGAGAATCCTATTCTCCTTTATATAACCTAAGAACTCAGTGCTTAAGTGTTCTCTTCCTTGATCCAATCAAAGAGTTTTAATATTAAGTCCCTTTTGCTTTTCTACTTCATTTCTATACTCTTCGAATTTTTCAAAAGTTTTGGACATATACTTCATGAGATACATATATCTAAATCGACTATAATCATCAATGAATGTAATTAACTAGGAATAGTCTCCTATCGCACTAACTCTTAGTGTGCCACATACGTTTGTACAGATCAAATCTAAAAGACTTCTGGTTCACTCTGTTTGTCCTACAAAGGGAGCCTTGGTCATTTTTTCCTTTAAACAATATTCATAAGTAAAAAGGTCCTCAATGCCACTAATATTTAAGGCTTTGAGAGCTTCTAACTTATTCATCCTATTCTTAGAAATATTTTCTAGTCGTACATGCCAAAGAATGGCATATTTTTGGTTATCTAATTTTATTTTGCTTGATTGAATGTGAATTAATGAAGTTTGAGAATCAAGTATGTATAATCCATTATGTAATGTACCTTGTGCAATTAAAGAACCATTCTTTAATGCTTTCAACACCCTATTCAAAATAGAAAAATCAAATCCTAATGTTCTTAACAACTTGGGGTACATAATAACAAGGATCTAATATAATGCAAGCGTTCCCCAAGTCCAACTTAATTATACCTTGAATTGTGGCGGCAGCTCTTACTCCATTTCCAATGTGGTGAATCATATCCTTTTCATTAAGTGTCTTTCTTATTTCCATCCCTTATAACGTATTAAAAAGATGAGAATCATGTGTGGTATCAAATACCCATGAGGAAGAATTAGTAGTCAAGTGCACATTATAGAAGTACATACCCTTCCCAAAGTTGGCAAGGTACTCCTTGCAGTTTTTTTCTAATGTCCCTTTTTGCCACAATGAAAATAAGTTGCATCAATTTTGTCACCTTTTTTTTTGCTTTACTCATTCCGAACCTTTCAAGGGTTGCTTCCCTTTCAAGGAAAAACTATTTTTCCTCTTACATTCCTTACTTGGGCCCCTAAGGCCTTTTGATTTGGAAATGCAAGCAAAAGAGGTTTTTCCTTTTTGATCGTCACCTCAACAGCTACCAACATGTTCACCAATTCATTAATCATCAGCTCTTGTTTGGACATATTAAAGTTCATAATGAATTGGTTGAACGAAGGGGGTAATGACTGTAGGATCAAATCCACATAGAGATCATTGTGAATAACCATGTTAAGTTGTCCAAGTTTCTCGATGAGTTCTATTATCTTGAGTCATGGTCATGGATATTAGAACCCTCTATCATGCTAGACCTAAAGAGTTCCTATGACAAAGTGAACCTTTTATGTTAGGTTTGGACACCATACAACTCTTGTAAGTGTTTGTAGATCTCATAAATATGTCTCATATACTCATGAGTCTTTTGGAGCTCATTGATCATTGATGCCATTATGAGGCATATTATTTGTAGAATATCATCTACAAACTTGTTGAACAATTCACAAGCTTCATTGGATGGGTGATCACCTAAGGTATTCGGTAGACTTCGAGGACATAGGTATTTCTTTTGGAGTCAAGAATGATTTTAACGTTCCTCAACCAATCATGAAAGTTAGGCCAGACAAGCTTATTAGTTTTGAAAATAGTGTCAAGTGGATTATTAGCCATTTTCTTTTTGAAGATTTGAAAATCTACAAGAGGCAAAAAAAAAAAAAAAAAAAGAGTATAAGAATGTGATTAATACTTAAGAAAGCATGTTCATGGTCATTGAAGCATTTTTTTCCTACTATTTTATCAAATCCTTCATCCCCTAGAAGAATTTGAAAATCTCATTTCCTAGTGAGAATCAAAATCCTAGGGACTTATAAGCAGACCTACTACTTGTGAGACATTCGCAAAAAATCAAAAAGTAAGCAACTTTTGCTAAATGCATCTCAAGCAACTCTTGATGTATTTTGCCTCACTTTTCATGTAGACTTATGAACTACTAGGTATTTAGTAGAACCTACCAATCATACTTTGATTCAAAATTGCTCCACGACATCCTACGACTCATGTGCCAATACATGGATAGCCTCAAATCAAAGGTGCATCATATGTTAGGTATATGGTCACAGCTTTCCACCATATGTGTGACCTATGACTCGTGAGAAATCACATGAACAATGGTAGCATTGTCATGCCACATACTAATGGTGGAAGACATGGATTAATTAAAATTTCTTTTAATTTGTAACTATTTTGAATTAATATTTGAAGTACTTAGAAATTCTAAGTAGAGGGTTTTTCTTGCTTGTAAAGATCTCATCAATTTTATCTTCTTATTTAGATTTCCTATATCCTAATTATACATCTCATACATCAATAGGATATAAAAAGCATAAATAAGTAAATGTGCCTAGCATGCTCCTAGGGTGGGATGACCATGAGCTTAACCAAGTGGTGCACTTGGTGTAATAGGTGCTCTACCTAGTTAATTTTAAGTGGGTTGATTAAATTTAACTATTACATAAGTGTATCCCGATACATTCATGGGTCTTCTTAGGTCTCCATGCCTCCAATGGTCTTTTTGGATCCTTGTAACATTTACATGAGAAGAAAAACCTCACTTCTAGTGATTATACTCTCATAACATTAATAAGATAGAAAATAAGCGACATGTAAGCCCTAATTTAATACAACCCTTTTTAACAACTTGAAATAAACAAAATCAATATTAAAGGCTTAGGTTCATCCTTATTCATTCATCATACATTCAATAATTAAATGAAAAATAAATAAATATAGAATTAATAATTAATTTTAACAATTAAATGCTTATCTCATAAATAATTAATTTGCTAAGCAAGAGTAAGCATAACATTTATGCATCAATGTTGAAGATTAACTTTAACAAGTTTTTAAAAGCAATAACATATGTCAAACATAATTTTGAGGACTTGCACTACACTTACGCATTTATTATTTGTGATACAAAACACCGTTGGTCACAAAAGAAGGCAAAATTCACACTCAAAACAAGCCTAAACACAAATTTCTTGCTATAAGCTTAGCTTGGGGACACGACTGGGCAATAAGCACGCACACGGTGTGTTCGCTATCTAGCTAGCACTCGGTCAGGGCTGATAGCAGCCCTATTTTGTAGTTTTGTGTGAGTCAAGTGAAATTTCACTCAACATTGGTGCACCAAAAAATTTAGGACACCTCCTAAGCATGAAATCACATAATATAGGTGAAATTGTTGCAAAGGCGTACTCTCAACAAGAGGGTATTGATTATGATGAAACTTATGCGCTCGTTGCATATCTTGAATCTATTCACATGTTGCTAGCTTATGCATCACATAAAAATTTCACTCTTTATCAAATGGATGTCAAAAGTGCCTTTTTAAATAGACATCTAAAAGAGAAGGTCTTTGTTGAACAACTTCCTAGTTTCAAAAATTCAAATTTTCTAAACCATATCTTTAAATTATCGAAACCTCTTTATGGTTTGAAGCAAGCTCCTAGAGCATGGTATGATAGTCTAAGCTCATTTCTTATCTCAAAAGCATTTTGCATGAGTAAAATAGATACTACACTTTTACAAAAATATCAAATGGTCATTTACTACTTGTTCAAGTGTATGTGGTTGATATAATTTTTAGTGGTATTCATAAGGATCTTTGTGTTGGCTTTGCATCGTGCATTACAATAGAATTCGAAATGAGTTTTATGGGTGAGTTAAATTTTTTCCTTGGACTCCAAATCAAACAAACCACCAATGGAATTTTTATATCTCAAGAGAAATATACTAAGGAACTTTGGCAAAAATTTAGAATGCAAGATTGTAGAGTCTAGCATTCCCATGGTTGTATTTACAAAGCTACAATTTGATCCTAAAGGCAAAAATGTGGATGAAACAACATACAAGGGCATGATCGAAAGCTTGATGTATCTAACTTCCAATCGTCTAGATATACTATTTTCCCCCTATTTGTGTGCCCAATTTCAAGGAAAACTAAAAAAGTCACATCTTGAGGCTATCAGAAGAATCCTTCGCTATCTCAAAGGAACCATCAATCATGGAATTTGGTACCCTCAGTCTAAAACGTTAAATCTAATTGGGTATTTTGATGCTGAGTATGTAGGGTAAAAAATTGATTGAAAGAGTGCTATTGGAACTTATCAACTACTAAGATCATGTCTAGTAAGCTAGTGCACCAAAAAAACAAAGCATGGTAGCTATGACAACAACTAAAGCAAAATACATGGTGCTAGGTAATTGCTACTCATAGGTATTGTTGATGAAACTAACTCTTAGTGATTATGGGTTACAATTCCCTTGCACATTAATTTTATATGACAACATTAGTGCTATCTATATTACAAAACATCTAGTCTATCACTTGCGCATAAAGCATATAGAAATTAGGCACCATTTTATTAAAGATCATGTTCAAAAAGGTAATGTATGCATAAATTTCATTGAAACAAAAAATCAATTGGCTGATATTTTCACTAAGCCACTTCCAAAAGATCAATTTTTTTTCTCAAGAACAACTTAGGAATCATCCCTTTTTCTTTTTCATCATGAAATCTATTTGGTACGGGTATTCTTTTGGTATGTGCATTCATTCTTTCCAAAAATACAAAAAATATCTTCAATAAGAGATCTTGTAGCCACTAAGTGTTTTTGATGATGAGGGAAAGGCTGTGTTTTACTGCTATTGATTGTTCTACTATGTTTCAAGCGTATATTCCTTTTTAAATTTGTGCGTTGTTCTTTTTATTGCACTAAGCTTTTTGACAGGGGGAGAAAAATAATTGTGCGTTACTTTATACTTATCTATGCTTACTTATGTCCTTAAGCACTTTTGTTAGGGGAAGAAAATAGCCTTTGCAATAATCTTTTGAGATAGGGAAAAACAACAAAACAACATCATAAAAAAGGTAGAGATTGTTAGGTTTCCCTCTAACAGCAAGTTTTGATTATGCTTTGAATCAAGTTGATTGAATCTATGATGGAAGGTGCAGTTTATATGGTAACAAATCATTGCAACAAATTTGGAGCTTTCTATGTATAAAACTATGCATTTTTGGTATGTTACTGTTGCATTATTCAAGGAGAAGATTGAGATGATTGAAGATTCAATCTTCAGGATTTATGTACTCAACTATTTAATTGAATAGAGAACTTGATGTAAAGAGGAGAGTGTTGTTGAGCAGAAAAGGATTGTTCCTTGAGTCATTTTAATATCTCCTAAAACCCAGAATAGTCAATTAAGTGATCTACTATACCTCTATGAGGTTTTGGAAGTTAGCATTCCTCATTGTATTTATTCTATTAGTTTTGCTGATAATATGTACAGGTTCAAAATCTAAAGTCCTCTGACTTAGGTAGTCCCGAACTACTATAATCATTGTCTTTCTTATATTTATCTTTTTGCTTTCTAGTACTTTAATTATATTTGGAACTTCCAGCTTACTTTTTTTTTTTACTGTCTAACTCTTTTGAGCCTTCTACCCTTGTGGGTTCTTATTCTCTTTCAGGTTGGACCAAATTATGACATTGGACTGGAATAATTGACATGATTTAATTATAAAATGACATGTGGAGTCGAATTCAATAATAAAAGACTAATAATTATCAATTGAGTTAATTGATACAATTGGGAAGCCGATTTTTGAAGTGGTAATGAAAATTTACTTGTATGGGAAAATGTATTAATTTTGCGAATAGAGGTCAATTGCTTAATTGTGAACTAAAAATATCAATTTAATCATTAGTTGTGAAAAAGAGATATAGGCCTGGAATCGAAAAAAAGACATAACTACTAATGAAAAAGAGATATAGGCCAAAATGGCACATTAGGATATCAAAACTGTGAATGATAATGAAAATTGACTATTACAGATAAATGTACTAAAGTGATAAGTATGGGCAAATTTATTGGTTATAAACTAAGAAGGTTAAATTGAACATTAATAATGAAATTAAAATTTGGGCCCCAAATGGATAAAATATATGATTAATACTATTTCCTTGAATTGGCATATTTAGGAAGTCAAAATTATAAGTTAAAAGAAGGATTAATTATTATAGTTAAATGCGCTAAATTAGAGAAAATAGCCTTGAACCTCAATAATAAAAGAGATCTCTTATCTAAAATAGAATGGAATTACGAGATTAAGTAGGCTAGTGCAATTGAAATGTGTGGATAGTTGTAATTACTATTAATAAATGTTATACTATAGCATTGATATTTATATGGAATTTTGAATGAGATAAATGACGAGGATCTAGGGTCTTTCGAACGACAGGGCATCGATAGCATCTTTGTGGAGTTTTAGGTGAGGGTTAAGCTTATCTTTCTCTTGGGAAGTGAATGATTTTCAATGCCTGTAATCCCTGTGATCATTTGTCAAATTGAATTGTGAAAGAGGTGCAATGCTAAGGATCTAATTAAAAATATTTAAAACAAATTTGACATATAACTTAGATTACACAAATCCAAGGATCTAAATCATGCTCATATAATGGATTAAGGTCAAATTGTTACCTCTTAAGCAAAATCCAACCAAAAACTTGAAGTAGAGCTTTATTTCCTAAAGGCAAACTATTTCTGGTGTGGCAGAGTGTAAACAACTTTTGATTGGGCAGATCATCTTGGAATCAAGCCAAATCTGGATCAAAATTTCACCAACTTGATGGAGAACGCCCAGTAAAAATTTAAGAACCAAAATACTTTGTAAATACCTCAAAATGAATCCAGAAACTCACAGTTTGAATAGAGGATTACCAAAGCAAGCAATCTGAAATTCGTCTTACCTCTAATGTTAAAGTCCAGACACCAATTGACAATTCTTTTCTCCTCAATTTAGCTAGAAAAATCAAGGAGAAATAGAGCATTTAGGAGGCCAAAAATGATGAGAGAGCTAAAGAAGAGAGTGAACCCTCAACTTATGAGAGAATTACTTTTGGAGGGAATTTTTGGACCTAACTTTTAGATGCACAAAATATGTGTATTTTCTTGTGCTGGCCACCCCCTCTCTATATTTATATATAGAGTGGAGATGGCATCACACCGTCCTCAAGGTGGGGGTGCCACCTAAGCATGCCAATTTGCAAGTATTTTGCAAGTTGTATGTTAGTTTGTGTTGAATTTGAATTTGATTTGAAATCTACATTTCATCTCATGGAATGTCTTCCTAATTAAATTCTAATTCAGCATCTAATGAACATTTCATTTTAATTCTCCATCCAAAATTAATTCTTCTTTTTTATTAAATTAAACACTTTAATTTAATTAAATTTTGACTTAACCTTTAAGTTAACTAGCTTAACTCTTTCAACTAGATTTTGTTAACTTAACACTTTAAGTCAACTTGACCAATTGATAGTCATGAGGCACCAAATTAAATTAACACTTAATTTGATTGGTCTTAATTTAACTCCTTAAATTAATTAGATCAATTTAACAATTAAATTGATCAAGGCGAGATGACTAAAAATTATGTCAACCGATTCCCTCAATTTTCGGCCACCATGGAATCCTTCTAACACTTAGAAAATTCTCCTTAATATTTAGGATTTTCGATTGGATTTTGTGTGTGACCTATTGGGTTTTGCTGCTCATTGGACATGGGCTCACAACCTTTGTAACTTTAGAGTATCATATATTTGCATTAGTTTAAACTCCTTTAAACTAATTAATTCTATTCAATTAATCTCTATTAATTGAAAAGTACCCAATCTCTATGGCCGATGTCCAACCTCAAGCCCATGGAGCCCAACAAAATTATACTTTTGGTGGACCATTCTAGCTTTATGTGTACCATGACAATATAGTCTTTTTGTCTCCTATCTCCATGAAAGGGGCCTAGGGAAAGATGTTTGTTGGCTCCCTAATAGCCTTAATACTATGCATCTAATCTTAATATTGTATTCTGGTTTATGACCTCATCTTTAGAAAATTTCTTTTCCAAATTGTCACACTGCCTTGGCCAAGGACTTCTTGGAATCGATCATCATAGAACACATAGGAGATGCACTTGCCCTTCATAAATTCGAGAAGTTAGATCCCATCTTAGATCTCATAAACCTTTATGTCTAAGTAGCTTATGCCTAATTACCACCGGAATGCTCACTATGAGGCTAAAGTGGAGTCAAAGCATGATGACTTAAACATAAGGTTACAATTGATGCTCAAGTGAAAAGACTAATTATATGCACTAGCATAAGTTGGAAAACTAGCCACTACTGACTTGCTACTATAGCTATTTAATCGATTCTCCTGGCGGATCTTCAGTATATTGTTCTCTGACAAGTACCCACTAACATATTCCTATATCACATATGGTTTGCTCATGGAATGGAGCAATATCCAACCCTTGGATTATACATCCTTAATGCAAGTCTATCTGAATCTTAGATGCTTTGTCTTATAAGATTATATGACTTAGGATATTTAGGATCATGACTATGTATGACTTATTCCATGATCACTACCTAGTGTGTGACCAAGTCCCATAGTCTTGTGTGATCTAAAGGCTTCAATCATGTGCCAGTGATGTAATACAAACATATGATGAAGATGGCCATTTATGAGAATATCATTCAATTAAGATTGTATCATAAGTGAAATAATTTTTCACGTAAATCTTCTTAGCTTTCAAGGCACTATTCCAACAAATTATATTCGTTCTAGCACTCAGAACATCTATTATGATATCTATTTCTATCTCGTATATCCCATTGCCTTGCTGGCTTTCCCTATATATATATCAATATTTTGGTCTTGCTGACTAAGTCTCATTTTGTACTAATATTTAAATTATCTTGTATATTATTTATATGGCCTTGCTAGCTAATGTTCACAGATTGTACTGTTATATTTGATTTCATAGACATGCTTCTAATCGATTATTTAAATATGTATTATCTGTTGGCATAATGTTAAGTTATCTTAAGGATGCTCTTAGGGGTTACTACTCAATGGGAGCCTATGGGTTGGGCTGGGCTTAGGACTAGGTCCAAAATGACTACTAGGTGATATAGGCCGATGGTGGCTGGTTGGTCTCTCAACTAGTATCTACTTAAGATCCTGACTTACAGGTGGTTGGAGGTTAGTTGTCTATAAGTGGTGAGATCTAGCATGTGACCTACCATATCACATGTCTATCGAGCTGTCTGCTTAGGTAACGAAGTAATAAAGGAAATTTGTTATGTTCATTAAACTCCATGTATTACTGTATATGTTTGATATTAGGAGCAACAAGAATGAAGTTGCCAACAGTCTATTAATTTTGGTATCATTTGTGCTATGTTACATCATTGTTTTATTTTGTAAAGTTTTACCTATTGTTGAATTTGTTTGTCAATTGCTGCACTTTTAGCAGTTTATCCTTGACTATTGTCGTATTTCCCCTGCACTAAGTTCTTAGGACTTATCCCTTTTGTTTTCTTTTGATTTCTTTCCTAACAAGATCGAATAAAGATGAGGGCTTGGGGGCTGAGGCTTGCCTGAGGAAAGACATGTTTTGTAATAGATTAGATGCTATGACTATGTTAACCTTTTGATGATTTTGCATGAGTTTTAGAGTTTTGATTTGGACAATATTTGTTGCATGATTAATGTGAATTATTTCCCAAAAATCTACTGGAACTTGTCTTATGCTATTTGGAAGATATCTTAAGCTGTCTGGAACTTATCTTTCCTCATATTGATTTTGACAGCACATCTTTGATTTAGCACATCAAATCTCTTATTTATGGAAGGAAAATCATGCTACTGATCTAAAATTTAAACATATGCTCATCATGGCTAGATTCAATGAATGCAATATATGGGATGATTAACTAATAGCTTCTTTCCTTTTTCTATTGATAACCTGTTAATACTTTAAGGAAAGAGCATTTTTTTGCATGTACATATTAAATTATCTTCAAATAAATTGCAAAGAATTTACAAATCTTGTCTGGAATTCGCTTTTCATAAATAATTAGATTTTAGCTTATATTTTTCATGCAGATCATCTAGATTGATTCTCATGTCTTTCATACCAAGAAAGTCTATTCTTATTAGCTCTAAATCTTGCATTTCTAGTTTAATAAATATATTTGGTTGATTTAGATGCCATAATTATTTCAAACTAGTTTTTCCTTGTTTATCTATAGGAATTTGTCAGAATGTGCTGGAATTAACTTACCTTATTTAACATGATCACCAAAGGATTCTAGCTTAAGATTTATATCTTCATTTAATACGAAAGAAGACCAATTTTACTGCATTATCAATTAAGTACGCAATTATGCTTTAATCATGACTCTAATAGCTTCTTGCCTTATGGGTTGTTTCCTTGTTTGTATATAACAATCACTTACCAAACTAGAACTTATAGCGATTGGTAATGTATTTATATATTGAAAAATGTGTAGCATTCTAAGAGTGAATCACTAAGCTGAGAGAGGTTTTTGTCAAGTGTTTTCAAAAATTGTGTGATATCCTCTAACACGTTCTTGCGCTTGCTTGTTGATTAATCCTTGCTTTACTTGTGTTTTTGAGGGACCATGTGGTGAAGAAGGTTAAGTGGGTCTTACCTTCGATGAACTTTAAGGAGATGAGGATAAGGCGATTTGTGTCTTGAAGAACCTAGTAGTGAAGAGGGACAGGAGTTGTTCCTGCCCTCGAGGGACCTCGTGAAGAGAACAAATCAATGTTTGATTGCTCTAAAGACCTCTAGGTGAAGAAATCAGTAAGGCAGTATTGCCTGGAATTTTCTGCTGTGTCAGTGGTTCTGATCTAGAAGAAAATACTAGAGCTTGCCATATAGAGTAGTAGTAACTCGTGCATCAGTCCACAAAGGTTATGCAAGTGAATCTAGCAAAAGTTTCCTCAAATCTATTCACAAGAAACTAATTAGTGCTCTAGAACTTGTCTCATCCTATCTAGGATTCCAGTGTAGCTCTCTGTGAAGAGGTAGTTTTTTCACCCTGCCAGGGTGTTTCTATTCTTTACACTTTCATTACTATCATATTACTATTTTTATTCATAAAAACATTCTTATACACTTATTAATTTGACAGGTTTAAAGTCCCAAGTGAAAGTTTATGTAGAAGACATAGGCTTGTCGAACTTCTAGAAATATCAATATTTTTTACTTCTATTTTTACTGCTTTTCTTACCACTGGTCTGACTAGTATCTTAATTGGTATTTACAAATTCTAGTCAGTAATTAAAATTATTTTTTTTGCAAAAAACATAAACAGTTTTGGAAGGCCAAAAAGTATTTTGAGCGATAATATTCCGTTGCATTAAAATCTCTTAAGCCTAATTCATCCTCCTCTTAGGCATATAATCACTCACAAACTACATATATAAACTACACCTAATCGAGATGTTTAGACTTGGGAATGTTACGTGAATGTTTGGGTTGTTCCAAGGACTTTTGATATGTACATATGGCACACTCTGAAATATTTTTTAAGTTTAGTGTTGAACTACTATGGTATGAGTTTGTTAAATTTTGGTTCCCTTAATTATCTTTTGAATTATATTTTAAGTTTGGATTGGTGGCACCGTAGTTTAGGAATCAACCATGACTAGGGCACCATAATAATTCTAATTTTCTTTGTAAATTTTTAATTACAAATATATTCCCTTATATTCTTGACTCATTTCTCATTATATCTCTTAGTAGCTTGGAAAAACATATTTTTAATCTAAGAAATATTTGAGATTTTGAGGAATCAATGGATGAGTAACGAATAACTTAAATAGTCAACCAAAAATTTAAATGAACCATGAATATTTGTTTGCTAATAGGATTTCTAAATAATTTATAAAATATTCTTATATCTCACTACTCATATGTCTTTTCATATAAATAAAATCTCTTGCTATATGCTTGGTGTACTATAAATAAATTTAATTGTTTGAATTTTATATTTTTTATAATATTCATTTTACTTCATGTAATTAAATATCAAAGCATATCTTTTTAATATTTAAAAAAAAGAAAACTCATTATTAAAAAAATAAAATATTGGAGATTTCGTTTGAAAAAAATTAAAATTTGATGCTAATTTGTATAACTTCACTAAATTATATAAAGTATCAAGAGTTGTTAACGTTAAATTTATAGATTAAATATATTCTCAAGATAATTAAAGTTTAAAAAACTTAATAAGAAGGTAATAAACAATGGAGCAAACTATACATTTATTTAATATACTTTTAATTATATATATAAGCCTATTATATTTTAATAAGATATGTAAGCAAACATTTTCTTTAAATATAGAAAATCGTTTGTGAGATCTTCTTAATATTGCAGTGATTATAGTAATAATTTTTATAATACTTGTAACACCCCTAAATTTAGCATTATAGACGGTAAGAATTAAAAAAAAATGGTGGTCAAAATGTAAATAAGAAAGGATTCAATTGCAAGAAAATTGAACATTTTGGGGGTCAATTTATAATTAATTTTGGTCGACTAGGTCAATGTAGTGCAATAATTAGTTTGAGGACTTAATTGAAGTTGGGGAAAAGAATTTTGGGGTTAATGTGAGGCACTTTGAGAATTATAGGATTCAATTGAAAAGTATAGGAAAGTTTTGGGGTCAAATTTGTAATTTCTAAAAATTGCTTTTTAAATAGCAAAGCACCACACCTAGATTACTTCAAATTTTCTTTAGCAACCCCAACCACCCTTTCCAGTGATTTTGCTCCGACAACTGCAAAAACTTGAAACCAAACCAAACATTCTTTTCCTCTCTTCCCGACGAACATGCCCACACCTAAAACACTTGAAATTAATCATCGAGGTGTTAAAAATTTGCAGCCCTAGACTGAGAAACAATGGAGGTGGCAAAATAGTAGTTTTAGCAACATTTAGGTGCAGCTAGGAGGTGGAAATTGATGGGCTTAGCTAGAGGAGTGTATTGATACCTTCAATTGCAAAAATGGACTATTGGAGGACGAGAACGAGCAAGGTAGCACACGACGATGTTGAGGAGGATAGCTTTATTTTTTGGCCAATTAGGTGGTGATTTAGCAGCAGATTTGAAAATTGATAGAGGGGGTTCATTTAGCATGAGGAGGTACATAATATGGGGGAGTGGGAGGAGAGGAGAGTATCATGACCTAATTCCTGTGGCGGTGCTTTAGCACTCTAGCCACTTTCATTATGGCGATAATTTGAGGACATGCAAGCTGCTATCGCGCAAAGAATTGGCTTCAAATTTAATCAATTGGGTAAAATACGGATTAATCAGATAATTTGACTCTTGATTTAATTTGATTGAGTTTGTTCGCCTCAATTCTAATTATGAATTAAGTTAAATTAGGTGCTTAAAACCTTAATCTTGTGTATCATGATGTATGGGGCTGAGTTATCAAAGATTAAATTTATCATTAATTAGATTAGTTGGTGTAAATATATGTTCAACCTTCGTGTAACATTATGAGGACAAATATGAACAGGAATCTAAGTTAATTCTTATGTCTTAACTAAATTGTTGATTTAAGACTTAGAATGTTATATTAGAAAATAATGACATAGAAAATGATTATTGATCGGAACAAATAAGCCTCTCATTAATACTACAACGTCATTAGCATAATTAGCAAGCCACTTTTATGATATTTCTAGAATCGAGCCCCTAAAATATTGTACTAATTCGAAAAAAAACTGATATTAAGATATAATTAGATTAATTATTGTTTAAAGAAAGTGATACAGGCATATTTTTTACATTAGGTATGTTCTTTTGGAATAGGTAATGAGGAATTAGGATCTCCAGGACCATGAAACAAGATAACACCTTTGTGGCATTTTAAGGTGAGAGTTAGTCTTTATTTTTTTGGGAAGTAAATGATTTGTAATGCTTGTACTCCTATGTCTATTTGTTAGAATTAACTGTATTCGTTCTGGAGCCTAGAACATCCGTTGGGATATCTATTTCTGTCTCGTATCCCCTATAGCCTTGCCGACTTTCCCAATATATGTTGCTATTTTGGGTTTTCTTGATCAAATCTTACTTTGTACTTTTGTTAAATTGTCCTGTATACTATTTATATGGCATTGCTAGCCAGTGTTCATGGATCATGTTGTTACATTTGGCTTCACATATATGCTTTTAATCAGTTGTTGTGAAATACATTTTATTTGTTGGCATTATGTTAGATCACCTTAAGAATGCTCTCAGTAGGGTTATTGTCCATAGGGAAGCCACGGGGTGGGATGGGCCCAGGACTAGGTCCGAAAAGACAACCGGGTAGCATGGGTTGATGGTTAGCATGTGGACTGATCGTGCCACTTCCCAAGCCAAGTGCTTGGGTATCAAGTCGAGTGCTTGGATAATTGAGTAATAAGGGAAGTTGTCATGTTTATTGAACTTCGTGTACCATTTGTTACCATTTATGTTCTATTTTGGAAGTAATAAGGAATTTCCAATAGCTTGTTAAATTGGAATTGTTTACACTATGTTACCTCACTATTTCATTTTGAAAGAACATCTTGCTTCTTGTTGAATTTGTTTATCAATTGCTCCATGTTGTAAATGTTTTGTTATGTAAGGTTTTGCCTATTTTATGTCTTGTTTTGTTGGATTTTCATTATGTTCATATACTTTCTATTTGAGTCCTATTTTATTATTACATCAATTTATAACTTTTGCAGTTTCAATTTTTCCTAGTATTTCACTTAATTATTTATCCATTGAATTAGAACTCTTTTATTGGTTCCCCTTGGTCTTATGCTTATGTGAATAATCACCACCCTTTTTCCTTCAGACTTATGCCTTTTTTGTATTCCTGATTCCTTTCTCTAGCTAGATTGTAACGGATAGCAGCTAAAACACTATAAGATGTATCAAAATACATGGTTTTATTATTAACTTTCAAAGGTATTGGATTTTGACTTGATTTTGTGATGAATTATGTTTGTGAAATGGAGCCTAAGATGCCTCATGCTAGTGATTATGCTTGTATGGCTCTAGAACTGATGACAATTGTAGAATTAGTGTTGGTAATTGTATGATGATTATGTATTTTCTTCTGGGATGTTAAATAGTGTATTATAAGAGTAAGTTGGAATAAATTATTTTTGGATTGATGTAGCTTTTGAACTAAAATTTTGAATGTGCGTAACTGGATTAAATTATTGTGAATAAGATTGGAATAAAACTTTGGACCGAAGTAGGCACCTCCCAGGCAGGTCGCTACAATGCTTGAGGATTTAAAGTAATAATTATTTGTGAACATATAAGATCTATTTACTTTTCTTTATCGATTTTTCTTAATTATTTTGAACATTATCTAATAATAAATTGTAATAAAATAATAATAAGTTTTTAATATTTTACTTAATGTATAATACATATCAACATCTCATTAAACAAAAATTTACAAATAATTTAATAAGATTCTTAGTTTTTTAAAACATTATTTATTTAATATTATTCATACAAAATATTATATACATATAATATATTCTGTTGTAAATTCTTATTAAACAAAAATATTAAAATAGATATATATGACATAAATATTAAAAAATATGCAAATAAATATGTTCAGAAGTATACAGATTGATTTATATGGCTATTGTTTTTTAATTTTTTTCTGTATAATAGGATTATTAATTACTCTTGAAGACATCTAATTTTCACTAAGTGATTTATATGAATCATTAAGGTTTCCTTCAGTTCATGAATCTCAATTAATTGAATCTTCCACTTCAAGTATTAGTTCCTAGTGTTCTTTTTTTCTTCTTTGGTACATCTAGAGAAGATTGGAGAATGCGCACTCACTTTCTCTTGATTCTTGTGGAGCAAAAAGGAAACTAAACTTGTCTTTCAAGTTTCCTATTGCTTTCTACACATCATTTTAAATGAAGTTTGCGGCTAACTCTCCGTGAGATAATTCTATGATATTTAAAGGTAAAAGAACTCTTGATCCATTTATCAAACTTTAAGAAATTTCAACTACATCCTTATTATACTTTAGGTATTTTAGAAGAAATTTGTTTCAAATTTATAATATACTTTAAATTAAAAATAATGTAATTATTATATTCTGGATTAATGAATTTATCTAAAATATATTTCATATTTAAAAAGAATATCTAAAAAGTAATTAAATTTGAAACTTTTTATAAGTTTAGAATTTACACATCAATTATCAATAAATGCAAAATTATTCCTTTTTCAAATTTTAAATTTTTTACATTGAAAACAATGATTTCATATTCCATAAAAGTAGGTATATTATTCTTCTTATAAGAAACAACAAAGTTGTAAAGCCTTTTAAGTAAATCATAATATGTATAAAATATTACTCGTGAAATATATAGGATATAAATGATTTAAAAAATTATATGAATATCAAGAATATATATTTCAACTTAAAGTGATTGTATCTCTGAAATACAAAAGAGATTGTTAGGTACAAAAAATTAGTTTTCTTCATTTCGATATAAGTTATCAACTACCTTGTTTAAATCAATTTTTAAAGTTCTCTTGAAATAAAAATGTATAGTTAATTTAAAAAATAAAAATATCAAGTTTTTTTTATCTTAATATTTTATTTCATTAAATTATTCAATTCCAGACAATACTTATTAAATAGTGTTGATGTATTTACTCTGTGTATCATTTTTCATTGCCAAGATATGAATAATTATTTTTAATCGATGCATATATTATGTGAAGGAGTGTTTTATTTAGTAATGAATGTTAAAAGAATAAAATATTTTTATAAAAATATTATAGATAGAAGTAAATATTCAGTTAAATGAAATTGAAATATTATGTTTAATTAAGTAAATTCCACAATAGAAATGCATAATTAAGTAATTGCAATATTATATATTTTTTATGAATTTTAATTAAGCAGATTCAATATAAAAGAACAATTTTTTCTTCATTCATTTCATAGGCAAATTTGATTAATTTCAACTACTTAATAAAATGATAGAATTTAAAAGGTCACACTATTCTAGGTACATTATTCAAATTTAAAACATACACAAATAACTATCTTTTTTATCCATGGAATGAAAAAATAGTAACACATAAAAATTCAATAACCAAACACATTTTGAATTTTAAATTTATGTCATGAGATAAAATACCAAGTCTATAAACTTTTATGATGAAATAAAAATCTATCATTATGAATTTTTAAAATTATCCAATGAGATAAAAACTAGTGTTGCAATTTTGGATAAATACAATATGAATTTTTAAGTAGATAAGTTAACTATATTAGAATAAATTTAAAATAAATTAGGAAGCAATGAGAATTTATTTAATTTAATTGAAAATATCATAATTTTAAGAAATCAAAATTTGCTCAAAATTACACAATTGTAGTCCCACACTATTGTGATGCACGCATATAATAGTATAGAGATACCCTTGTAGTGTACACCACAAATAATAAAAAATAAGAACACTAGATTCCGAGTTGTCTCTATTTTTGGTGTTCAATTGGCCCAATGACGACATTGTCCTCACATTTAGATCTCTATAAAAATAATTAATTGAAAATAATGATTTAAATTCTATCATGAGCTATTCTATATCTAATTCTTTTTGGTTGTGGCCTTGATATGAGTTTGGATTTTTTCTTTTTCTTTTTCTTTTTCTTTTTACCCTAGTTAAAAGGTTTGATGATTGAGTTTCGTTTCGGAATCTTGATTTGGGCAATTAAGACATGGGTCTTAAATCACATAAAAAGGCAGGATCACTGACGTTAGAACCTTCTGGACAAAAGAAATGAGGTGAAAAAATTACGAGATAACTAAAGCAGTAAAAATGAAAACATAGCTGAAACTGCCAAAGTGTAAGATTATTTATAAGTATTTGCAACCTAAAAGGACAATAACTCACACGGTTTAATCAAGGCCATCCATGCTTTTATGATCCAATGGACGAAATAATTTGGGTCATTTGTTGGTTCAAATCAATCCAATTTGGCCTATTAAAAGATGTGGACTAAAGTGTTAAGAAAATATTACAATTATGTTCTTTTATATGTTACAAAAATAAAGTTATTTTAAAATCTACATAACTTGGTTAGAAATGCTTGCATGCAACAAAGGCCAAACTCTTGGCAAGATGGGGTGTCTTGCCTGTCTGGTACTAATGTCACAATCCGGCCTGGTATCAAATGGATTTGTGTTTCTCAAATGAAGGATCAAATTGGCAACTTTTCTTTCTTTCTTGGTTTCCCTTCAATTAGCTTTCAGCGGTTCGATCTGATTCAAATCAACAGTCGGATTGTCATTGATGTGTGCCATTCCCAACCCGAGCAAGAGTTTAATCTCCTTATTTGTTTGCTTTATTTTTGTCTGAAAAAAGTTCTACTCGTTGAAAATAAGTTATTAGTAATAGTTTCCAAATAAAAGTCTGTACTCTACAATTTTCAATTACCAATGGTGCTTATGAATGGGATAAATGAATAGCTTGGTAAAAAACTCCATTTTCCTAATAATAGATCAATATTATATAGTTAAAAAAAGAGACTATTATATTTACAATTTTAAAATTTTTAATTTTTGTTGAAAAGATCCTTTTTTGAATTTGACTATATTTAAATTATTTCTTGAACCACCTAATTGTTGAAATTGTGCCATGTTGCCAATTAGAATTGGCGTGTATACACTACTCTAATTGTAAGACAATCTTGATTGAATGATATCTTATAAAACGGTCATCTTCATCTTATACTTTTTATACTTCACTTTCATTTGATTAAAGCCCTTAAATCGTATAAAACTATGGGACTTGGTTACACATATAATGGTGATTATGAAATAAATCTCTAAGATCATGATTTTAAATATTTCAAGTCAGAGAATCTTATAAGAAAGGGCATCTAAAATTTGGATAGACTTGCAATAACGATGCATATTCCAAGAAGTTGGATACTACCCCTTTTCATGACAATCTATGTTAGACATGGATGCATGTTAGTAGGTGCTTGTTAGAGAAAGTTCACTAAAGGTCTGCCAGGAAAATCCACTAGATGGTTGTAGTGGCATGTTGGTAGTGGAAAGTTCTCAAGCTTACGCTAGTGTATATTAGTCATTTGGCTTAAGGATCTACAATAATCTTGTGTTTA
This sequence comes from Jacaranda copaia, assembly GCA_014898725.1. Lineage (NCBI taxonomy): Eukaryota > Viridiplantae > Streptophyta > Magnoliopsida > Lamiales > Bignoniaceae > Jacaranda > Jacaranda copaia. The sequence continues at coordinate 308,113 of JACGDI010003594.1, read as the reverse complement.
GGTCCATATGCCTTAACTTTTCTTTGTCCATGTAGTGAGTCATCTGAGGTTTAGATAAGGCATGAGCTACTTAAATATGAAAGTTTGTGAGATCCAAGATTGGATCCATTTCCTCATTGTTGTGAAGAACAAGAGAACCTCCTATGTATTCTATAATGGCCAATTCCAAGAAATCCTTGCGCAAGATAGTATGACAATTTGGAAGGTATTTTCCAAAGTAGAGGTAAAGGAAAATTGAACATTGGATATAGAGACATAATTATCAAGGCTATTAGGAAGCCGACAAATATCTTGCCTTAGGCCTCTTTCGGGAGATGGGGAATGGAAGGACTATATTTTCATGGTAGGTGTAAGCTACAATGGTTCATCAAGATATAATTCGTTCATCCAATTAGTTGGGCTTCATGGGATTGTTGCTAGACATTGGCTATCGAGATTGTGTGCTCTTTAATTAATAGAAATTAATTATTAGTTTAAACGAGTTTAAACTAATATGAATATTTCATATTCAAAATATCTCAATAAGTTATAAGCCCATGTCCAATGAATGGATAAATCTAATGGGTCACATACAAAAGTCTAAGGAACTCTTATTTGATAAGAGAGATTTTCTAAGGACTTAGAAAATCATATGCTAGGCGGTTTTTGCCTAAGGAAAGAAAAATGATTTGACTAATTTTAGTTGATCATTTTGACTTAATTAATTTAATTGTTAAATTAATCAAAATAATTTAAGGAGTTAAATTAAGCCAATTAATTTAAGGTGTTAATTTAATTGGTGCCATATGATTATTAATTAGTCAAGTTAACTTAAAGAGTTAAGTTAGCTCTAGTTAACTTATAGAGTTAAGTTAATTAACTTAAGAAATTAAGTTAAAATTAATTAAATTAAAGAGTTAATTTAATTAAAATAGAAATTTAAGTTTTGAAGAGAAATCAAATCGAAGAATCCATTTAAATTATGCAAGTTGTCACTTCATTTAGTGAAACGAAATGCAAATGCAAATTAAATCTAAATGCAAATTCAAGTTGGCAAGTTGGCACACATGCATGGAGATTGTGATAGAAGGCTTCCATCCTCTCTTATATATACACGTGGTTGGCCACTTGGTGGGAGTATTTGAAGCTCTCACAATTTCCCTCCGAAAGGCAGTATAATTCATATGTTGAATAACCACCTCCTAGATTCCTTCATTCCTCTCTTGTCCAAAAGCACACACTCTTCTCATCACCTTCATGCTCTCTTCTCTAGCAAATTTAGGTTGATTGAGAGCTAATCCTAGATGTGTGGACTAAATATGAGAAGTTCAACACTTGGTAACTTAGAGTTTGTTGGTCAACCACTTTGTGGCTGATTTTTAAGCTTTGTTTGGGCAACCAAGGAGCTTCGATTTCTAGTGATTTTTGGCCAACTGCTCATTGTATTGGTGGTGAAAAAGGGTGCCAATTTTGTTGATTTTGGGGGCTTGAAAATGGTGCAACTAGATCAAGATGTTGGAGCATATAAATCTTCCATTGGAAGAGTCCTCAGAGAGATCTAGTTAATTCCTTTGTTTTAATTCACAAAGGTCATTTTCAGCTTTCTAATCCTAATTTGGGGCTTGTAGTTTGATTTTTGGAAAAGAGATGATTAGTTTAATTTTGTGTTTTTGGTTTAATTTTATGAATCCTAATCCATCTCTCTCATTCACTAATACCTTGGATGGGCTTTTATAGTCCACTCATTCCATCATTTGCTTGTAATTGTAGTCATTTCTTGAAAATGGTGACTCAAGGAATAATCTTCTTCTTTTTGTTAATTGCATCTACTTATTTCATTTTTTTCTTCCGTCCACTTATTTCTTTGTTTACTTTAGCCCCTTGAATTATAAATTTTTGCTAAATGAGTTAGAATGGAATTAAGTTCAAACTAAAATAAATAAAATCATGTTGGCCTTAAGTATTGTGAGAGATCTAAATGTACAAAAATCTACTAGTTAATCAATCACATAAGATGCAGAAACCTTTTCACTTTACAAACCAGTGGCCAACTAATTGAACCACCATCAATTAAATGGTTATTGGCTAATTTCTAAGGTCAACAATGGTTTAATTGATGTCCGCTTTTTAGACTTCATTGGAACGACATTAGCTTCTAGTTATCGATTTGATCAATTTGACCAGCTAGTCAGATTTAATTTTCAAAACATTGGTCACTTAAAATTCAACTAATAATATATCTTTTTCTTAGCTTTTATAAGGTCAATAATCTGCAAAATTGCCAAATTATTCCATAAGTAGGGGTAATTGGTGTTTAATGACTTTACTCAATTGAACTAGGAACTTATAACTAATAAAAATTTCACTAAATTAAGATAATTGTTGCTGAAAAACTCAAAAGTCACTGGGATCAATCTTACATGGACATTTTTCTCTAACTTCGATATTTTTTTTTTATCAAACTAATTTTATGTGGGCACAACCACTTGCTTGCTTAGAGCACTGTAAAGAAATACGTTAATTCTTATGGAAGTTTTTGAAGAAATAAATCCTTTAGATTTCTCTAATGAAATATTAGTAGAATTTCGATTCAATAGTCTTCCATTGAAATTCCGTTGGGCGTCTATTGGAGTAAATTACATGCCTCTGATAGGAGCTTGGCGTGTACATTTGTGGTGGAGTTTCCATCTAAATGTTATCACACCCCAAAATATAACCACATGGTCTAATCTCGAGATGTAAAACTCAATCCCAAAGAAAAATATATCACTTATCTAAAGTCATGATCTTAAATAAATAAAAAACAAACTGCAACATTCATAGTAATTTAAATAATTCTAGCAACATAAAAACTTGAAATGCCCAATGATCTTCCCTTAGCCGAGAAATCATTAAAGGCAAAGAATTAATTTGCCAACATGGCAATAAAGTTAAAGATATTGCATGTCCTCATTCTAAAAGAAAACCTTCAATTCCAATTCTCATTAGAAGCTGGTTCAACATCCTTACTAGGGCTAAGAATTTAGGTATGTCAGAAGAAAGTTAAAGAAAAGAAAAGAGTCTGAGTAAAAGACTTAGTAAGTGCCACTTGTGTACAATATGAGTTCATGAATCTAACATAATTTGTACAGTGAAAGTATTCGAGAGTTTGTATAATGAAAATATTCGAGAAAAACATAAGTGAAAATTTTTTTAAACAGTCAAGCAGTAACAAGTCAAAAGTTTTATAAATAGTCAAGTAGTAATTAGTTAGGAATTTTATAAACAGTCAAACAGTAATAAGTCAAAAGTTTAACAAACTGTTTCCTAGACTAACAACTTAAATGCGATGATCAGATAGTTTTTATTATAGTTAGTTAACCTTATGGCTCCTACCATGATAGTCCTTTATTGCTCCAGGCAAGGTGCAACCTTACCAAAACAATGCCAAAGTATCCTCGAGAATTCCTATGATCTATCTTAGCCAAAAACAGATTTTGTTGTACACTGGGGTGATTAGGCTAAGGGGGCTTGGGCTTCAACCAGCAAGCCCATTGCTACTAGGTGAAGTCCCTCGCATACTCAAATTAAATTGGATCCAACTAATAGTAAGAATAACAGTAGTAGCAAATCCTGTAATACAATTGATCATCGAGTTTAATTTGCTAGTCTAGAAACATATAAAAAAGTTACAAAAGTATAGGTTTTCTTTTATCCAGAAATAAAACAAGAAAAATATTTTTTTTTGTGCATAGTGGAATGCATATATAGTGTAGTGTATTGAAAAGAAGTTTCATAGCATGTGTTACTATATATATCCTTCTAGTTTTGAAAAGTAATATCATATAATAGTTATAAGTTTAGGCACTCACCTTCAAGATCAATACTAGAAGCCAATCATCTATCGCAGTGTCAATCGAGTCAATTGTTGTGTCACTTACTGAAATATTAGTAACACTTTAACTTAATATCCAATTCATAAACTTTCACTACACTTTAACAATTTGTATTAACTACTTTGTCACATCTTACGACTTTGCACTTGAGATTTAAAGAATGAGTAAGGCTAAAACATATTAATAGCAAGCGGTGATAATTGGCTTAAACAAGTTTACATATTAGTATCTAATTTATGAAGGGACACATTTAAATATGGCAAAAGAATATATTTTGGCTTAAACAAGTTTATTAGAAATAACTAATCTTCCTCATAGCCTATCTAGTCACATTATATTCAAAGCAACCAAATGATGAAAATCATATCCTATGATTCATATCTCCATTACTTTTCTTATTATTCTAAGACTAAACCCCAAAATATTCATAAAAGCACAAAAAAATTGTAAAGAGGCATAAATCGTGGTCATTCCATTAGGCATGCTAGTCAACTCCTTTAACTGATAGAAAACAAATTAAAAATTAATCAAATTGACGTGGCTTGCACAAGTAATCAATTAATTAGACTTATAATCGCTATTTATAGACTATCATTTAATAAGATGAACTATGCATAAATAGTCTAAGATTCCATAAAAATTTCTAGAAGGAATTTAAGAATAAGAATAATAATAGTATTAGATTTCAATTTTAAAGAACTTTTCCTCAAGCATTGCATGGCTTTTGGGTGTAAAATCAACAAACTTTCACATAAATTGGATAGCTGTTTTCTAGTCTTCCATCTATTCAACCTAAATTTTGCTTTTACCATTGTTGCACATTTGGTTTTCAATGTCACCCATCTTTTAAAGAGGTAACTTCAATTCATTCTATCTATGGTACCCTCAAATTTGAGCAACTATTCTTACAAGGTAGCAATGACTCTAAAAATGCAAAAGTATTAAGGTAGATAGTCTAAACACTCCACTTCCTTGTTACAAACCTTTTTAACATTTTAATTCTTATTTCTTAAAAGATACAATATAAAAATGTCATTTTTCTCTTCTTTTTCCTTACTCTTTCTTTATATACATATATATATGTAACACAAACAATCACCAATGTTTCAAAAGACCCAAATAGCAATGCTTGCTTAATTCAAAAATCAAAATTGGCCCATCAAAGTCAGAATTTGTGGCTGAATTTGTCAAGGGAAAGGCAACAATTCCATCTAGCTTTAACATTCGGATGGAATGGTAGAAAAAGACAAACTAAGGCCCACAATATTAACATAAACATTAGCTATTCTACAAGTACATCCACCACTTCCATAAAGAAGTCAAATCCTAGGAAAAACAATTTCATCGCAACCGTTCACATAATTCTTTCAACTAAGCAAATCCAAATCAAACAAATTAGAGTTAGCCTTAATAAGTGTACCTAGAAGGCTGATTCTATTGCCAGACTTGCGAAAATGCTGACTTCTCCCCAAAATTTTTTTTTTTCCTTCTTCCATTCCACTTTTTTTTTCTTTTGTACTTTGATTGAATGGCTAGGGTTTAGATGGTGGGGACTATATGTATGGGATACATGTTTCACTCCAATTAAAACTCTGGTTATTTATCTCCTATGAATAGGATAACTCTATAGTAAATCTAACCACTTTATTATTAATTCCCAAGGTCTCAATTACTAATTTCAAGTAATAATATAATATTATTATAAGAAAATTATAACTTATTATGTATATATTTTTTTAAATTTAAATATCAAATATATATATATATATATCATCTTCTAACTGATATGGCAAATATTAAATAGAATTAATGAAATTATGGGTAAGCATAGGATAAAATAATTAAGAAATTCTAAGGCATTGCATATTTTAATTTAAATAATAAATAAAATAAAAATAAGGTAAATTAATCAATTAAATATGAAGTAAAATTCTAGGGCATTACACATGCCCTCAAAGAATTATTCCTATAGCTTTCAAATAGATATTTCGGTGGACTTTCAGATGGATACTTTGTTGGACAAGTGCCTCGTTCTTTTAATTTTCACAATTCAACTTTCAAACGAAATATGCATTTGAAATTCTACATGATAAATTTTCTCTATTGTATTTGATCAGATTTTCAATGAATATTCTACTTAAAACTTAATTTATTTTTAATATATAATTTAAATTTAATTTTTGAGAAAATTTTGGTCGAGAATTATTCAGTCCATCTCTCTCTCTCTCTCTCTCTCTCTCACTATTACTCTTTAACTCTCTTCCACATGTTTTCACTGCCCCTTTCGTCATTATTAATTCTCACCATCATTACCATCATCACTACCCTCACACTATTGCTGGCTCCAAACATCACTGCTACGACTATCCATCTCCCACAATCAGTGGCCTTTTTTTCTTTTTTGCAGTTTTTATATTATTTGTCTCTTTTCCATTACCACTCCATCCACCACCACCACCACCTTCAACTCATCCATCCATTTTTTAAATTTTACTTTAAAATTCATTATCAATTTAGTTTTTAATTTGTTAAATTTTTAATGTATCATGTTATTTTTATATGGTCAGGGTTATATATTATTTTGTTTTAATTGTTTCATTAATTTATAAAATTGTAAGTTTAACTTGTTAATTTGTTAAATTGTACTATTAGAGTTTATGGTTTATTTTAATTTTAGGATCCATATTCATTAGTTGTTAAATTCTAGGTTTATGTTTTTTAGTTATATATTAAGTTTAGCACTATTAATTTAAGCACTAATATATGTCAAATGTCAAATTTGTTATTTGATTTGTCATAGAATACATTTATATGCTTATGAATTACAAATTAAAATTTATGTATAAACTAGATTATCGACTAGAAATTAGAACTAGGGTATAAGCAATTAAGCGAATAGAGAGTTTGATTCTTATTGATGAACAAATGAAATATTTTAATACGGTGTGTCAAGTAGTGGGCAACATGATAAGTTTCCTAATGAACTACATAGATATAAAATGATGATATACAATACAATTGGAATCAATTGTTAATGAGAGTGCGTCATTTGAATCTTATAGTCATTAAGAGTAGACAAATGTAGAAGGTCAAAGGTTTTATTACTTCTTGAATGAATATAATCAGCTATTAAGATATGGATGTGAAATGCATTCTCAATTATCTATTTCTATGAGAATGATGAGCATCAAGAGTGATCGGAATATGCCTTAAGATGACATTGTTGTAGTTAATATCTAAGTATCTACCAACAAGGAATGGTATTCCTAAGTATCTACCAACAAGGAGTGGTATTCCTACAAACTCTTATGAAGCATAAAAGCCAATTATTAGATTTAGATTGATTATACAGAATGTAGATTATTATATTAATTGGTGCATGTTGCACAATAAAAGATGATGCTAATGACATAAAATGTAAGTTCTGTGGTGTAGTGAGATATATAGCTCGTGTTCAGAGGAGTGGATAAAGGACAACATCAAAAAGTTCTTGTTTAAGGAATACACTATTTACCTTTGATCCCTAGGTTTATGTACTGATGAGTTCAACACTTCACATGAGATGACATTATAAGAACCATAGAGCAGGTGATATCTGGATCATCTTTTAGATGGGAATGTTTAGAAATATTTGATCTTACATTTCTAGAATTTGCAAATGATCCCTGAAATGTAAGTTTTGGATTGTGTGCTAATGTTTTTTCCCCTTTTAGTCAATTAGCATCAATTTATTCATGCTAATATGTCATTCTTACACTTGACAATTTATTCTCAGAAATGAGCATGACACTTTATATACTTTTGCCTTGTATCATCTTAGTCCAGAAAATTCAATGACTATAGTTGATGTGTATCTATAGCATTTGATTGATAAATTGAAGTTGTTGTGGAAAGCGAAATTCCTACTCATAGTGTCTTCACTAAATAAAATTTTAAAATGAAATTTGGTTGCTGTGGACAATAATAATTTCTCAATTTATGGGATGGTCTCTAGTCAGATGATTACATGAAAATTGACTCCTTATTGTATGAGTCTTGATAAAGTATTCTCACTTAAACATGATTAATAGAACAATTAATTTAATTGTCATCGACAATTCTTATAGAGCAAGATTATCAATTTAGGAGAAACACCATTAGTTTGATAAAATCAATTAAAGTGTGATCCACCTCGCCCATCATTGGTTGGATAGCAAATATGAGATTTGGTTTGTGATTCACCAGAGATTACAGAACATGGTAGTTCTCCTAGAATTTTTTAGTATCATGTACATCATATTTAGATTAAATGAAGCATATCTTTGAAATTGTTGTATTCAAAGACAGATTTGGTGAGACATAATTTCAATGTCATGCATATTAAGAAAAACTTCTTTCATAGCATTTTAACACAATGATGGATATCAAGGGCAAGTCAAAAGGATAATATAAAGGTTTGACTAGATTTGAATATATATTTATATTGTAAGCGATGCAAGGCAGAATTAATTTCCAAGGGTAATAGACAATGGAGGAAGCCTAATTGATATAGGTTTTCTCATTCAAGTAGAACAAATTGTACATAAGTGGTGAAAGGAATTCAAATGGCGGATGGATATTCATCAAATTTGGCCAGGTGTGTCAACACATATATGATTAAATTCTATTGGCTGAAGAGCTACAATTGTCATATTTTCACGGAATAATTACTATCAATTACATTCAAAAAATTAACAGACACGTTTAGCCAAGCCTAGTAAATTCTTCAAAGATTTGTATTCTACAACTTTGAGGCATGATGACTTGATAGAATAGAAGAAATTATTTCCACTATTTTTCACAGGTTGGAAAGAATTTTTCCTTCGCATTTTTGATTAGATGAGACATTTGCCTATTCACTTGATAAAAGAGGCACAAATGAAGAAATAGTATGATATTAGTGGGTGTATCTTTTTGAGAGAGAGAAAAAACATGCATATCTATAAGCTACGTAAAAAGTTGTGCATTATTGAATTGAACTGAAGTGTTACTTTTATTAAATGTAAGAAGCTTGGCAAATTGAAAAAATAGTGAAGCAAAAAGCACAAATGAAGGAGTTACTTTGTAATGATTTTGTATGCCAAGACATATGCAACTTTTATTCATTTTTTATCCAGTTGCATATGAATAGCTTAGGTAAAAAGATTGGCCAAAATAATAATGATGGAAATGATTAATCAATTCCACAGACATTGTCTATTTTTAATCAACATGTTGTGCCTTAAGTGCCTATACAACTAATATTTGAATGAAGATTTTGGAGCTAGATGGGATCATGAGATGGCAATTCTAATATCAGCGTGATACGCAGCTTATTACTAGGGTAAGGGATGAGCTATGGCAGATAGTTGACAAAGTCAATTCCACTCAATACTATATTCAATATTAGCAACAGATTTTGACTACATTCGTTAATCAGATGGGGTTCATGCACAATATTCATGCCTCTTCTACCATACTTCCAACTTTGTTTTAGCCTCGACCTTAGCAGCAATCTGGAGATGATGAGACCGACAACTACATTGGTGATGATGACGGTGTTGATAGTAGCAAGTTGTTAGGATTATGTTTTTGCATTTTGTGTTGTATTTTGAATATTTTTTTTACATTGGATATTTATAAAATTGATTTTTTGTTATTTGATATTCTAGATTTATTTTTTGATTCTTATTGGATATTATTGGATATATATTAATATGAATAAGCTATAGGTTTAATAAAATAAAATATTTTATTTTTACAAAATATAAATGTTTTTTATGGAAATGTGAAATAATATTTATAAAAAATAAATAAAAAAATAAAAAAGAACAATATTGTGTTGCAAAATCCATCACAATATCCCTCAAAAGACTTTATGGAGAAAAATTTGTCGAAAAGAATTCAAAAGGACTTGAGGTAAATTTTCTAAAGCATTACTCAGAAAAAACCATGTCTTAATTCTTTAGAGTTCAATAGAAAAACATTTTCATTGGAATTTTTGTTAGTTTATTATTTTTTGTGACAAGGGTTTTTCAAAAATACAATTTTTAATCACAGATCTATCAGAAATTTCATTTTCTAGCTAACATTTAGCTTAAAACTTTTTATTTGTGCGGTGGAGGTGACAATAACTAGGGGTCATTGGTGCTTTAGGACTCTAATTAATCTAGGTGGCAATTAGTACTTTAACTAAAAGAAAAGTTATCAAATCTAGAAAACAGTTGCTAGAAATTCCTTTTGAAAAATTGCATATGTTGACCAAATTCTAGCCCTTTAGAAGTTTTCCTTAGCTTAGGCCACAAATTCTATGTCAAGCATGTGCACAATAATTCAAGTTAGTTGAATTTAGGGGTCTATCTTTTAACAATGCTTTGTAGAAGATAGCAAATTTAAGGTAACTACAACAAGTGAATATTGTTTTGATTTGGCAAGTTTTTTAATTAGAGTCCTAAATTACCACCTCAATTAAATAGTCCTAAAACGTCAATAATCTCTATTTAAAGGAAACTTTACCAATTTTGGTTTCTTGGCAGGCAAGTGGTTGTGTCCACATAGGACTAGTTTGGCCAAAAATAGTAATGCCAGTCAAAATTATCCACATAAGTTTAATTCTACAATTCCAGACTTTTTGGTGAACATTATCATAATTTAATGAATTTCTTTTAGTTAAAGTCTTAAATTCTCACCTCAACTAAGTAAAATTTTGAAATTCCAGTGACTTCTAGTTAAAGGTAAATTTCATAATTGTGCCATTGCTAACTTCAATGGTATTATGGGTAGGAAGGGCCCCTCATTGTTTGCTAAGTTTGCTCCATCTCACCATTTGTTTCTTAGTCTTGAATGAATTTAAAAGACTTTGGTAAACAAACCTTGTAACCGATAAAATAAAAAGGGTATTGCGCCTCCAATCAAGTCAAACATCTAGAAAATCACATACTATAAATATAAAACAATTATATTATAACTGTCTGCAATAGAAAGATAAATTTTAATTATTTGAAGAATGTTTACATGTTTGTAATTTTCATATATTATTTATTGTTTATTTTGATGGCACCAATTTTTGATGTGTATAGATACGAACATAGTAGTGTAAACATAATAATATATACATCTATAGATATGGTTATGTAATATTTTTAAAAAAATTTAAATCCAGTGATGTGATTTTTAAAATTGTGTCTTCTAAGTAAGAAGAAAAAAGTTTTATTTTTATAAAGAAATGTAATGATACAATGATTTTGAATGACATAGTACTCTTTTCTAATGTTAAGGCAATGAACATTCTATCTTATGCCATTGTTAAAAGGGAATACAACCGTGTTAGCACTTGCTCTTCAACAAAAGATATGTGGGATATGCTACAAATCACTCACTCATGAATTTATCAGGTAAGATTTAAAAGAATTACTCTTTTCACTCACCAATTTGAAATGTTCTCAATGAAATAGGTGATCAGTAAGTCAGAGGTATTCTTGGTTCATGAAAATTGTAAGTCCGATGTTTGCCTTGGGAAAAGTCATATCAAAAGGTGAGCAAGTCAGAAAAATATTATGCTCTTTGCCCATAGAATGGCATCCTAAATTTACAACCATCCACAAGGTAAAGAACTTAGAAAATATGACATGGACAAACTTATTAGTTCTCCATGAGATGACACTTCTAAGCAAGGAAGAAAGTTCCATAGGACAAAACAAGAAAAACAAAGCCTTCAATGCTAAAAATGGAGATTGGAATGAAGAGTTTGGTGATCGTGATAAGGAAACGTTGAATGAGGAGATAGCTATGATCACAAGACAACTAAGGGTACTCACTCAAGTAAAAGGAAAATTTAGAAAGGTTCCGAAACCCAAGTTTAAAAGATAGAACAATGAATATCAAAAGCTAGATCAAATCATTTGTTATGAATGTCATGAAGCAGATCATAAGAGACCAAATTGTCCAAAACTTAAATGAAGTCCCAAACCTAACCAAAGTTCTAGACCAAGAGCTATGACAATTACATGGGACGATTATGATTCTAATCAATTTGATGTCGAGGACAACTGTTTAATGATGAACAAATAAGTAATTTTTAATTTTGCAAATGATTCTAACATTTTTCAAATAGATTGTGATAGTACTAGTTTTTTCAATCTGCATGCTAAAGGGCAAAATCAATTAACTAAATTACAAATTAAAATAAACTTTCTTAAGGATCAACTACAAGAAATTGCAAATAAAAATTTAGAAATAGTTCATGTTTACAACAACATTATTAAAAATGGGGTTAAGCAAAGAAATAGAATTGTTTAAAAAAACCATGAGTTAGAAAGAAATGTAATAGAGCTTTTTGATGAAACCTACTCTTTAAAGAGGAAAGTTAAAGGAAAAATCCCCCAGAATATTAAAGTGTCTAGAAATTCCAGAACATGCCATTCCTATAATCATGCCAGTCATCTATCCTACAAGTGTCCTCTAAAAAAACTCATTGGAACAAAGTATATAAGCGTAAAGAAATCTAATGAATCAGGACCCATTAATATGTGGGTACCCAAAAACTTGAATATCTATGATACAGGAACCAGTAGAGCAAGGAAACAAGAAATGGTATTTAGATAGTAGATGTTCCAAACATATGATAGAAGATAACTCATTTTTCTCAAGTCTACAGAAAATCAATGGAGAAAATATACTATTCATAGATAACACTAAAGGCAAGATGATTGAAAAAGGAATAGTTAGAAGGAACATTGAAACTTCCATAGAAAATATCTGGTTAGTGGAAGGATTGAACCACAATCTATTAAGTATAAGTCAGTTGTGTGACAGTGGGTATTAGGTATGCTTCAAACCCTCACTTTGCCTAGTCTCAAAAAATGATAAACCCATCTTCGCCGCCACTAGAGACAAGAAAATTTATTGCATAAATATAAATGATCTATCTAATCAAAAGGTTGAATGTCTTGTTATATCTAAATATCTTAGTTGGACATGGCATAGACGTTTGGGTCATGCGAACACGAAGTTGCTAAATCATATTATCAAAAAAGACCTAGTAAAAGGAATTCCCAAACTGAGTTTTGACAAAAACAAAGTATGTGATGTATGTGTAAAAGGGAAACAACTAAAACTTTCTTTCAAACTAATAAATGATGTTGGAACTTCTTCACCTAGATCTTTTTGGTCTAATGAAAACTCAATCACTAGAAAGGAGTAAGTATGTCTTTGTAATTGTGGATGACTTCACTTGTTTTACCTATGTTTGCTTTCTTTCGCACAAAAATGATGCGTTAAAATCCTTCATTTCACTTACCAAGAAAATTCAAAATGAGAAGGGTTTCAGTAGTAAGTCCATAAAAAGCGATCATGGTTTGAAATTTGACAACATAGGCTTTAGTGATTTCTATGATAAATGTGGCTATACTCATAACTTCTCTGCTCCTGGAACACCCCAACAAAATAGAGTGGTTGAAAAAAATAGTGTATTTCAAGAAATGGCATGATTAATGTGAATGAGTACAACCTACCAAAATGTTTTTTAGGAGAGGCTATCAACATGTCCTACCATGTCATCAATAGAGTATCCTTAAGATCGTTTATCAAGAAGATACCTTATGAACTATGGAATGGAAAGTTCTGAATGTTTCCTACTTTCAAGTCTTTGGAAGCAAATGCCACATTCTCAATGATAGAGACCCTCAACGTAAGTTTGACCCAAAATCTGATGATGGCATCCTTGTTGGATATTCAACTCAAAGCAAAGCATACCAAGTTTACATTGAGAGGAAAAAGGTTGGACAAGAAACTATTTATATTATATTTGATGAAACCAACCCTCAGACTGCCAAGGATACCTTGAGCATTGAATCTTTAGGAATTGATCAAATTATTGAAGCAGCTCATCAAGAAAGAGAAGTTGAAGAGAAACCTCCAGCAAATAAAATCATCTTAAATACCATAGTTGGAAATTCCAATGACAAAGTCATTCAAGCTGTAAGCAAACTCAAGCATGTATCCAGCTATCCTACTACCAATATAATTGGAGATCCACAAAAAGGAATTACCACAAGGTCCAAGGTAAGAAAAGAAACTGCAGATTCTACTAATGTTGTATTTTTATCCCTTTTAGAACCTAAAAACATTAAAAAGGCCTTAAGGGATGAATCATGGGTCCGTGTAATGAGAGAGGAATTGTTGCAGTTTGATAAAAAATAATGTCTAAAACTTAGTAGAAAGACCACTCAATCATCATGTGATTAGAACCAAGTGGGTCTTTTGGAACAAGCTTGATGAAAATGGTAATGTTATCAGAAGTACAGCTAAACTTGTTGCTAAAGGATACTCTCAACAAAACGTATCAATTATGACGAAACTTAAGCGCCCATTGCACAACTTGAGTCAATTCGAATGTTTTTAGCATTTGCATCTCGCAAAAAAATTATTTTATTTTAAATGGATGTTAAAAGTGCATTTTTGAATAGATTCATAAAAGAAGAGGTTTCTATTGAATAGCTACCTGGTTTTAAGAATTGAGATTTTCCAAACCATGCTTTCAAATTGTCCAAAGCCTTTGATGGCTTAAAATAAGCCCCAAGATCCTAGTATGAAATACTAAGCACTTTTCTCATTGCAAATGGTTTTTACATGGGTTCTGTTGATAACACTTTATTCGCCGAGCATCATGAAAAGGATTTACTGTTAGTACAAATCTACATAGATGACATCATTTTTGGAGGAACAAATTTTGATCTTTGCAACGATTTCATCTTTTGCATAAAAAGAAAATTTGAAATAAGTCTCATGGGATAATTGATTTTCTTTCTTAGTTTGCAAATCAGACAAACTTCTGAAGGGATTTTTCTTTATTAAGAGAAATATGTCAATGATCTCTACGAAAGTTTGGTATGGAAAATAGCAAATAATCTTCTATTCCTATGGTATCTAATACCAAACTAGAACTTGATCCATCTGAAAATAGCATTGAAGAATCCATTTATTGAGGGATAATTGAAAGTCTCTTATATCTCACTGCAAGTTGGCTAGACATACTGTTTGCCACTAGCTTATATGCGGGGTTTCAAGTCGATTCTAAAGAGTTGCACCTCAGTGATGTAAAATAAATTCTTTGTTACTTACAAGAAACTACTACCTTAGGACTTTGGTATCCTTGAACAAACATTTTCTCTCTTGTTGGTTTTTCTGATGCTGATTATGCAGGATGCAAAGTAGATCAAAAAAGCACAACTAGAACTTGTCAATTCCTAGGTGACTGTTTAGTTAGTTGGTGCTCCAAGAAACAAAGTGTTGTAGCTCTCTCAACCACAAAAGTTGAATACATGGTGCAAGATAATTACTGCACTCATGTAATTTGGATGAAACCAACATTTTAGGTTTTCAGATTGAACTTCTCATGTGTCCTTATTCATTGTGATAATACTAGTACAATCAATATTGCTCGAAATCCTATTCATCACTCTTGTACCAAACATACAGAAATTCATCATCGTTTTATTAGGATCACGTTGTTAATGGAAATTGTTGCATCAATTATGTTGCATCTTCACATCAACTAGTAGATATCTTCACCAAATCAACTAGTGGATATCTTCACCAAACCTCTAGCTAAGGAAAGATTTTTCTTTCGAAAATCAAAATTAGGCATTATTTCTTGCCCACGTAAATGTTATATGTTTTTCTTCAAAAAAGGAATTTTTCAAAATTTCTCTTCTTTCTTTTTCTAAAACTAATACTTTTCAATGGATCTTCATCATGATCTTCGCAAAAGATCTCACGGAGACTAACTGCTTTGGATTTTTGATGATAAAAGGGGAGGTGTCTTGATGGATACAAATTTGCTAGATAACTTGTCTCTTTGAAACTAATGTTTATTGGGTCTTTTGGTGCCTATTAGTTCTTTGACAAACAACTACAAATTTTTTCCCTTGTAAACTACTGATATTATTATCCTATCTCTTATAAATCTTTATGATACTCTTGAATACAGGTATACATGACAAGGGGAGCTGTTGATGATTTAATGATTATTTAATTGTTGTTATCTATTGATATCTTTAACAGGGGGAGAAAAATACTAGCTTGGTCATCATCAAAAAGAGAAATATTGTTAGGATTTCCTCTAAATTAGTTTTGACAATGGCCAATCAAATATTCCTTATTGTATTCTTTAATCTTAGCAAGTTGCCATTAGAATTGTTTCCATATATATGCCACTGATTAATAGAGGCTATAAGATACATTACTGTTGGAAACACAATGAAAGAAAGGATTGTTTGGAATAAGAAAAGCAATTGATTACAAGCTTGGCTTCCACTATTAAGGAAAACAGTTGATTACAAGCTTGGCTTTTATTAGATCGATCTATTATGGAGTCTATTTAAATGGAAAAAGCTCTATGTGTTAAACACGTCTCATAATAGACTCATAATCCTTAGTAGCTTGCATATAGTTGAGTGAGCGCTTGAGTCATTGCTATTCTTCAACTTATTATTGTTGCAATGCAAGTTCCGGCCTTTTGGTACCTTGTATCTTGTATCTGACTTTTCTTCTAATAATGTTACAAGTTAAAAATCATAAATGCCATCACTTATGTAGTAGAGTAAGCTTGTTGAACTACTATAAATCATTGTGTCTCTTTTTCTTATTCTCAATAGTCTTTTGACTATTGCAATATTCAAGTTCACATTATTTCACTTTTACTTAATACACCCCATAAACCTTCACTTAAAATATTCCTAATCAAGCACAAGTTAGGTACAAGAGAAAGACAAATAAAGATAGCAAGTGATACAATGAGGAAAGGAAAAAAAATGATTTCCTAAAGAAAATTTTGAATATATTTATTCACAAATATAAAAAACCTTCAAGTGATTCAATTGTAGAGTACCGATGATCTAATACATATAATTAAATTACTTTTTAATTTTTAAATTGATATTGAAGTGCTTAATCAACCTTTTCAGTTTGGTCATTGATGAAATAAATTTAGAAAGAATTTTATAGTAATTATGAGAAAAATATATTAAGAAAAGGTTGATAATTAAACTATTTCAAAATTTAGATAAATGAAATCAACCAACAGAAAATCAGGACGTGTAAATTTAGGTACAAATATTTAATCACTATTATATAGTATCACTATAGGTAGCATCTATAGATGATAATCATTATATTATATTTAGGAGTTATAGATGTTGTTTCTTAAACATATACATAGTAGTTATTAATTAACAAAAAGAATGGATGATATGTTATCTTGTTACGTATTGGAAGAGTTGTGGTAATCTTGAAATAGTTCGTAAGTTAATCCCTTTCTCTTACCATTAAAGTCGTCTTTTTAGAACATAACTCTCCAATAAATAATTGATAACAAGACAATATCTCAAAAAGACAATGTTTTATGTTTGGTGGTGCCATTTTTGGGATAATGGCCATGTGAGTGGCTCTTACCAAGCCCTACAACTAGGGAGTCATGATGACATGTAGCTTGTTTCCTCCAGGTCTGATGATGAATCTAGTCATCATTAGTAATATCAATTATGAGAATCACATTAATGTGTATGCTCTTTCCAAGCCTCTTGGTTGGAGGCTATAATAGTACTTTAACTTGTTCCATATTGAAGGTGTGGATAGTTTTGAAATAATTAATAAGCTATTTTTTTATCTCTTATTCTTTGAGATATCTTTTCATAATAAAATCACTCAATAAATGCATACCGATGGGACGATACTTGAAGATGCTATGTTCTACATATCTAATGGCAAATTTGGTCAAATAAACAATTTTATTGGACATTTAGAATTTTATTCATGTTGGAAAAGTAATTATGCTTGATTAAATGAAATAGAAAAATAATTTCAGAATGATCTCTTCTAGGTTAATTTTCCTTATTAATTTTTAAAATTAGTCATTCATTATATAGAACGTGGTCTAGTTCTTGGTTGTAGTTGTTGGTGTGAAAGTTTTTGCTTTATTTTTTCAAAAAATTAATAAATGAATTAGAAACAAAAACCTCATCCACTGGCTCACTTAGAATTTAGATTACATATGTTGATTTGAAATTCCTATTGATCATTCAACTTTGATATAAATAATATAATTTAATAATTAATAGATCGAATCTATTATGATCTATCAATCATTTCTAGTTCAATTAATTTGATTTTCTTATCTAGGTGCTATTTGGGGCTTGGTTCTCTACTATCACATAACTAACCTAAGTACGTCTAAAATCTAAACCTAAATTGACACTTGTTAAACTTTTCTTAGTCTATAGATCATATTTGAAGCTACATTCGTGCATTAGAAATTGTCCTTCTTAACTATATATGAATAAATTCACTTAAATGAATTCTAAATTCTAAGATAAAGGTTTATTTTTTTGTTCAAATAGTAAATATTTCCCAGGACTAAATTAATATATACTTTTCCTCATGTAATTTTATTGATATAATTAAAAAAAATTTTAAAAAATAAATACAGGAGCACATAGATTTTCAAGAAAAAAGAAGTTATAGTGGTCTAGAGAGGTAGGTAGTTTATTTTGGATAGACACTTCTAAAAGTGTAGTTGAAGTGTGAAAAAAGCAGTTAAATAGCTAAAAAATTTTATGTGTGTGTATATATTCATACCTTAGGATTTGATTAAGAAAATAATCAAAGAGACTAATTTTTCTATAATTTGGTTTTAGAAAAAACAAATTCAAGGAAAAAGCTTTCAAATTAATATTAGAATAAAATTCCTAAGAGGGGTGAATTAAGCTAGGCACGACTTTTTATTATTTAAAATAAATAGCTAATAGATTTCAATTGAAAGTTCCAAAGAAAATAACACAATTTAAAATAGATACAAAAGTAAAGGAGATACAAGATTTGTAGTGGTTCAACAAATGCTTATCTTCACTACCCTAGGTTTTACTTAGGGTTTCATTTTGCAACTTCTAATAGTGTTCCAAAGAGAATTAGTATAGTTAAGTTTAGTAAATTGAGGAAGCAAAATAAAGCTACAGTAACCACACTTAACAAACCCATACAACAACGATGGACAGCATTAGATGTCTCTACCATGGTGTGACAACTACACGACTTTCAATAGTTCTAGCTAAAAGTAGTCAACACATTACTTTCCTATCTCCACCAGCAATATCTCAAAAAATCTAAGAGTTTTAAATTGATCTATTTTGTAAGCAAAATTTTATTCTAATGAATGTATCTTCTTGGCTTTAAATAGTGATCCTTGAATCCTCAAAGAAAGTCTCAATAGTACTTGCTATATAGAGATTTCCAATGGTAATATGCTATATTTGACTAATGGTTTTAGATAGAATAATGGTCATTAAATTTGCATAGGAAGCTCTAGCATTTACTTACCACACTGAGATATCCAACAATGGTATACCAAATTAACATGGTAGTTTAGATGGAAGCTATTCAAAATTCTTGTTATTAAACCAAAGAAGTAATATATGAGCAAGCAAAATAAGAAAATAAATCATGAATAATCAAAAAAAAGGAAACAAACGAGTTGGCAACCATTAAAACAAAATATGAAAGATTCTTAACAATCTTTCATATTCTTAACAATCTCCCCCTTGTTGATGACAAAAATTATTTTGGCCTAGACATTGCTTCCCCTATGTTTTCTAATAAGTGTAGTAAAAGCTTTAAGCTCCCCTTAACTATATGAACAGTCTTTAAAATCATCAACATAGATGCAGCTCCATTAAGAAATGTAGTCTAGTAATATCACAATGATTAACGTACATAAATGAGAGCAGCATCTTAATACCAACATCTTAGAATGATCATCGAAAGAGTTTTAGAGCATAATCAAAATATCAAACTAGAATATAAAAGAATTCAATAGGGCATAGCAAAACAAGTTTAGAAAATTTATCAAAGTTCATGAATAGATGGTCACAAATAGCAGAGTTTATGATTCATTCTATTCCTTCATCATCAAACAGAGGGGATTTTACTTAGAAAAAACTGTAGCAATTTTGGTGATGAGGCTTTCCATATGGTGGTGCATATTCCTAAGATGGCAATTGAGATGATTTCAATAATTTTAACATTTCATTAGCTATATTTTATTTTAGATAGAAAACATCTTAATTCCAAGTTTGTTTCTCAAAAATGAAATCATTCTTCTGAAAGAGAATGAATAAAGATATCTTGTAACAGATTATGTGTATCAATAAAATTGATGAAAGTATCTTCTTTGTGAATACAATCTTTAATGAAATATTATCTAATCTCAATATTGTTGGTGCTCAGCTAAAAAATGGGATTCTTTTTAATGCTTATAGAACTAGTACTACCGCTAAATGTGAGAATATTATGAAAATGTAAGCCATAATCATGAAATGTTTATTTCATCCATAAACATGGTAATGCCCTCAAATTTTACTTCGTATTTAATTGATTAATTTACCTTATTTTATTTTATTTATTATTTAAATTAAAAAAATGAAACGCCTTAGAATTTCTCAATTATTTCATCCTATGTTTACCCATAATTTTGTTAATTTTATTTATTATTTGCTATATCAATTAGAAAATGATATATATTTGATATTTAAATTTTAAAAAAATATATAATAATAATTTATAATTTTCTTATAATAATATTATATCATTACTAGAAATTAGTAATTGAGACCTTAAAATGTAATAATAAAGTGGTCAGATTTATCATAGGGTTATCGTATTCTTTGGAGATAAATAATCAAAGTTCTAATTGGAGTAAAAAACTTATCCCATACATATAGTCCTCACCATCTAAAACTCTAGCCACTCAATCAAAATACAAAAGAAAGAAAAGCAGAAGGGAAGAAGGAAAAAAAAATCTAGGGAGAAGTCAGCGTTTTTGCAAGTTTAGCAGTAGAATCAACCTTCTAGGTACACTTATTAAGGTTAACTCTAATTTGTTTGATTTGGATTTCCTTAGTTCAAAGAATTATGTGAACAACTACTATGAAATTGCTTTTCCTAGGATTTGACTTTTTTATGGTGGTAGTGGATGTACTTGTAGAATAGGCAATGTTTATGTTAATGTTGTGGGCCTTAGTTTGTCTCTTTCTACCATTCCATCCAAATGTTATGGTTGGATGGAATTGTTGCCTTTCCCTTGACAATCTTAGTTGCAAATTTTGACTTTGATGGGCCAATTTTGATTTTACTATTAAGCAAGCTTTGCTATTTGGGTATTTTGAAAAATTGGTGATTGTTTGTGTTACGTGTGTGTATATATATGTATATAAAGACCAGAGTATGGAAGAGAAAAGGATATTCTTATACTATATCTATTAAGAATTAAGAATTAAAATGTAAGGAAGGTTTGTAACAAGGAAGTGGAGTATTTAGACTATTTGCTTTATTATTGTTGCATTTTTAGAGTTATTGCTACCTTGTAAGAATAGTTGCTCAAATTTGAGGGTACCATAGATAGAATCAATGGAAGTTACCTCTTTAAAAGATAGGTGACATTGAAAATTAAATGTGCAACAATCATAAAAGCAAAATTTAGGTTGAATAGATGGAAGACTAGAAAACAGCTATCCAATTCATGTGAAAGTTTGTTGCATACAATCCTTGAGGAAACGTTCTTTAAAGATTGAAATATGATACTATTCTTATTCTTATTCTTAACTTCCTTCCAGAAACTTTTATGGATTCTTAGACTGATTATGCATAGTTCATCTTATTAAATGATAGTCTATAAATAATGATTATAAGTCTAATTAAATGATTACTTGTGCAAGCCATGTCAATTTGATTAATTGTTAATTTGTTTTCTATCAATTAAAGGAGTTGACTAGCATGCCTAATGGAATGACCATGATTTATGCCTCTTTACAATTTTTCTGAGTTCTTATAAATATCTTTAGGTTTAGGCTTAGAATAGTAAGAAAAGTAATAGAGATATAGATTGTAGGACATGGTTTTCATTATTTTGTTTGCTTTGGATATAATGTGACTTTATGGGCTATGAGGAAGAATAGTCAATTCCAATAAACTTGTTTCAACCAAAATATATTCTTATAACATATTTAGGTGTGTCTTTTCATCCTCAATTATCATTGCTTTCTATTAATATGTTATAGCCTTGCTCATTCTTTAATCCTGAGAACAAAGTCGTAAAATTTGTCAAAGTAGTCAATACAATTGGTTAGAGTGTAATCAAAGTTTACGAATTAGATATTAAGTTAGAGTGTGATTAGTATTTCAAAATGTCACTCAACAATTGATTCGATTGACACTAAGATAGGTGATTGACTTCTAATATTGATCTTGAAGGTGAGTGCCTAAATTTATAACTATTATAGAATATTACTTTTCAAAACCAGAATTATATATGTATAGTAACACATGCTATGAAACTTATTTTCAATATACATGCACTCTATATGTATTCCACTGCACACGAAAAGAAAAATTTTATTTTATTTTACTTTTGGATAAAAGAAAATTTATGCTTTTATGACCTTTTTTAATGCTTCTAGACTAGTAAATTAAACTTGATGATTAATTAAATTACTGAATTTACTATTTCTATTACTATTACTATTAGTTGGATCTAACTTGGTTTGTATGTGCAGCTTCACCTGGCAGCAATGGGTTTGCTAGTTGAACCCCAAGCCCCCATGACCTAATTCCCCCCCAATGCACAATAGAAACCATTTGTGCCTAAGGTAGGTTGTAGGAATTCCCGAGGACACTTAGACATTGTTTTGGAAAGTCACACCTTGCCCAAAGTAATAAGGGATTATTATAGTAGGAGCCATAATGTTGACTGGCTACAGCAAACACCGTTTGATTATCGCATTTAAGTTGTTAGTCTAAGAAATCATTTATTAAACTTTTGATTTATTACTGCTTGACTGTTTATAAAACTTTTGACTTGTTACTGAATTACAGTTTAAAAACATTTTCACTTATATTTTTCTCCAATATTTTCACTATACAAACTCTCAGATACTTTCACTGTACAAATCATGTTAGATTCATGAACTCACATTGCACACACTTGGCACTCACTGAGTCTTTTGCTCACACTCCTTTCTTTAACTGCCTTCTAGCAGGCCTAAATCCTTAGCCCTAGTGAAGATGTTGGACATGCTTCTAATGAGAACTGGAATTGAAGGTTTGTTTTTTTAGACTGAGAACTTGCAATATCTTTAGATTTATTGCCTTCTTGGCAAATTAGGTCTTTTCCTTTAATGATTTTCTAGTTGAGGGAAGAATATTAGGCATTTTGAGTTTCAAGGTTTGCTAGAATTATATGAATTATTATGGATGTTGGAGTTTTTATTTTTTAAGATCATGCTTTTATATAAGTGATATATTTTTATTTGGGATTGAGTTTCATATATCAAGACTAAACCATATGGTTAGATTTTTGGGCATAACAGAAATTGTTTGCAATAGTTACTTAATGTCATAGATTCTATTTCTACTGTCGAATGGCAACGACACTCTATTTTTTACTGTGCCAATAACTAGGCATTTTCATATAAGGCAGGTTCTAAGTTTTAGAAGTACTTTTCAATTGATTTGACAACTTTCTAAGTTTTAGAAGTACTTTTCAATTGATTTGACAACCTTCTTGTTATGATTACTCTTTTGCAACAGGTCGAGCTTTATTTGAAATATAATTGCCTTTCTCATCAAGTTTGTTGTGAAAGACCCATTTCAATCCAATGATTGGTTTCTCATTCGAATGTTCTATTAGATATCAAATATTGTTCTTTTCAAGTTGCATAATTCATCTTTCATTGTTTCAATCCAAGACTCATTCATGAGTGCTTCATTGATATCCGTTGAATCAACAAGAAGAAAAAAAATTCCAAGGTTAGAATCAGTTGTATTTAATTTTTTTACTCGTGATCATGTTGTAATTTGGCTTGGGGATTTCCAATAATTTTATTGATTGGATTACTTGAGAATTTTGGAAATTTCTAATGTTTTACTTATTACGTGTCATGGAGTTTCCTTTAGAAGATACATTGACTTAATACTATGAACCATTTGAATTTTTCTTTGTTTTCAATGATTTTCCATTCTTATAGACATTATCACAAAGTGGACTAATCCTTAATAAATTGTGTTTAAGACCATAAGATAACCAAATATCACTAATGAAAGTTCCAATTGCCTTGTTGATTATTCCTTTACCAACGATTTTGCCTTAGGTATTGCCAACAAAGAGAACACATACTCAATTGAAGTTCTCAATTTTTAGGAATGCTAATATGTCCCTGTCATGTGTCTAGAACAACTGTTGTCTAAATACTATTTCTCTTTGAGATGTGTTTTCTCGAATGCATCGTGTAAAACAAAGTTCAATGATCTCTGGTACCCATACTCTGTTGGATTCTTCTTAGTTAGGTTTCAGAACCTAAATAAATTTAGTTATAATATCTTTCTTTAGAGTACATCTATATGATGTGTGTCTGATTCTATTATATATATGACAAGTTTTTCTAAATTTTTTTTCTTTTGGTAAATGATTTTACTTTTTGATGTACTTGAGAGTTAATTACGTTACTCTTTCCTTTAATAGATTTGTTTTAAATTGTAGTTTTCTTCTAGAAGGATAGCATTTTTATTTTCTAACTTTTGATTTTTCTCAACAAGTCTACTCCTACCATCAATTCCTTTTTTTATGATATAATTACAGCTTTTGATAAGTTTAATCTTCTCATTAAGAATAATTTGAAGTTGATCTTTAAAAAAACTAAATTCATTATGTAGTCCAAGTAAATGAAAATTTTCATACATATTTAATGGACTAGTGCTTTCATGTTCGAATTCAAAATCACTTAGGCAAATTTTAGAATGTAGAGATACATATGTTCTTGAGCAAGAGACAGTTATCCTTATTGTTCAATTGCTCTGAATTCGAGTTGTCCCATGTTATAGTCATAGTTTTTTGCTTTGGTCCCCTTTTTGGTTTGGCTTTCTTTTCAACTTTGGTCATTCGGTCTCTTCTCTCTAACTTCATGGCATTCAAGAGATAAGATCTAATCAAACGTTCGCTGATTGAAGTTGTACTTTCTGTAACTTGCATTGGAATCATGTTTGAAATGATATTTTGCTTGTGTAAGTTGTTGTAGACATATAGTGATCATTGAATTTCATCATTGATGTTTTCCTTATTAAAATCTCATTATTATCAAGAAGTTCCACTTAGTTAGAGCTAGAGGTTATGTCCTTTTTTCACCTATTATCTGAGTTATCCTCTTTTGCTACAAGGTCTAGTTCATGACAAAAGAGTTAACTGATCGTTTCTCCCATGAGATGTCTTGCCTCTTGAATTGTTGTGACTTCGGACATCTATTTTTTTAATAGTGAGTGTGGAATCTTCCAAGCAAGTTCCCTTTCTAATATTCTTTTTCCAACTACAAGCATTGTATTGATGATTTCTATGAAGCGAGCGTACATTTGATGATAGTTCACCTTTTTCATGAAAAACATTTTAAGTTGATAAGTGAGTCATGCAAATCTTTCTTATTTTACCTGAGATCTTTTGTGAGTTACTTGATGCATAGTCTACATTTCTTTTGCTAAGAGTAAGTACTAATGCGAATATACTCCTTTTTCGTCAAGGCACATGATAGGATGCTTTTTTACCTTGTTGTTTGTAGCTAATATTTTCTTGTTTGTGATGGTAAGCTCTTTTCATTCTTTTGAAGTTAAGTTTTCATTCATAGGAATTAGTGGTCCATCAATCACAATGCTCTAAAGATCATAATCCAATCTAATGAAAAACTCTTCGACTCTATTTTTTCAAGTTGCATAGTACGTCCCATAGAATTATGGTGGATGAGTCTAACATTGCTCTCCTACATAAACATCAAACTTTAGAAAGCCATTAGGATCTTTGAACTCACGTTAGTTAGAATAGATAAATGAGCATGAGGCTCTAATGCTATTTATTAATACAAAAAGCCTAAGAGGGGGTGAATTAGGCTGAGCACAATTTTTAATTATTTTAAAATAATACTTAATAGATTTTAGTTGGAAGTTCCAAAGTAAAAAACACAATTAAAGGTAGATAGAAAAGTGAATGAGGCACAAGATTTATGGTAGTTCAACAAATGCCTGTGTCTAATACATAAGTTTTCACTTAGGATTTTACTATGCAACTTGTACTAAAAGTTACAAAAAGGATTAGTAGTTTAGTAAAACAAGCAAGTAAATTAAAGCAATAAGAACTGTAAATAATTGATACAGTAATGAGGGAAAATAATTAGATGCCCTTATCACATAAGATTGCATGGTTGTTGATACTTCCAGTTGGAAGTAACCAATATTATGTTTTTCTTTCACCAACATAGTACCTCAAGAAAGTTAAAAGTCATAAACTCATTACTGTGTAAGCAAAAGTTTGTTTTAACAAACACATTTCATTGTTTTTATATCAATAGTAATTCTCGAACCCTTACAAGAAGTCCCAGCAGTTACTTGTCATATAGAGATTTCCATCAGTAATATACCTATTTGATAGTTGGTTTTAGATAGAATAATTGTATTCAAGTTTTGATAGGAAACTCCAACACATTTACTTATCATGATATGGGAATATTCATCTGTGGCAGACCAAATTAACATGATGGCTATATAGAAACTAATCATAGTTCTTAACATCAAATTGTAAAAGAAATATTTGAACACGCAAAATAAGGAAACAAATGATTAATTATCAAAATAGAAAAATAAAATAATTGGCAATCATCAAAACAATATATCAAAGATTCATAACATCAAATCATGACAGACATTAGTTAAACTAGATTTTATTACTCAATTTCTTTTTACTATGATATTTCATTATGAATAACATCAAAGAAGCTTGTTGTAATATTGACTACCCTTTCATGGAAAGGAAAATTCAAATAATGATTTTTAAC
The DNA here is from genome assembly GCA_014898725.1 of Jacaranda copaia. Classification (NCBI taxonomy): domain Eukaryota; kingdom Viridiplantae; phylum Streptophyta; class Magnoliopsida; order Lamiales; family Bignoniaceae; genus Jacaranda; species Jacaranda copaia. The sequence goes on along the minus strand of JACGDI010003594.1, from coordinate 281,346 downwards.
TGATCATCCTTTTTGATAGCTTTTTGTAGGGGAAAAAAGAAAATGTAACACAGTGGTTCGACAAGATACGAAAATTTATAGTTTACACTCCATTTTTTCTCTCTCTTTTTCTTTTTTCTGATGAGTGTACATTCTTTGGTTATTCTACAAGCGGTTTTACTTTCTAATCCCTGGTCTGACTTGATTCGTGAATTAATGCATAAGCATAGCCTTTCAAACGTCTACCTAAATTTTATTTTTAATTTTGTGCATATATTTCGCTGCTTGATATATGACCTACTATTTCATATGTATGAATTATACTTACAACGCTTTTACCAGGCTGAACGTAGTACGAGTGGGTCGAATGTGTTATTTTACCTATTGATTCAACTTCAATTAATATAATTTATTGTATTTTTTTGATATTATTATTCCTTTAGGTTGCAAGTAGAAATAAATTAAAAGTACAAGAGAGTGTATTTTAAATTTATTAACCCATCAACTCCAATATAGCTGAATAAGTAGGACATGACCAACCCAAATTACTAGATCTAAAAGAGTAATTAAATAGTTTTTATTTAATTTTTATCTGAATTTGTCTAGACAAGTTCAAATCTCAATATAAATTTATGGGAATCCAACCACGTATCCCATAATCATTCATGTCAATATTATTTAAGCAATATTTATTTCTTGAATTTATGTGAGAAAAGCGTGAATAAAAATATTTTTCTTATTTTAAGTAATAACTTTATGTTTTTCTAATCCTTTTTTGTTTTCACTTTTTCCTCACAAAATCCAATCTACAAATATAGCATTAATGGTGATCCAGTTCTGCGGTAGATGGATCTGAATATCCTCTTAAGACACGCAACTTTTTGAAATGAAATGTTCATTTTTCCCAGACTCATTACACTACAATATCTATTTCTTAAAACAAATTTCAAAATATAAAAATAAAAATAAAAAATAAAAAATGGTATGTTCCAATAATACAACATTGAAATTAATTATCACTAGTTCCCTTATTTCCTTGGACTGGATGCACTACAGTTTTATTATCATTTGCAGCACCACTTTAATTAGAAGATTACTAAAATGCAGCTCATTATAATATAAAACCTGCAATGATCACAAAATTAAAGAAAGGAAAGCAAAGGTAAGAAAATTAATTTGGGCTAAAAGTGAAAAATAGTGTCACCGCAATTAACATTCTTTTCATAATCAAAGCAAAACTTACCACCCTATGGGGGATGTCTTCAGGGCAGCTGAAGCTGGTGCTGGTGCTGGCGGTGTCGGGACAGGGATTGGCTGCGGTGTTGGAGGTGGAGGCAGAGGTGGAGGTGCTTGAACCGCACCTTCATTACATTAATTAAAATAAATAAAAAATTGGGTTTACATCTTGAAATTTTAATAATAAAAAGTTACTTTTATTTGAGTTTTTTATAGTTTAGTAATATATGTATAAGATTTAAAATATCAATAATAGTGCATCACTCGTATTCTCAATTGGAATAAAGATCAAATAAATAAATTTGGAGATTTGAAAAAGATAATAAAAAAAGAAAATTATGGCGCATCTCACCGCAAAACAAGAGGTTGTTAGGAGGTGGTCGCTCCTTGGCAGGACTGGGATCCGGATCATAAACCCTAATATAAAGTTCTTGACCTAAGTACCAATGTTGAAGATTTTGTGACCTCAAATTCCACATTCCTGGATTGTCCAAATACACATACACTGCCGTCCATCCTCCTGGGTATACCTGAACGGGATTCATTCAAAATCCAAAAACTTGTCATATGTAATGCTGTCTGGAAATGTGGTGGGGTTAAGGAAATTCTTCTGTACGTAAACTTGATAGCGATGATTTTAGTGCAGAAAAATATGCTAAAAGGACCTGCCATTTTAATAAGATGAGTTATGATGAATTTTACATATCAAAATTCATGTCTTCGTTATGATGAGTTAGCAATGATATGCAAACAACTCACCATGACCTGCCATTTTAATAGTCTATACTATAATCATAATATCATTATATTATATTTGGAGACTGGGCAAGATAGGTCCATGCCTACACACTTCTAAAAATATTTTCGATTACATATGCATGCGATCTTTACAACTCTATTTTAAGTTTCGAATTATTTTTGCTTATACTTTCAATAGTTATCATATTATATTTAGAGATTGTATGCTTACCTGAACAGTAGAACGTACGACTGGATCGTAAAGATTGTATGTACTGCGTGCGTTGGGTGTCCATTTTCCTAGACCAAAACTATGAAGGCAAAGAAAACAACAATCAAATGCATGGAGTTGACTTTGGTAAGCTTGAGTTTATGCAGCTGGATCAAAAAAATTGAAAAACAAAAGGCTTGAGTTTATGCAAATAAAAATCATATGGCATTAAAAAATCAATTGTACGTGGTACATGAAGGCTCGTTTGACTTGAAAGACAAGAGGGGATTGGGCCTCTCAATGAATCTACTTACATTTTTGATTAATTAAACTATGGTAACAGAATGATATATAATTTATAAATGCGCATATCAAATATTAGGTTGAGTTAAATATTGCATCCTTCATCATAATGAAATTTACTTTTCGGTCATCCTAACTTAAAATGGAAAGATAACAACAATCCCAAACATTTTTTCAAAAAATTAAAGAACTTAATCTAATTTTCATTTAATGTTACTTTTCATCACAAATTGTAATAGTTGGCATATACTACATCCAATCTCTAATATTAGAAGAAAGAGGGGATTATGTAATCTGCTTTTATTCCTTGAGGGCCATTACTAGTCGCAATAAGTAGTATATTGTATCAAATACAACTAAAGGAGATATAAATATTCTACCTATTACAACTCAAAATTATTAAAAAAATAATATTTCATATATATATATATATATTTATATTATAATATCGAATTTCAAAAAAATGTAACTAAATCTTAAAACTTACCCGACCACGAAGAACCCAAACCCATCCAAATGCCATGAATCAACCTCATTTAAGTAATTCTGGATCACGATCTCGAGCCATCCCTTATGTGTCCCCGACACAACAAATGTGCCATTTATAGGGTTAGGGAGGCTCGAGTGAATGGGAAAAGTATCAAGTTCGTAAACACCGGAGCCATTGCGGAATTGATCTGCCAATTTCAATGGTGTAGATGGAGTTGTGTATGTTACATTGTTTACGGTGAAACGAGGGGCCCCGTCTATTACAGCAAATGATCCACAAAGAACAAAGGTCTGTGATAGTGTCACATTTGACACATTAAATGTCCCTTGATGGTTAGGTCTTGCAGCACCCGCTGTCAAGTTCCACCTATATATTACATGAAAAATGAAATTCAAGATTTAAAAAATAAAAGGAATCAAAAAATTTTTGTGTAAAATTCAATGCAATGTTAATGCAACACTAGGACAAAGGTATACTATGTAAGTCCATTAATAGGTAGGATTTCAATGTCCAAATTCATGACGAAAACAAAAAATAATTGAAAGTGTTGATAACTGACTTAAATCAATCCAATCCTAAACTTAATGGTTCATGAATTGAATATATCTTGCTCGTCCCTGTTTCTTGGTTTGGGTTTCAACATCCTACCCTTATCTTAAGAGTCAAAACTGAGGAACAAGCTATAATTTACCTCCCTCGGGGGTGGAAGAGGGCAAGCTCGACTTCATTTGTTTGAATTGGGATGAAGCATCCACGAGTATGAAATAGAGCCAAATTTAAGTCAACACTTGATTTACAAAATTTTTGATAATGTTAGAGTTAGAAGAGAAGTACCTGTTTATTTATATTGGTGTGAAAAAATGGAATCAATCACATGACAACTAACTCATATTTATCATATTGTCAATAATTAATAAAATGATCGAATCAATCAAACGACAACTAACTTATATTTATCATATTATCAATAATTAATAATCTTGGTTCAGTTTGGACTATAATTTTTGACTCAAAAAAGTGAAACTTACGTGATGGATCTAGCTTGATTGAGGGAGAAATTAATGTCAAATGGGTCGGGCCCATCTGGTAGTGGCCCGTTAGGAGTTGTAGTCGAATTGTCGTAGTGTAAGACCCCAAGAGCAGCAATAGCATTAGGCTTACTCAACTTAACCCATTTCGGAGTTGCCACAATGTAGTAATCTTCTGCGCTCTGATTCGCAGCAATAAGCACGGAGTAGGACTGGCCAACATGGATGTCAAGAGAATCCAATGTAATCTGATTGGTGTATGATCCCTCAGTTTCAACCAATAGCATTCTGTGACTTTGAATCCTAAAATTGATGCTCCACAAGTTGCCGACATTGAAAATTCTAAATCTATAGGTTTTTCCTTTGAACAAAAAAAGAAAATTGTCAATAATGGCATTAGGAAATACATTGTTTTCCAAGTCATTGAATAAATATTATAGATTGTATTTATTATATCAATACTTAATTAGATTTAAATTGAATATAAGCTCAGTTCTTTTGATTGTTGATATTTACGTATTGCCAATATTTAATTTAAATTATGGGTCATAAACTAATGGCTAATTGATTGATCAAATTAAAATATCATATATGTGCCTTATAAATATATAGTTGTAAAGTTTAAAATTTATGTAAATAGTACTATAGAAGAGCTAAATAGTAAATAATTTTTTTAACAAAAAAAAAAGGAGAACTTATTTTTTGATTTTCAATAGTTTGATAATATTAACAAAACATTGTAAGAATTAAGTTTTATAAATTCTTACCTTTCGACACATTGAAAGATTCATAGACGTTTGCAAGTGAGTCATTAAAAGGGCCTTTGCCGTTCATAAGTATCCAATTTGTAAAGTAGCCCACACCACCTATGGCCCTAACATCCTATCAAATTTGTCCAAAAAACATGGACATACAAAAAGAACAAAGAAAAGTAAGTATTATCACCTATAAAAAAAAGAGCAAACTTGGAAAGTCAAAAGAATAAATCAATACAATGAAAAAAGTTCTACGCCTCATATGATTAACTAAGTCATAGCTATATAGATTCTTCTATAGGTTGAACTCTTAAAATACTTAAGGCCAGCATGACAATATTTGTTTTATTTTGAATTTAATTTCAAACTAGCTCATTTAATAAAAATTTGTAATTCAAAAGACCAAACTAAACAATGAACAAGTGGATAAAATTAATTGCAATTTTCATTTATGAGAATGAAACACTTGATCTGGATGCAGTACTTTAGTATTTGAAACCAACCAATATTTGATTTGCTATATGAAATAAGTAGAAGAGGACAATTCCATGCATCGCCCTTTTGGAACAATGATTATTGCTTGCAATCACAAGTAAATGATTGAACAAGTGGTGTGTGAAAAACCATCCAAAATAGCAGGTGGTTCATGAAATAATTTAAAAATAATCTAATCCCTTTCGATCCCAACCCCCCTTAGAGTTTATTTAAAAATATATGGGATACGAATCAATAATTTATCTATTCTCAAGAGTCGAGTATTCCAAACCACTCCATTCGTAATTACTATAAGACTTATATATTAATTGATAATTGCTAGAATATAAACTTCAGTTCGAAAACTAATTCTAATAACTTGTTTTAGGGCAAAAGAAAATGATCAAGTAACAATAAAAATAAGGTTATATCAAAACCTTTTTCAAAGCGGTGTTTTACTAAAAGATATTTGAAACTTCATAATATAATAAATTTATTTTTTGGACCTATATCAGTATAAAATTAATTTGAATTTTAATTTTTCAAGTGATATATTTATTTAGAATTAGAACTACAAAGATGATTTTCTTCTAAAGTAAGTAGGATTAGGGGAAAAAAACACCAAAATAAAAAACTATGCACCTTGTAACTTCTTTGATACCAATCACCAATAAGAAGTTCAAACTCTTGTTCGGGCTTGGGAAATGGCACATCAATGACAATTCGATTGTTGATCCGAATTGGGCCAAATCCTCCACCAGCCCGTTGAAAGTTAATCGAAGGGAAATAGAAGAAACTGCCAATTTGATCCTTCATTTGGAAAACATAAGTCCAATTGGCTCCAGGTTGGATTGGACAATTAGTACCAGACACCCCATCTTGCCAAGAGTTCAGCCTTTGGTGGACGCCATTCCTGCCTCCACAACCATTTTTCCTCTAAGTTAGATTTTAGAATATTTTTATGCAATCTTTAGATCAAGAAAAACAACGAAAATATATATATTTTTTTTTTGCATTTTCCACGTTGACATTCGAGTTTCAAACATAGGGTTAGATTAATTGTGGAATTACTTATGACAATTGCAATAATTTCTTAGCAGATATACGCGTTTTTTTTTTTTTTTTCCTTTGGGAGGAGAGGGAGGATTTAGTTTCAAATATAATACGAAGCTATATGAATAAAACTCGTTAATGAACTTAATAAGCAAATAGAAGTTTTAGATTCATATACTAAAATTTTTACACAATAATACAATTAAAATATCTATTCACTTCTCCAATTGATGTTATATTGTTTTATTAATTTCAATATTTTTATTTCAGTTTTTAGGGTAATAAAAGAGAAAAGGTTACTAATTAGAGAAAGAGGAGAAAAGGTGCATTAGTGAGGCAAAAACTAGAAGTGTAAATGAGTCAAGCTTGACTTGAGCTCGAAAAATTTTTTGAGCACGAGCTTGAGAATGAAATTTAATTATTAATTTATAATAATTATTTAATATTATATATAGATATTTAAAAATAGAAATAAGTAAATTATTAATATATAATAATTATTTAATTAATATATAAATATTTAAAAATAGAAAAAGGCTCATGAGTTTTGAATAACTAATCAAGGCTCGAATTTGGTTCATTATAAAGCTTGAGCTCAAATTTTTTGAATTTCAATTGAGATATAATCGAGCCAACTCAACTTCTCTTAAACTCAAAGCAAAAACAGAGAAAAAAAAATTATCATACCATTATCTTTTAAAATAAAGCTGATTCTATCAACTTATTAAATATTGTATCAAATTTGTCAGTTTAAGATTCCGATGCTTCATTAACATTATAAATTTCATTAGAATTCAAAGTTCTATGGACCCTAACAACCACTATTTAAAAATCGGATCGGATTGAATGGTCTAACTTGTTGAACCGTCAATTGTCCTATAAATCGATTTGGTTTTGAGTAAAAATCAGTAGACCAAAAAAACCATCCTATTTTGTCAAAATTGTCTCAATTGACTGTTAGATCGTTTGAACCGTTGAAGTATTCAGAATTTATTAAAATTAGATCGATTCATTTATTTTCTTTTTTTCCTTTAATTTTTGGCATAATTAACACTTTTTTTAAAAAATTTTTTTTATCTAATGTGTGAACATCCAAAGCTAAGGTACATACTAGAAAGCTAAAAGCCTAAAACAATCAAACAAATTTACAAAATAAAGCCCCAAATTAAATTTAATATTCTAAATTTGAACTTCATCTAGTGGATAGAAAATCTTAGTTCCTTACCCAACTCATGTGCTCTTAGCTGTCACTTATGAAAAATTTTAACTTATGAAGTTGAATAGTACGATTTAAGCTCTTTATGAAATTCTTCTAGTGGGTAGAAACCCTTAGTTCCTTACCCAACTCGTGTGCTCTTGACTATCACTTCTAAAAAATTCTGACTTATGAAGTTGGAAAATACAATTTAAGTTTTTTATGTTTTATGTTTGGTATAATATTAACTTTTAGTAATATATAAAATAAATAATATATATTACATAATTATAATGTTATAGTTCAATTAAGGTTTAATTATGATCCAACTAATAGTTGAACTAATGAATCGTGAACCAATAAATTTTTTATTTATTGAATGGTTCAATTTTTTGATCACTACTAACAACAGAGCTCAATATTTGGAACCCAACTTATGTCATTTTAGTCAATTGTCGATAATTTGTATAGTATAGAATACTTTCGCGATCGCCGAAAAAATGTTCTAGTTTTGTCGCACCCTTTTCCCATAAAGATATATATTACTATAGAGTCATCCACACTTCAACAAAATAATCAAAAAAGGAAAAATTATAGAGTCATAGACACTTTAGTTTCCGACGAACAACTAACGGCAACTGTGTCTTGATGGGGGGAGCATCAAGAGTTGCAATAGACCTTGTTCGAGATGCATGAGGATTTTTCATTTCAGGATTTTTGATTTAGAGATTAGGATGTCATCAATAATGAAGTAGAAATTTGAGCCCATAACGAAGATTTGATGTGGGAATACAAAAATTTAGAACACTTTTAATCATTTTGAAAATATAGTATTTTTTAGGACTTCAATCGTCCATATTATTTTAATTGGGTCAATTTAGTTTGAATCGGCACATAATTCAATTACTTCATTTATTAAATTATGAAACTTGGTTGGCCTTGGACTAAGCCATGCGATCCATTATCCTTATGCCAAGTGACAAATACTTATAAATAATCTTATACTTATTTTTAAATATACTTTTATTTTTACTATTTTGGTATTTTTCTAACTTTTTCACGTCATTTTTTTTAACGCTAAATATTAAAAGTGTTCTAAATACCAGCTATCCCGTCATTTTACGTGATTTGAAGCCTAGGTTCTAATTACCCAAACATAGACTCCGAAACTCGACTCAATTTGATCTTTTAACTAATAAAGAATTTTGAATTCAAATCAAAATTATAATCTGAAAGAAATACTAGATTCCATGTGATAAAAATATAACTACAGATCAATTTGATATATTTATTATTAAAAAAATATACCTTAACGAAATGAACCTACATACACAAAATGAACATGAGATGAACAGAGTTTGGGCCCAAACCCGAATTCAACTCTTATAAGATGCCCCTAAATTGAATCAGAGTTAATCCACATCATCATGATAGGCTCTATCCCTTTATTTTTAATTAAATATTTTTATAGGGACACAAAACCAGTACAAGAAACCCTAGCAGTTTTCCTTTCACGATTATGGAGCATCTCAATTAACTTTGACTGTGGCAACCGAACTTTTGCTACAGGAAACTAAACTTTCCAGCATAGCTTCTAGCTAGTGTTTTCATTTTTTATTATTTGTGGCGTACACTTTAAAGATATAACACAGTAAATTACGTACAATTGTTCGGCTCTGGGTAAATGTTTTGTTATAAGTTCATTTATTAATAAAAAGCCCAAAAAATTAATTGGGTTTAGATACCACTTCATTAATTAAATTAAGAAGATTCAAAATTATATTAAAAAAAATTAAAAAATTACTTATTAATGAAGATAATAATTTGAAAACCAGCATAAATTCATTTTTCATTGATTTAGAACTCTCATGACAAAATAAAAAATTGACAAATACAGAGACAAAAGTGATGACAGAAAAAAATAAAATGCCATTTTTACCATGTCATGAGTAGTGGCTCATCCATATCATTATAGACATTGACATGTATATTATCATTCGTTGTTGCATTGATAAGAGGACCCGGAAACAGATCATTAATGGTAATAACCTTGCAAAACCAAGAGAATTAAAATGAATTATAATTAATGAGCATTAAATAAAACCTAATCATAAACTGAAAATATAGCACTAAAAATTAGAGTACCGGTTGGTCCTGCGACACGGGCTTGATCGAGTTGTTTAATTTAACATGCCACTCTAAGGAAATCTCCTCTGCCAGCACCACCGTGCACAACGCCATGCAACAAACTAACCGCCATGTGCTGCGGCTGATGGCTGCCATATCCTGGTGGCGACTTTTCCTAATCGTACTAATCATATATGTAGTAAGAATGGAAGAGGCGCTCCTTATATATAAACTTGAGAGCGAAGAGGATAAAAGTAGTGATAAATTTGTCTCTTGTTAGCCAATAAGGCTAAGGTGGTGAAGTTTTCAGAGTGAACAGATAAGTCCAAGACGAATTGGGATCGTAATTGAGGACAACGGAGTAGTGATTAATTTTGGGATCAACTGTCTATTGTCTGCAATGGCTTGGTTGTCATGGACCAATTAAGGCGTGATTAAAGCTATGTTTGAGTTGTTTCCTTAATTTCTTGAAATTGTAATGAATTTTATTTTTTCCAAACTGAGAGTTATTCTTTAATTTTTTAAGGAGTTTTGATGATTTTTATGCCATTATATTCTTCCATCTTATGCTTTGGACACGGTGCAACAATACCAAGTAGTGATGCTGCTGCTATATGATTAGAACTTACTGGTGAAGTAAAGGATAAACTTTGATCTCAACAATGTCCAAATATATAATTTAGTTTAATTTAGATATATAGTTTGATTTAAACTTTGAGATGCCAATTAAGAGTATAAGATCAATTGCCCCCAAAACCTAAGCTGTGTTTGCTTGCTTTACTTGGATTGGATTGGCAGACTGATCAATTCGGTTGACTTTAGGCTTATCTATAATATATACACAGTGCCACACATAAAAAATGATTTAAATATTAAAATATTTTATTTTACAATAATATTCATTTTAGTTTATGTATTTAAAAAATAAATAATGTTCTTTTATCATTTTAAGACAATAATTTTACTATTGAAAATGAAAAATGAATATTTTATTTGAAAATATTAATTTTTAAAATTATTTTTATTCAAATATATTTTAGAATATCAATAAGAACTAACTCTAAATTTATAAATTATATATAGACTTTTAAAGATGTATAATTTTAGAGAAATAAATGTGAAAAAAATAAGAAAAATGGAGCAAAACAATTTTCATATAACTAATTAAATCCACAAGGCAAAGGAGCAAAAAGGACTAATGAGGCCCAGTTGATCAAATAAATTAAATAAAATAAAAACAAATCAAAGAGTCCAATTGACTAAACCCACCAAGAAGGGCATCAAAACCTTAATGAGCTAAAAAAAAAATATAAATACCAATTCTCAAAGAGAAACTAGGCACAAAAGATAATTCACAAAAAAACACGATATTTCAATAGATATTTGCTAACTATTGGAACCCTAGCTTTATTTCCACATAGCATTATCGTGGCACTATATATGAGAATTCTAAATGATGAATAAGGAACACTAAGAATGCAAACGATACCTAAAGCTTGAAACTCTAACAACTAGGTTGCCCTAGTCATGAAAAACAAGGAGAGACACCAACATGAGGTATAGTCACGCCAAGAGCGAAAGCTTGCCCTGTAAGTATAGATGACATCGAAAGAGATGCCCACATAGTCGGCACTACTTTGTAGAGGTCTAATTCTATAAATGACCCAAGTGGTATTATGACTTTGCTAGAGAACATCATCACTCAAGTTGCGACTAGAGCAATTGCCTAATATATGGGGGAACGTTTTCCTCAAGAGCAATAGCAGTCTTTTGCTAGAGTAGGGGGTTTTCATCCTCCCCGAAGTAGACCAAGTATAGAGCTAACTTTGAGCATGACACCTTCCTTTTTTACCTCAGCATTTGGACACAAATTCATTCCTTTGAGCATATTTTACCTAGCGAAGGCCAATTGCTACCAGGGTCCTGACTCACTCATTAGTGCCACAACCCTTAGAAAAAGTAAAAAATCTAGTACCATCCTTTAGTCATTTCCCTTCCAAGATACTACATTTTTTGGCTAGCCATTATGGTAGAGGCGATTCAACTAGTTATATGGATAGCCAACCTACTAGAGTTTTGTTGTACTATGAATACCCAAAGTACCTAGAAAACTTCTGGGCTAGAATGGAGTTTACAAATTGAGTGAAGCAACATACTACAAGTTGTTCTACACCATGCACACCAAGCGTGTCTTAACAAAGTTCAACTAGATGCCAACTAGATTTGTGATGGGATAAGAGTTGTAGCTTAGTACTTTCTCTAGAACTTTTCCATCAATCATAGATATTCGAAGACAATGGCACCCCTATTTACCATACAGTACAATGATGGAGAAATCTTTGAAGAATTATCTCAACCACTTCGTGCCTAATATAACTTGAAGTACTTGCCAAAAACCCATGCTATTCTAAAAGATCTCCTCATGCACTTGGAGAATACATTAGAATCAAGAAAATTGTGACATCTCAAGATGTTGGTAAGTACAAGGTGTGCGATGAAGAAAATAATAATTGTAACAAGAAGGAAAAGACTGTGGGTGTAGTCCAATTCAAGCTTTGACTACCTACACTTCATTCATAGTCTCCAAAATAAGACTTTTATTATGACGTTGCATGTGAAGGATCATCTGACATCTTCTTTAGAAAGTGACCTCAAAATGCATAAATCCAACAATTGGTACCACTTTCATCACAACATTGGACACACCACTAAAGAATGTAGGCACTTAAAGAATGAGATTGAGAGATAGATCTGAGAGGACACTTCAAAGAATATGTGGCGCACAGGCCAAGTAGCCCTGAAAGGAATCCATCAGCTAGAGAAAATGAGGATCACTGTGATAACCTAATGAATTTTCAAAGCCCAAAGACCAACAATGTTAACCTGACCTAGAAGACCTCTCTATAGTCAGCTTTATCTCGATGATCCCAAGAGGACCAACTACTGTTTGAGCTTATATTAGGAGTTTTTGAACTGCATCCCATGTTGCCTAGCATTACCTTTAGAGAAAAAAAGATGGAGCCCAAAATAAAGAGCAGATATGACGCAATGGTGGTTTCTACATCTCTTGCTAACTTTTGGGTAAAGAAAATACTAATGCATGCCATCAGCTTAGTTGATATCCTATTTTATAATGTATTCCCTAGCTAGGAGTAGACAATAACTAAAGCAAGAGATTAATGCCCTTTTGGTGGGGTACATGCTTTAATTCACTGAGGCCATGAAGATATTCATTTTTCTTAGTTGATTTTGATTGAGTAGTTGGGATTTCCCTTTCTCTTTGTTTTGAAGTACAATTTTTTTCTTGATTTAAAATTATGTTTTTAGAATTGAATAAGGATACCTTACATGGGAACAACACTTTTGTACTGCTATTGATTACTTAAATAAATTTTACTTCATATATATTATTGTCTCTTATTATCGAATGATTAACTGATGTGCTACGTAATGAAGCTACCAAGAGCATACTTGACCTCTCTAGGTATAAACCTATTACAAGGCTCTTCTAAGAATACATGGTAGCCACTTGTAAGTCCTCGTGAATCCTTCTTAAAGGTTAAGGTTAATGGAAACCTTTCCAATTGATCTTTATAGACATAAACCTATTATGAGGTCCTTCAAGGACATGTGGTATAACAATGTGTAAGCGCACCCTAAATCTTTCCTGGCACCATCATTAGAGGTAAAAGGAAACGCCTTGAATTCTTTTTAGCATAACCTACCTTATGGTCCCTTTAGTGCACATGGTAACCGTACGTAAGCTCATCACAAATCCTTTATATATGGCACCACCCTCAAAGGTAAATGGTAGCACCGTTGTTTTTTTTTTTTTATTGTGTAAATCCACTGTATGGTCCATCTAATGGTATGTGGCATCTATGCATAAGCCTATTGAAATCCTACCAAGCAGGCCCTTAACATTAAGCGGTAATAGATCTCTTATGAATGACTTTAGCGTAAATCTACTATATGGTCCCTTGGGAGGTATGTGGTACCTACACATAAACCTGTAGTAAATCCTCCCCAGCATCTCTGTTGGAGCAAAATGGTAGCACATTAACATGTTCAATGAATTATACCAACAATCATGTTGATTTAATATAAAACTATCATCTAGCTCCTCTTAGAAATTATTATTCCACATAAGCCTATTGATCACCCTCCCTAGAGAAAGCTGACTATATCTTAACAATGTTAAATGAATTACTATAGCACTTAGATTAATTTCGTGTAAGCCTATTATGACACCTTCTAAGAGGTACATGGTTGTACCTTTGAAATCAATTATTGAACCCCTATGGGTGCATGTGGCAGATGTGCCATACCTATTTATGATACTTAATATTTAGGTATAAGACTTATTGAGTGAGGCTCACACCAAGACATCATTATGATATTTAGTATTAGTAGTAACACTTTATAAGTAAGGTTTGCATTCAAACTTCATTGTAATACTTAATGGCGGCAAGGACATCTCTTGAATAAAGCTGACCACAAAACTCTTTCACACTACTTGATTTTTATGATAAGATCATACTAGCAAGGTGCCAAACTAAATTTGAATAAAGTAACTAAGTATTACAACAAGACCTTACCAGTGAGGCACTCAGTTGATTAATTATTGCGAAGAGATCTCTCTAATGAGATCTCACTTTGTGCAACTTGATGAAACCCCTTTGAGGGGACTTACGATTAAATTTGATATGACAAGGCTTAGCATCTCAATCATATGCCCTTGTCATGCACTAATCACATATTGATAATATAATAATACTTGAAAGTCAAGCATTTGACTAAGTATGCATACAAGAATGAATGAACTAAAAACTTTCTTAAGGGAAAAAAGGGAATAAAACATCCATAACATAAAAAAAACACAGAAAAATGTCTGGCTATACTTGGCCTCATAAGAGAAAAATAAAACAAAAGACGAGCTAAGAAACTACTTGTGTTGAAAAACAATGCTAAGTAACCCTAAACACAAGAAAAAGTGAAAGTGCTTATCTACTACTCCTAATGTGGAGCACCTAACTACTCCTACAAAGTTGCATTAGCAGCATGCTCTACCATTGCATCTGTGCCAGTCTTTCATGCCTCTTAAGGCACTCTAATAGAAATATTAACTAATATGGTAGAGTCAAACATCAGCAAACCCTCAATTGGGTATTGCCCAATCCCACTTAGTATGTGGCGATAGCCTTATATGCTCTGTTCATAGATCACTATCACCTTTATGTCAACTGCCTCAAAGAATTCATCATAACTCTTGAATTCTTTAATTAGATACTTATGAGTGGCATTGGTTAGTATTTTCCCAGTAGAAGACTCTAAGAATTTCTTTCCAGTCCTCACCTCCTTTAGGTAACGTGCCTTTAGTTGCTTATGCTTCTTCAGCAACTTTGTGAACTTTTCTTCTTTCTACCAGTGCTACAAGGTAGATTAGTGGCCTTTTCTTTAAGTTATGAGATCATAACCACTGCCTCCTCTGCTTGGCAAGACATCTGTGCAATTAAGTTTCAAGCCTGTATTTAGAGATGCGTAAGGCATGATGCTCAGAAAATTGTACATGACTAAAAGAGGACCAATTATTAGAATGAGCTAAGTGTTGCAACTTACTTGCATAAAGTCCCTAATGACGATCTCAGTCAATTGAGAAGAAGAGTATATCTCTAGCTTTCCTTGATCGTACTCACTCACCACATATTGCATGTTGTTAATGCTAAAGATGGCATGATACCAAAAAAATTCATGATTAATTATGGAATGAAGATACAAGTTCTAATGAGAAAAATAGCCATTTTTACAAGAAAATCATGTCTAAGGATGTTATACCAATTGGTGTACCTAAATTAGTTTTCAAGGTGCTACAATAGGTTTTTGGTCATGTTCTCAGAATAAACTACTTTTATTGAGAATGAACTAAGTTGTAAAATATATATCATTGGAAAGCTAAGGACATCTAGTTTTTAATAAAATAAATGGTTTTTAAAAAGAATTTTGCTATAGAGAGTTATGCTAAAATTATTAGGGACTACTAGATTAATCCTCTATTGTAGCAATTGTTGGGAATATCTAAGGGAAATTCAATCTTTGATCAATTTTAATGGTTTTTTTTATTTTATTTCTTTATTATTATGTTTATAATCTTATCTAATATTTTCTAGCTATGCTTATTAGATTTTACATTTTTTATATCATAATAAGCGTGTCTTACTTTGGAAGTCATCTTATGTTTGGAGGGTTCTTCCAAGTCTTATAAGGTCACATCTTGTAATCATTTTTAGCATAATATTTTATAGAATATAATTCATCTTTTGAGCATTTGGCTTGTTTCTAAGAAATCAAACTCTTCTTGTTACTATACTAAGCACTTAGATGGATTCGTATAGTAGTGAGTGTTATTACACAATCTAAGTGGTGCCTTTGTGATTCTCATACTTTTAGACACATTTTTGGTGTCAAGTTGGTTATTGGATCTTTGGTTTTTTAATGGTTTCTTTTCATGAAAATAGGCCAAAAATTAAAGATCTTGCAACTCCTTATAGCGATCTTCATAATATTAAGTTGGAAAATTTAAGAAGATAAATGCAACAACTCTAGCAATATCATGTTTGCTGTGAACCTTTGGAATGTGATGATGTTGGGCTATGTTTTAGATGTTGAATCGTATGGAGTAGATTTCAATCCATTTCATGGCAGTCAAAATTATGATTCAAGTTAAGATTCTTTATCCTATTAAAGACCTCGAAGGAATAGTGGTAATGCTCAATCTCATAATTTCAAAGTTGATATTGCAAATTTTTATAGAAGATATGATTAGGATAAGTTCATAGATTGGCTAAATTTTGTTAAAAGAATCTTTAAATTCAATGAAATTTCTAAAGAATGCAAGGTCAAGCAAATTTCCATCAAGTTCAAGAAATGTGCACCTATTTAATAGAAATAGGTAAAGAAGAAACATGTGCGTGATGGAAAAAAAAGAATTAGAATTTCAAAACATGAAGAAGAAGCTTTGCAGAAAATTCTTATCCAAAAATTACTGTCAATATGCATTTCTCAGGTACCATAATTTCAAGCAAAATGATCTATCCATGAAAGACTACATCGCTAAATTTGAAGTTCTCATGATGAGATGTGATATTTTCGAGCCATAAGAACAAACTATTGCTTGTTTTCTTAGAGGACTCTAGTGTGAGATTTGTAATGCGATGTAGTTGCAGCTTTATTGAACTATTAATGATGCATACAAGTTGGCTCTTAAGGTGGAAAAATAACAAAAATCGAGCAAAATTGGTCTTTGATTTTCTTCACATGGATACACTTCCAACTAAGGGAGTACATTTATTTTTAAGCCTACACCTACACTAAAGAGGTAAAACAAGAGTATACTATGAACAAAGAAAGTAGTGGCAGTTATATGTGTGGCCAAGTGGTCCTAAAAGTCCAAAACCATGCTTCAAATGCAAAACTTTTGGACATTTTGCTATAGATTGTCCAAATCACAACATTATCACCCTTGTAGAAAAGAAAATTAACAAAGAACTTAATACGACAACTTTTATCTATGATGAATTAGATGACAAGAAGGAGATTATCTATGAAGATCATAGATAATCATTATTAGTGCAATGCAATCTCAATGCAACCTATATTGAAAATGACTCTTGGAGCTACAAAAATATATTCTACACAAGGTGCACTTCTTATGGCAAAGTTTGTAACATCATTATTGATGGGGAAAGTATGAGAATGTTTTAACAACTATATTGATGGAAAAGATGAAATTGAAGACAGAGGATTATCCTCAGCCATACAAACTATCATAGATTCAAAGAGAATGAGGTAAAAGTAAATAAAAGATATGGGTAACATATATAAAGATGAAGTTTGGTATGATGTTGTTCCTATAGATATTTGTCATGTACTTCTTAGAAAACCTTAGCAATATGATAGGAAAATTTTACATAATGATTTCAAGAATGCTTAATCCTTTGTGAAAAATGGTGAAAAGATTTATTTTAAGGCTCTTTGAGATGGGGAATGATCCCAAACCTTCAAAAAGTGAGGGAAACAATTTACTTTCTAAGTCCTAAGTGGACAATGTGATTTGTGAGTCTATGGAAGCTCTTGCTTTTGTGGTTCTTAAAGAAAATGAAAAGGGCCATACCATCCCATTGCAAGTATAGTTGCTACTGTAAGAACTTCAAGATATGGTACCTAAAGAAATTCCACCTAGACTCCTTCCAATGCAAAAATTTTAGTAATACATTAGTGCTTCTCTTCCAAACAAGGTAGCATATAGAATACGTCCAAAAGAGCATGAAGAGTTTTAGAGACAAGCTGATGATCTTTTATCTAAAGGCCTTATGTTAGAGAGAAAAATTCCTTGTGTTGTACTAGCTCTTCTTATACCAAAGAAAGATGGTTCTTAGCGTATGTGTGATGATAGTTGAGCAATAAACAAAATCACCATCAAGTACTACTTTCCTATCCCTCGTCTTGATCGTTTTCTTGATTAAATTAATGGTTTCAAATTTGGTTTCATGATTGATCTTACCAATGGAAATCATAAAATTTGCATGAGATCTAGAGATTAATGGAAGACAGCCTTTAAGACAAGAGATGGTCTCCACGAGTGGTTGGTTATGCTATTCATTCTTTCTAGTACCCCTTATATACTTATGCAACTCATCAACCATATTTTCAAACCTTTAATTAGGAAGTTTGTTTTTGTTCAATTTAATTATATTCGTGTTTAGAGTTGTAGTCTAGAGGAATATTTAAATCATCTTCAAAAAGTATTTGAAGTGCTAAGGGAGCAGAAGTTGTATGCAAATGTGAAGAAGCATCATTTTTTCTCAACAAGTCTAGTTTTCTTAGGTTATGTTGTTTCTTTAGAAGGCATTTAGATGGATACAAATAAGATTGAGGTGATCCTAAGCTAACCAACCACTAAATATATTCATGATATTTGAAAGTTTTCATAGCCTAGCTTTATTTCATCACATGTTTATAAAAAGTTTCAATACTGTAATAGCACCTATTACTGAGTACTTGAGAGGTAGCAGTTTCAGATAGATAGAGGATATGCAAAACAACTTTGATCTTCTTAAGAAAATGGTCCAAAGGCTACAATAATGTAATTACCATATTTTCAAAAAGTCTTCAAAGTTGATTATGATGCCTCACAAGTGGGAATTAGTACTATTCTTAGCTAAGAAATCAAGCCTATTGCTTTCTTTAGTAAAATGTTAAACAACTATCGTCATAATTACTCTTTTTATGACCAAGAGTTCTTTGTTGTTGTTCATGTTTTGGATCATTAACAACATTATCTTTTACATAAGGAGTTTGTTCTCAACTTGGACCATGAGGCATTGAAGTACTTGGATTGTCAGCAAAAATTAAACTATCAACATGCTAAATGGGTTGAGTTTCTAAAAATCGTATATTTTGTCATCAATCATAAATTTGATGCACATAATTGTATGGTGGATGCTTTAGCCGAAGGCATTATTTGCTATTGACTTTGCAAATAAAAGTCATTGGTTTTGATATACTCAAAAATCTCTACAAGGATGATCTATACTTTAGCAAGATTTAGGAAGAACGCATGAATCATTCATTTAAATATTTCTTGATTCAAGATGACTTTGTTTTCAAAGATAAATTTCTATGTGTTTCAAATTGTTCTCCTAGTAATTATTTTTTAAGCACACAATGGAAGTCTTGCTCAATATTTTGGACGAGACAAAATTCTTGAACTTGTTCAAGAAAACTTTTATTGGCCTAAGATGGAATGGGATATCAAGTAGTGTGTTTTGAGGTGTAGACTTATCACGTTGCCAAAGGTCATGGGCAAAATACTGATTTGTACACTTTATTTCCAATTCTGATAGCTTTTTGAAAAGATGCGAGTATGGATTTTGTGGTTGGTTTGCCTTGAATCAAAGGAACAGAGGTCTGATCATGATAGTTGTTGATTGATTCTCTAAAATGGCGTATTTTATTCCTTGCACCAAACTTTAAATGCTACATATATTGCTAATATTTATTTTAAAGTAATTGTGAGACTTCATGGCATTTTAGAGACCATTACATCTAATCGAGATATGAAGTTTATGAGCTATCGTTGACATACACTTAGAAAGAAGCTTGGAATTAAACTCTTGTCATCACCCTCAAACTAGTGGACAAGTAGAGGTTGTTAACAGAAATTTGGGAATTTATTTGATAAGTTTAGGTAGCGAAAACATTTGTTAATGGGATATCATTTTGGCTCAAGCTAAATTTTCTTATAATATGTGTTTTGGCCAAACAACTGAAGGAGTTCTTTTGAGGTAGTCTATGACAACAATCCTATTACTTTCTTAGATTTAGCTCCATTTTCAATTACTGAATGCATCAATAGTGATGAATGGGATTATGCTAAGTACATCAAGAAGTTACATGAGCAAATTTGGTAAGAAATTTTCATGCATAATGAAAAGTATCAAAAGATTGCCAACAAGCGTAGAAAGCTAATAGCTCTCATGGAATATGGCATAGTTAAGATTTACCTTCACAAAGAACATTTTCCTCATAGTTGCCATGAAATATTCCAACCTGGAGTTGATGGTGCTTTCAAGGTACTATAGAGAATTGGTGAGAATACTTATAAAATCAAATTGTCTAATGACTATGGAGTTTTAGCAACCTTTAATGTCGTAGACCTATTTTCTTATATAGAGGATGAGTTTGATCAAGACTTAAATGTGGCTCTTTTCTAATCAAGGGAGGATGATGTCAAAATAATTTAAGATAAATTATAGAATGATGGTACAAGTCCTAGTGAAAAAAATAGCCATTTGGACAAGAAAATCATGCCTAAGGATATTGTATCCGTCGGTACACTTGAAATCAATTTTTAGGGTGTTGTAACAAATTTTGGGTCAACTTCTTGGAATAATTGCTTTTAAATGAACTTGGTGGTAAGCTATATATCATTCAAAAGCTTAAAAAAACCATCTATGTACTTCAAAGAATCCAAAAATTCTGAATCATTACTTGAATGTGAAGCTCCACCAGTGTTCTTAGAGGATCTTTGAGATAAGAAACTCCATCAAAAAATTAAGTCCGATGTGGAATGTGATTTCTCACTAGAAATTAGAGGTGACATCAAGAGCTCAAAGTCCACAAAAAGTTCTAAGTGTTAAGTTGCTAGCAAAACACAAAGTCCTTCCTAAATAAAAAAATGAACACTTAACTGCCCTACAGTGTTGAGCACCCAACTAAGCACTAGACGCTCCACCAAGTAGGGGCCATTATGTCGAGCACTTAACTCGTGGGCACCATTTCTGCATGCCTAGCATATGCCTGTTCAGCATGGCACTAGATGCCTACATCCTTGAAAATGGATGATGTCTCCCTTCTTATTAAAAACAATAGAATAAGAGAAAAGTTCTAAGTCATTCACAAAATGTGGAATGCCTTCGAACATCTCAAAAGTGCCCCCCACATAAAATTTTAATAGAAATTCCATGTGATCTATGAAAGCAAAAATTTTCATCAAAGATTGTAAGTGATCGTTGAAACGTAGCTCCATAAAAAAGAATTCTAAGTCATTCACCAAGGGCAAAGCTTAACCAAAAATCCTATGGGATCCCCGAAATATTAGTCTTGTGAAACTTTGTATGTTATTCACAGTGTGTAAAGCCCTGTTAAGTATCCTATGTAGTTACCAAAATATTACGCTTAGCAAAAAAAAGTCTAAGTTGTCACATACTACATAATCGAGCACCTGATAGCTTCGTCAAGTGCTTGAACATGTCGATGAGCACTTGATCATGTTGCCAACCGCTTAACACCCAATTAGGCTACTGATCATATCACTAGACACCTAACCTAGCGAGAGCTATCTCCATAGCCCATGCAAATGCCATCTTCACATGCCCAGTAGGCATTGTATCTGCATTGGACCTACGAACTCCAACCCTAACTTAGTTTGCAACTCTAATTTTGATTAGGTTCTACTTCTTGATATATCACTCTCAGGAAAACCTTGCCCATAAATTTTTTAAGTCCTTGGACAAGTGTAAAGCAATTGATACAATGCCTTTTGAACCCTGCCGGACAAGGTGCTTTGAATTTGTTACGAGAAAAATAAAATTTAATAATTTGTTACAATTTAACTAAATTAATTAAACAAGGCTAGTTAAAAATTAAAATGTGCATTTATATTATATTTGCAACACAAAAATAAAAATTTCAAACTAAAAATAAATTAGCTTTGATGACGTGGCAAATTAAGCACCTATGGGTAAAGAAGGAAAAATTGATTAAAGGAGTCTAGTTAATAAAATAATAAGTAAAGTAAAAGGCCTAATAGCCTAATTAATTAAACTCACTAGGATAGGCATCTGGATCCAAGTGAGCTAAAACCGTCAAAGGATTAAATAATATAAATATTAACTCCCAGAGTTAAATGGGGCATGAAAAATCATTTGCAAAAAGTCAAGAGCTCTGACTCTAGACAACAAGTTCTAGAGAAAACAACTTAGAAAAAATTGTTAGCTTTCAAAAACGGATCCTAACTCGATTTTCGTGCAACATCACATAATAAGTATATTCCATAATAATCAACTTAAACTTATTTTTGTAATTATAACTATTAAAGATAGTTTTTCCGTACCTTACTATGATTAAAAGTGAATATCGAAAATAAATAGGTTAGGACTATTTAATAGGCATGACCACTAAAAATATACCAAACTTATTTTCTTCTTCTAGAGAGTTAAATAACTTTATTTATGAAATTGATGCCACTTAAGTACCAGACCAAGCTATTATCTTCCGACTATAAGTTGGGAATCAAGTAACTTAAACAATAATCAAGAGTGTGCATAATGGAAGATTCAAACTTAATTTATAATAATAGAAACTTAAATGTACATTAAAAGAAACATGTGAAAGACACTAATACATAGACTTGAACCACAACTACTATATGGATAGTAAAAGTTTTAAATGTAAAAATTTGCACACTTTCTATTGTAAAATCCACTATTTTTATAGGGAGTAGACTCAAAATTACATAAAACAAAACTAAATCTACCAACACCTCTGAATATAAATAATACAATAATTTTAGTAGTATAATATCCTTTAAGGACAGTTTGGCATCTTTAAGAAAGAGTTTCCTAATACAGTCCACTTTTAGGACAAAGATTCTTGATATCTCTTCTTTAAGAGATTTTTTTTAGGAGCTATCACCTAAGTGTGCTATGAGGTTCGCCACTACCTCATCTAAATTATCATCCTCATAAGGGTCTTGGGATATAGGTCCACCTTATGAATCATTGTCCATCTTCTCCTCACCTTTCTCTTTGTTGAACAGCTCTTTGAAGAGCTTGAGTGCATCTTCTCTTGAGAGCTTGGACACAGTTTCTTTAAAAGCCTAGCATGCCTTATTGCAAGGGATATCCTCTCAGGTTGTTGATAGCTGAGTAAGATATATAATCTCCTTTTAGAGTATACACTTTCCTTATTAAAAATTCAAATTTATTCCACCAATGGATAAAAACTCATCTAGAAAAGAAATTTTCCTTATAAAGAATCCCAAACATTTTCTCTTGTTAGGATCCTACTGCATAAGTCCATCGAAAGATCCATGGAATTCTATACAAGGTAGTAAACCTAAGTAACAAGTCTATATTGTTGCTAGTTTGTTTATTAGCTTCACTAAATTAGGAACATATCCTCTTAACATTTTTTGGCAAAATGATGGGACTCATCCCCACCTAAAGAACCAAGTTTTAAACCATATTGAGAAGTTCTAATAAGGAATATCTAGTTGGAACATGAGAAAACAACTATGCTTATTTTGGCTATTCTCATATATCAGCATGCCCTCTCATGCTTTTATATAACTAAAATAATAAAAAGATTTTAGGTTTTTTGGATGATATTGGTACCTAATTTCTTGGGGATGGATTCTTCATTTCAAAGATATCATAATCTTCTTGATGATGAGTTTGCTTTAAGCACAATAGAATCTTTACTATGGTCAACTAATTCTATTAGAACTAAATGAGTTTCCTAGAAAATGGCATGGTAGAAATAGACATTCGTTTCTCCATGAATGGTTGGAAAGTACCTTCTAAAGTAAATGTCTGCAATGTAATCCGAATGCATTCATTTAAGGATTAGGTTAATGGATAGCGATTTATCCAATTATATGGGTTAAATGGGTATTTTCATCCCTTAACATCCTCTAAAGGTGTTGCAATTTCATAAAATTCTGCTGAATAAGCATTTTATGTTTTGAATTCATTTTCCTTATAAAGCTCGATTGCTTTTGCTATTTCCTTTGGTACATTAGCAAAAGCCTTATCTTTTTGGATAGCTTAGGACATTCCGAATAAGGGGTTTTTCAGACATTCTTTTATCCTTGCAAAAATTCTCTTGTGAGAAAATTAGCAATAGAATTTTTACGTCCATCAATATGTTCTCAATTGCAAAGCATAATAATAATGCTTGCCATCTAGCAAATATTTACTTAGATGCTATGTTTTTTGCATCCTTTTTAATAATGTTGTTGGTTGGCTTACAATCTATTTTTAACACCATCTTTGCTCCATTGACCTCCAAATTCTATCAATTCTTTGATTGGTTTGAGGAGCTTTTGGTATGGTTTTGTTCGTTGAGCTGAGAGGAAGCTTTTTATGGAGTTAGTTTCAAGTTTTTTGGTTGTTTTCCAACAATCTATAGGTTGGGTGAGTTGGGGTAGTTTTTGTGCATTTAACTAAATTTCGTCCTTAATTTGTACATAAAAGTATTTTTTAGCCTTTTGAATTTGACTTCAAAAGTTTTCGACTTCCTCAATTGAGTCCTTTGAGTTTTCAGTCAACTTTAATTGCACCTAGAATTTCTAGCGGCTATATAGCTTAACCCTAGAATTTAATTTAGTCCTTAAAAGTTTTATTATTACATATTATCCCCATTTCATTCTTAATTATGGGCAATTAAGTCATAATTTAATTATTTTGAAGTCCTTAAACATTTAAATTTCCCACATTAGCATTTGAATTTTTATAATTTTGGACAATGAAGCCTTTCTCTCAATTATGATTAACTCCTTCAACTATCAATAAATTTAACTAAAAATTAATCTAAACCTAATTTATGGAATTTGAATTTTATTTTACTGAAACAATAATTTTAAATTTATGAACCTAAAATTTGGAGTGTTGCATCTCTTCTCTTCTTAAAAGAATTTGGTCCCTAGATTCATACCTATTAATAAAAAAACCTTGAGATAATGTTGACGCATGTAGTCTTGTTGTTCCTAGGTTGCTTTTTCTACGATATAGTTTTTCCATAATACCTTTACTTGAGATATTTTTTGATTCTGCAACTCTTGAAATCTTCGATCTAAGATGAGAAGAAGTCATTTTTCATAAGAAAGGCCACTCTCTAGTGGAATATCCTCAGGT
>JACGDI010003594.1:226499-256186 GCA_014898725.1 Jacaranda copaia | reverse complement strand
TATGCTATTGGTCTAATCCATTCACAAATCCTTAAGGGTCAGACATATCTTGAGCTAAGTTTCCCTCATTTTCCAATTCTCTTAATACCTTTATGAGGAGATACTTTTAGGAACACCTCATTTCGCACCTTGAATTCTAAATCTTTCCTTTGTTAGCATAATTGTTGTGTTGGTATTGAATATCTCTCATTCACTATTTGATTATCCAGACTTTGTCAATAGCATCTTGTATGAACTCAAGGTATTTTTCGGTGCTTTGTTGTCAATATTTCCCCACCATCAAGATCCTAGTGTAGAGGGGATTAGCATTTATGTCCATACAAAGCTTCATAGTTGACCATATGTATAATAGCTTGATAGTTTTTGTTATAAGTAAACTCTATCAATAAAAGATGTTTTTCCTAACTCCCTTTGAAGTCTAAAGTGCATGCTTGAAGCATGTTCTCCAAAACTTTGATAACTCACTCAGATTAATCATCAATTTATGGGTGAGCACCAGTGCTAAACTACAACCTTGTCCCCAAATGCTCCTGTAAACTCTTCCATAGTCTTGATGTGAATTTAGGATCTCAGTTGGACACAATGCTACTTAGAATTTCATGTAGCCAAATCATTTCTTTGAGATAGTGGTATGCTAATTTTTCAACTCAGTAATGAGATCGCACTTGTTAGAAGTAGGCAGATTTGGTCAATTAGTATACTATCGCCTATATTTTGTCATACCTACCTTGAACTGTAGGCAGATCCATCCCATAGTCTATGGTGATTTATTCCCACTTTCAATTACGGATCAAAAACAATTGTAAAAACCTTGATAGTCATATATTTCTGGCATAATTTGCAACATCTCTTTAAATCTAATTCCACTAGAAGTCCCTCTTTAGGTCATTGCATACCTTTGTGCCTCTAAGATATACTATATACTTAGCTCGATGTGCTTTATCTAAAAGTTTTCTTTTCAACTTCTAAAGTGCTCATATCTATTGTCGTAATAATAAGATACTATGATTATCGCTGCTAAATTTTGATTTTTTAAGGTCAAAGATAGCTTTCTTTTATTTTAGAATCTATTCATCTGTTGTTAGAGCCTTTTGTAATTCATCATATAACTTAGGTTGGATATTAAGCTATGCAATCCACTCATGGAGTCTTACTTTTACAATAGGTTGCTCTTCTTAATCCTCTTATACTTTTTTTCCTTGTATATGCGCAAACCACCTTTCTACCTCGGAGCATCTGCTAGCACATTTGCTTTCCCTGAATGGTAGATGATAGTACAGTTATAGTCTTTGACAAATTCTATCTACCATCGCTGCTACACATTTAAGTCCTTTTGGGAGTACAAATATTTTAGGCTTTTATGATCTGTATATAATTCGAATATAGAGATAGTATCTTTATTTAGCGAAGGCAAATATTATTGCCACCAATTCTAGGTCGTAAGTAGGGTAATTTTGTTCGCCATCTTAAGTTTCCATGATGTATAGATAATTTCTATTTCTACATTTGTACGCACTCGAGTCCTTTCCTTAATGCATTGGTGTATACAACGAATCCGTCTAGTCTTTTTGGATGAGCCAAAACTGGCATAGAGGTTAATTATCTTTTCAACTCTTGAAAGCTCTTGTCGCATTCCTCATTCCATTCAAAATGTTGATCTTTCTGAGTTAGTTTAGTTAATGGGATTGCCAATTTAGAGAAGTCCTGTGCCAACCTTTGGTAGTACCTATGAGTCCTAGGAAGCTTTATGTTTCTATCATATTTTTCGACTGCTTCCAACTAGTTATCACATCAACTTTTGTAGGGTCAACTTTTATCCTTCTTTAGATATGATGTGCACTACAAAGGTCACACATTCCAACTAAAACTCGCACTTGCTAAAATTAGCATATAATTTATATTCTTGAAGAGAATTTAGGACTAGGTGCAAATGAGCTACATCTCCTTCATCTATCTTCGAGTACACCAAGATATCATTAATGAAGATCACCACAAATTGATCTAAATATGGGTGAAAGATCTGATGCATCATGTCCATAAATGTTACAGGGCTACTAGTCAAGCTAAGGGTATTACAACAAATTCGTAATGATCGTAATAAGAGTTGAATGTTATTTTTATTTTGTCTTCTTTTGAATCTTCAGCTAATGGCTAATATCTTAAATCTAGCTTTGAGAAAACTATAAATCCTTGCAACATATTGAATAGCTCTTTTATTTGCGGCAAAAAGTGTTTGTTTGTAATAGGGACCTTATTTAGCTCGCGATAGTTATTACATATTTTAAACATTCCATCTTTCTTTTTAACAAATAGCACTAGTGCTCCCCATATGAGGTGCTAGGTCATATGAATTTATTTTCCAATAGCTTTTGCAATTACTTATTCAATTATTTTAATTCTATAGATGCCATGTGGTATGGATTTTTAAAAAATGATTTTGCTTTGGAAAGGTGTGGATAACAAATTCTATTTTGTGATGAGTGGGTAATGAATCCAACTCCTCCAAAAATATGTCAAGAAATTCATTTACAACTATTACTTTTCCAGACCTGTCTTACCGTGAGGTTTATTAATAAGATAAGCCTAAAACCTTTAACCTCACTATCTCAAAATTTGTTTGGTATTTATAGCTAATACAAGTGATATGGGGGGAGCAGAATTGTTTAAAAGATATGTTAGAATGGATATGTTGTCCCCAAGACTAGTTTGTTTAGTGTAGCAATTTATTTGGGCTTGATATTAGTACAGCCAGTCTATCCCTAAAATTAGATTATAGCTTTGAATTGGCATTTCTATAAAATTTAGCGTATACTCCCTTTGTCCAATTCTAATAGAACAAGCTTCATATATAGCATTTATCACCAATCCTATAACTAGGGATGTTTGTACCTTTAGTTGGTATGGCATGCTTTCTGACTGTAATCTCCATTTGGGTACAAAATGTGTATATATAAAAGAATGAGTAGTACTATGACCATGTAGAGCTTTACCAATAGTATTATAAATAAAGATCATACCTTTCATGACATCATTTAGATTTGGCACATTTTCTCGAGTGATGGTGTATGCACGTGTTTGTATCTTTGCTTCCATTGGTTCTACCATCTACTTGCTTTTATCTCTCCTAGCCAGTGAAGGTGTATTGAGGCAAGGATAATCTCAATGCAAGTGTTGATTGCTACCACATCTCATAGTACCTACAGTTCCTTTTCAATATTGGTTGTGCTAAGTGAGAGATTTCTGCTACCTAGTAGGGATGAGGTTTGGACATCCCAACTTAAAGCTTGAATAGTTTTTCCCTAAAACTGCCTTTACTAATATTGGGAATTTTTAGCCCGAGCATTTTTTCCATACTTAACGTTTTCTTCAATCTTATGTAATTCTCAAAACTCTAGTTCCACTTGTAAGGTATTATCTATAGCTTTGTCATAGTCTAGTATGTTATAAGCAACAAGGCATATCGAATCTTAATCTAGAGTCTTTCAATAAATTTTTTGGTTCTATGTTCCTCATCTCCAAGGATATGGGGCACATACTAAATTAACTTCTTGAACCTAGCCTCATATTATCTTACCATTATATGTCCTTAGATTAAGTCCATGAACTCTAGTTTCCAAGCATTCTTTACCACCTATAGTATAAATTTGTTCATGAACTCCCGAGTAAAGTCCTCATATGTTCAAAGGACTCCTTACCACTCCCACCATCAGTCCATCATCTTCCACTAATGATTAGTAGTCTTTTCCAAGGGGAAAGTGGCATATCTAACCTTTAGTTCTTTAAAATAATGTAGCACTCAAAATATATTTTCAATCCACTCAATATATGATTCCACTTTCTGATCATTAGGCTACCTATAAATTTTGAACGGCAAAAATGGAGAAACTGTTTCAAAACTCAATCTTAAGCAAGGTTATCATTATCTTTAGTGTGACTGGCTTGGTCCTGCTATTGATAGAATTATGAAAAATTGTTGCCAGATGGTATATATTTGTTTTGCCGATTGTCCTTACACTGGTGTTGGCAAACAAATTCTAATTTACTTTTTCCTTATCTCATGGTTGTTTCTGATTAGAAGCATTTCTCTCCTATTTGTCTCAAGTACCTATCCTCCTGCCTAGGGTAATCCTCTGCGAGCCAAGGAAGCTTAAAAGCAAGGCTAAGATTCATCATGTAAAGCCATCTTATGATTCAAATTTTTTCTGAAGTTGTGCAAGGTTTTTGATCAACGGATCTACAAAAAAGGTTAGAAAGACTCATTTTATTCACATATTACTCTTTTCTATCTATCTCTCCAACCTTCTCTTTTTTCCTACATACTATTTCTAATATAAATAAAACATATTCCATTCAACAAATTCACAACAAACTTTTATTAGATGCTAAGCAACTTTAATAGGTTTATTTACATCTAATTTTACAAATAAAATTTTTCTAGGCTAGCTATTCACCTAGCCGGTGATACATAAAATGGCTATGCCTAAGACATTTGCTTATTTGGTATATACTAGGTTTATCGTATGATAATGTTCATTGACTTATAAGGCCTAAAGCATTCATCACCTTAATTTAGAGTTTCATATTCCGCCTTGAGAAGAAAAGATCACATATTGGCTTTTTGCTCAGTTGTAGTCTTCTATTTCTCAACATCGAACATTTTTCCCAAGTGTTCATATCCTATTTGGTTTCTTAGGTTGAACCTAACCTCCACTAACTCAATTTTGCCTATATCCTCAAAAATCTAGCTCTGATACAACCTCTAAGCACCTCAAGCTAAAGGTGTATGCCTTAAATTGGAGTACTATCTACTATTAATCAAGCATTCCAAATCACTTAGATAACCCGAACACGGCAAAAGAAAAGCATTCATCACAAGTATCGAGTCTTAGTGTCCCACACTTGTCCAAAACTATTACAAACCAGAAGCAACACTAACAAAACAAACTTATATTTATGTTACAATAAAGTCTCATAAGTTCCCAATATAGTTTAAACACACCTGCAAAATTGTTTACAATATATACTACTAAAAGCTACTCTTTTATATCTTTCACATATTTTATGCAGGGCAAGAACGAAAGGAAATAACACAAAATCATAAGTCTGAATGACTTAGTAAGTTATTAACGAAGAAGCAACACAAGTATATAGAGTAATAACAAATCAATATACATTGAATCAACAAGGAATAATCACAACTATAGTAAATATATGAGGTATTACGCATGTAAGGGGATACAACTAAGTAGATAAATTAATAGATAACATATCAATAACACCTTTGCAAACCTTATTGTTAGTTCTCCCACTTTGTCACTATACTTTAGAGAACAAAGAAATCCTTTTCCGTTCAAGTTTTTGAGTGATCGGCTCGGTAAAGTAATCATGTATCTAGTATACTAATTGCATGCCTTATCCTACTCATAAATAATTACCTCTAACTAGCTATGATATACGATAACAATAGTAGGGTATCAGCTGAAGACCAGCCACCATCAGTTCATTCTGCCCTGTCATGCCCAAACTATGTGGCTTAGTCTAAAGGTGTGAAATTCAATCCTAATAACTGAATCACCAATCAAAATCATATCCATTAATAAACTATAAATATTCCTAGAAGTCCAAATAAATCCCAAACATGGAAAAATTCAAAATGTATGGAAGTTCTGTAAACAATAAAAATAAAACAAGAACTAATTCCTCAACATGATAATAAAACTAAAATGCTACTAAATCCTCATCAAAAGTCTTTCAATCTAATTCTCGTCACAAATGGGTTCAATATCCACATCAGGGCTAAAGTCTAAGTCTATTAGTAGGAGATAAAGAAAATGGAATGTGACTAAAGGACTCGGTGAATACCAAGTGTGTACAATGTGAATTCGTAAACATAACATGACAAAAATGATGTTCAGTTGTAAATATTTGAGAGAAAGAAAATAAGCAGAAAGTAGTTAGGTGATAATCAGTAATTAATAAGATGAGAATATAATGGTAAATATTTTTTAGGCAAACACTTAGATGTGATGATCAAACCAGCATTTGTTATGGCCAATCAACCTTATGGCTCCTACCGTAATAGTTCCTTATCGTTCAGGGCAAGGTGCAACCTTACCAAAATAGTTCTCAAGCCTAGGTTCGCAAAAAAACTTACAACCCACTTCAACCACAAATGACTTCTGTTATGCTACGGAGATTAGGCCATGGGGGCTTAGGGTTCAACCGGCAAGCCCGCTGCTGCCCAGTGAAGTCCCTTACACATTAGACCAAATTGGATCTAACTAACAATAACAATAGTTGTAACAATAAATTCAGTCATCAATTGATCATTGAATTTAATTGCTAGCCTAAAAATATTATTAAACAATAACAAAGGCTAAAAAGAACATATTTGTCTCGCGTCAAGAATCAAAGTGAAAAAAACTTATATGCTCAGTAGAATATTATAGTGTAGTGTAAAATGAAAAAATTGTTAGTAGATTATGTTACAGCATATATCCTTTTGAGTTTTGAAAAATATTACTATATAATACATATAAGTCACTCACTATATTTATCAATCGAATCAAAAGTCACCTCTATCTTGTTAAGTCCTTGGTCACCTATTAAAATATTAATAACAATTTAACTTAATATCTAATCTACAAAATTTCATTTCACTATAACTTATCGTATTGACTACTTTGACACATCTTACAACGTTGGTCTTGAGATTTAAGGAATACGTAAGACTATAATATGTCAATAGTACTGAGTAATAATCAAGGATCATGGAAAGACACACCTAAATATGGTATAAACATATATTTTCACTGAAGTTATTTTATTAGAAATGGAAAATCTTCCTCACAACTTATCAATCACATTATATCCAAGTTAGCCAAAAATGATGAAAATCATATCCTATAATCCATATTCCATCACCTTTCTTATCATTCTAATACGAAATCTCAAAATATTCACAATAAATCAAATAAATTGAAATGGTTAAAAATAATGGACATTACATAAGGTGTGCTTGTCTACTACTTTAATTGATAGAAAACAAAACTAAAGGTAATCAAATTGACATGGTTTACACAACCAACCAATTCATTTGAACCAACCTAGAGTCACTTGCAATTAATAAGATAAACTTATGCTTAAGTAATCAGATTACTAAGGTTCCATAGAATTTTTAAGAAGGAAACTAAGAATACCAAAACAATAACAACAACAAGAACAACAACAACAACAACAATAATAGAAGTAGTAGTAGTACTAGCAACAACAGTAGCTTTAATTCTTTAAAGAACAAGTACTTTCCATCTTATGATAGACAACAAGAATTTAAACTAATCTCCTTTTCATAGAACAAAATAATTAAAAAAATATAAATAAAATCTGAGAAAGAAAATTGAAGGATAGCACACATAAAAATCAAGACTAGACATTCAATTAATTTGTTGGTCTTTGGGATGTGGCACCAAAATGAATGATCACCAAAATGAGGATGGTTCCACCCGTTTTTCTTTTTCCTTCTTTGTTTGGTGTAGAGATCTACGAAAAGAACTTTGGAATTTTTTTTAGATCTATTTTAATATTTTAAACTTCTCAAAATCTAAGATATTCATGATATTTTTGAATCCTAATTAAATAGTATTACTAATTGTTAAGAGTTTTAATTTCTACAAACTCTAGTTCTTGATATTTAGATGATTTAAAACTCTTTAAAATATATAAAATTTAACCTTTTATTGTTAAAAAGGAAAAAAAGGTAACTGAATTAGTAAAATAAATGTTTTAAGATCTACGATGTTGATATTAATAAAGAATTAAGAGAATATTATATTTTCTTTTAAGTGTAATGACATAAAGTTATGGGAAAAGTTTGGAGTATAGCCAAAGCGATGCATGTGGCTAATAGAATTTAAATATGGGCATGCAAAGGGGTAGATATGGCAAATTAATACATTACTAAAATTGTACGCAAAGACTAGAAATAGCCTAGAAATTTGTTGTGCATTATGCAGCCCCCATTTTGCTTTACCTTTGGCTACATAATCTAACTTCATATGATGTAAAAAAGGTCCACATAAATATGGTAGAGCACTAGCAAGATAGTTAAGCAATTATCCTTTAATTGAAACAGAAACACATAGCAAAAGTAGGAGCTAGATACATGACTATGTTGTAATATAAATTCAATTGCCTACCTAATTATATGTAGGGGTGTAAACTAGTGGCCGTCATTCTCTCTATCTTCTCTCTTCTGCCACAATAGCCTCTCTTCTTCTCTCTTCCTTTCTTTTTTTTTTAATAGTATGGTTAAGGTTTTAGTTTGAGGTATTATATATATGAAAAAAAGTTGTTTAATTTAAGGAGGACTCTAATTATACTATCGTTTAGACTAAGATAATTGCTTACTATTAATTCTAATTCAATAAAATTTAACAAGTCCTATAATTAATAACTCATACTCCTATTAATATTATAATATAATGTAGAAGAACAAAATTTGCTACAAATAAAGATTAAAGATTTATTACTAATATAAAATTAAGATTGAATATGATAATTATTGTTGTATTACTAGAAAGGAATTTAAACTTCGATGTCCTAATTTTTCAATATATGTATGTATTCTTAAAAGAATTATATTTCATGTGTTACTATGTCTTTAATTGAAATACTAAATAAAATAAAATAAATAATATAAGTAATCAATTAAATACGAAACAAAAATTTTAGGCATTACATCCCACCCCCTTAAAAGAATATGGTCCCTCAATTATCATTTAAGTTAGCCAAGATTTTCGAATGCTATTTTTGCATTTCCTCTTTGTTGTCCCATGTCACCTTCCCTATATTGTGGTTTCTTTAGATAATCTTTACTAGTTGAATCTCTCTAGTGGCAAATTCTATATTTTTTGATCTAAGATTTGGATTGGTCTCTCTTTATATGTCAAATCTTTTGGAAGTAGTAAATCCTTGTGTTGAATGATATGCAACGGGCTTGGGTGATCCCTTTTTTATTAGTTATAATACATGGTCAACATTATGTATCCCTATTAGATTTGGTGCTAGAAGAATTTGATAAGCTATTACTACAATTCTCTCCAATATTTCAAAAGGACCAACTCTAAGTTAGAAAGAAGGTAGTCCTACTCTTATAATTTCAATTTTCTTGAGGCATAGGCTATTACCTTACTTCAACAGATATCCTAAGCCTTCTTTAGATGCATCAATGTACATTAGAAAGATTCTCAATACCATCGGGTGGTGTCAATATTCGTGCCAACATAAATCTTTTCTTAAGTTCTTGAAAACCAACATCACATTTCTCAATCCACTTAAATAGCACATTCTTCTGTGTTAACTCAAACAATAAATCTCTATTTTCAAGAAATCTTAAACAAACCTTCTATGATAACCTACCAACCCCAAAAAACTCCTCATCTCAGTCTCCATTTCTGACCTATTCCATTCTAATATTGCTCTAATCTTGAAATAAGTAATTGGCAAATCCCTTTGGTCTTATTTTGCTTGTTATGTCCAAAAACAGGCCGAATTGGAGAGAGAGTAACACCTAGGTTAGTTATCAATTACAAACCTTCAAATAAAGTTTTAAAATGGATAAGATATCCAATACCAAATAAACAAGACTTGATTAAAAGAATTTCTAATGCCAAAATATTTTCTAAGTTTGATATGAAATTAGGATTTTGAAAAATACAAATTGAAGGAAAGGATAGGTATAAAACTGCATTTACTACAAAATTTGGCGAATATGAAGGAATGTAATGTGTTTTGGATTAAAAAATGCACCATCAAAATTTCAAAAAATTATGAATGATATTTTTAATCCCTACACAAATTTTACCATTGTTTATATTGATGATGTTTTAGTCTTTAGTAATTCGTTAGACCAATACTGGAAATATCTTTACAAATTTATCAAAATAATTGAACAAAATGAACTTGTAGTGTCTACCAAAAAGATAAAACTTTTCCAAACAATATTAGATTCTTAGGATCATTAAACTATGTCAATGATTTTTTCCTAAATCTTGACAAACTTGCAAACCTTTATTTGATAGACTTAAGAAGAATCCAAAACCTTGGACAAATAATGATACAAAAATAGTTAAAGAAATAACACAAAAAATCAAAAACCTACCTTGTCTTAGTATATGTAAAATAAACTCCCCTAAAATAGTACAAATAGATGCATCAGAAATTGGATATGGAGGAAACCTTTTACAAATTATTGACAATAAAGAACACATTTTCAGATTCCCCTCAGGAGTCTAGAAAGAAACTCAGCAAAAATATTTTGCTATTAAAAAAAATTCTTTCCAATGTACTATGTATTACAAAATTTCAAGATGACCTTTTAAATCAAAAATTTCTTTTAAGAGCCAATTGTAAATTAGCAAAAGAAGTTATGACAAAAGATGTCAAAAATATTACATCCAACCAAATTTTTGCTAGATGGTATGCAATTTTATCTATTTTCTATTTTGACATTGAATATATAAAAGGTTCAAAAAATTCAATCCTAAGTTTCCTTATAAGAGAATTCCTATAGGGCAATGGCTGACAAATCCTCAACCTCTAATCCAGACAAGAAACAAACAGAAGAGTCCTATGCTTTAGCCAAAATACCATCATATACCAATTCCCAAACCAAGTTTAGTGAATTTGAGCCAATTCTCCATAAATTCTCCTTATTATAATAAATTTTCCCCTTTATTCAATTCTAGTTCATCCTTTCCTCCCTTAGAAACCACACTTCAAACTTATAACCAAAAAGTCCAAAATAGTAAATCCACAAAATCTTGTTCATTTGTAGACAAATTAGATGACTATATGCCCACTGAATTCTTCTGGTTCGATTCCTACATTGAACTAAAATAGACCACAAAGGAAACAAACCAAAAAAAAATAGCCAAAAAAAAAAGGCTCAGCAAAGACTATTTTTGTATCCTTGAAAATCCAAGCAAAACCCAAAAATTTTATGAATTTATCTTAGTATATTCTAAATCTATTGAGATAACTAAAAAGTTTGACAAAGATAATACTCAAAAGTTTGTTTTCAAGAAAATCCAGATTTTGAAAATAATTACTCCATCTGAATGGGATAATCCTTTGAAAATCAAGAATTTTTCAATTTAATATAGTCCTAATGGTTATTCATGCTAGGAGTATATTGATTGTTGGAAAAAATTCTTATTTTTTCAAAATGACCAATATTCTCTATCCTATTTCCTTTATTTCAAAAGAAATCCTCAAATGAGAATCCCCTACTAGTTCTTATCCTGGTGGGAAGACTTTGGATCAAATCCTTCAATATTTCCTTAAGAAGTACTGAAATGTTTTGAATATTTTGAAACAAATGCAGTAGGACCAAGTCAAACTACCAATACTTCATTATTATATCTATTTGTTACTCAATTTCAGTGTCCTTAGATATTGATGATTGAGTCAATTGTAACAAAGAACAAAGGTTTACCATATCTTACAAAAAGAGCAAAAATTAACTGATGGAAGAATATAAATCTGGATAATTGTAGAATCCCAGTCATCCAAACTTAGTTGAAGCAACATTCTGATTATCATATTAAATCAGCAAAGGGCCAAGAGAAATTCCAAATGACAAAGAAACAATTATAAGTTGTCATTGCACAAGCATTAACTCCACAAGAAATGATATCTTTAATGGCAGAATTGCAAAAGGAATCAGCCAAGAAGATAAAGGGGCATCTAAGGACAAAGAACCGCTCAAATTCAATCTTGAAGAGTTTTAAGATGATTTTTTTGGACTGTGATCAATTATTACAAACTATTGTTTGAAATTCAAAGAAAAATTTTAAAATCCAAAATGGTCCACAAAGCTTTTGGAAAACCAGATTCCAGACAAAGTCTCGACAAAACTTTAAGAAAAGAAGATTTTCGACAAACTTTTAATAATTTAGACTAATAATGAAAAAAGAATGACAATGACAAATTTATGGAAAGAAGATGAAGTCTAGCGATTGGAGTCCATGAAGGAAGATTATTTAAAGCCAAGCAAGCAAAGAAGAAAGGCATCAGTTTTTTAGCATCAATTTCAGCTATCAATTTTAGCATAAGCATTCTTTCATTCCCATAACATTTCCTTTTCTCATCATATTAGCCAAATTTTCTTTCGGACAAAGCCTTTAGATCTCTTGTACAAGGTAAAGTTTTTACAAAAAACTATGCTATATATAATAGTATAGATAGATAAGTTCTTTTGTATGGGACATATACATAGCTGATATAATTGAAAATTTTCAAAAGCTTGATAAATGATTACTTAAATAGCAAACAATATCAATTTTTATATTTTTTAATATATTTAGTTAAATAATTTTAAAATTATATCCCCTACTTTGTTTTAATATTTTGCTCATAATAATTCATAAAAAGTATTTTTACAAGAATTAATGATATTAAATCAAAAACGTTTGACTAAAAGTAAGTATCCATTTAATTATTACATATCTATATATATTTATAAAGAAACGTATTTATATGATAGAGTGAAATTTTATCTTGAATTAAATATTAAAAATTTACTTTATATTTTATTCATGTACATAATATATGTTATTTGATAATTTTAAAAATAATAAAATAACTATAAATAAAAACAAATATGAGTAAATTTTACTTATGAAAGTTATATGGAATATTAAAAGATATTTTAGTTTGTAAATATTTCATCTTACAAGCCATGTATTGAATTAGTTATAAAATAATAACCTGATAAGTTATTTTCATAGATAAAGTATAAAGAGGTTTACATATTTATTATATCAAAAAGCACTTAACATTTAAAAATATCAAATATCATGAAAATTGAAAATATAATTTCCACATTATTAAGAATTCACATAAAAAACTAGATATTTTAAAAAACCTTTTGCTTTCTTATCATATCAAAATATGTATGTATAAATTTACATCTAATTTAAAATATTCTACTCTACTTTTATTTGCTTAATTCTTTCATTTATTTTTTGTAGCACCTCTCCCTTGGGTTAGTCCTTGAGTTGAGGCGCCACTTGGATTTAGTCTTAATTTTAAGATCCATAACCTGAACAATAGGCCCATTAAAAAAAACTTTTTCCAACCCATCAAAGACAATGCCAAGTTCAACTTAAGCACAACTTGATTGAAATCACAAAAATACATATCACAAGTGTTCCAAGGACATTTAACTTAATATTTACATGCCATAGTAGATCCCATCATTCATTGTTCATAAGTGCTACAAACCTTAAGATCAAATCTGACATATCACAAAATCTCTAAATTTAAAACTTAACATATGAGTGATTCCATACACAAATATAAACACCTACTCTATTACAAAACATATATACTTCATTCCAAGCCTAAAGTCTACCTTCATCACCCATTCCTGTCTAAGAAAATTATTGGAATATAGAGGGGGGTAGGTCCAAAGACTTAGTGAGGGATAAACTTAAGAATGCCAGTAAGGGTCTATTAAAGAATATTCAACTCAATATATCACAAATTTAACAGTTAGAAAAAAGTATATCAAGAAAAAGAGATAAACTTAAGAATGCCAGTAAGGATCTATTAAAGAAGATTCAACTTAATATATCACAAATTTAATAGTCAGAACAAAGTATATCAAGAAAAAGATAGTAACAATTAGCAAAATAGGAAACTCTCATGCCTTATTGCTCCAAGAATAGATTTCAAACAGACAGAATATAGTCAAGTACAGCAAACCCGAAGCATATGCATCCAACAAATCAATACAAGAATTGAATTGCAGATTTACCTTATACCAATACCAGTAAGTCAATTAGTTTATCAAAGCGTAATAGCGTGGTACATAGCCGATGCTCATACGAAACTATATAGCACATCGCAAGTGCCTAAGGAGAAATCCCTAGCACATCGCTAACACCCAGGGGAAAATCCCTAGTGTATCATGGATACCAGGTAAACCATTATGCTAACAAGGTAAATTATAATAGGATAAATAGTATAGAACAGTACAAAGTGCCAACAAGGTAATACGATATTAGTAAACAATTCAAATAAGCCAACATTGCCAACTAAAGCTATAATAGATGATAAGTATGTCGGTAAGGCAACAAACAACGATAAGGATGGTATAGATTACAATATAGTCAAGCAACAGAGTGATATTGATAATAAGTAAGAGTTCTCTATGCCAGAATAGATAGGATTAAGAATCAATAGCAAGTAATAACCCTCACAGAGGTGTACACATCATATTACAGATAATAATTGAGGTTTCAAGCAATATACAGATCTCAATAAACAAGATACAGTCAGTACAAAAATAGGAACCCATACAGGGGTTAATCATAATAACAAATAGGTATGAAAAGGTGCCAGATTAGTAGACCCTCACCTCTATAGTCTCAAAAAGGCAATAACAGTCTACAACCTATTGGTTAACAGGTCTCATTTTTTCACCACCTAATCAAAAGAGTACATTTATAATTAAAATCTCCATTCAAATCTAATAGTCCTTAGTAATTATAATTGCATCATTAGCAGTCTATAATCATAAATGTCTTGGCTAATATGGTAGTTTTATGTTTGTATTGATTCCAATAATGGGGAATAATCTAATTCTTAATTACATATTTAACCTCATAAAATTATAATATCATTGTAATCTCCTCTTAGTTCTCAAATTCATGAAGTCCTCAAATTAGGGTTTAAATTCCTTTAATACTCTCATCTAATTGAAGTTAGCATATAATATGATATTTGGGTCCATTTAGACTATATAATAATCCTTTACTTGGGAATATATATGTCAATTAGACACAAATTTCTTATCCTTGACATATTACAAGATTTATAAGAGAATCGGTGCAATATACATGTATATTTTCATAATCCCATACCCAACTTTAACTCAAGATTCAACTATTGGTGCTCTAGAATCATAAACCAAGTAAGCAAGTGTGATCATCGTGTTGAGAAGAGGATACAGTCTCTCTACTACCGTCACACTGCTATTGTTGCAAAAGACCAATGTTACCACTAGAAGATGCCTTACAATCTCATGAACCTATTGCTCCTATCAACTTCAAGTTTTGCTACCAAAATAGCCCTCAAATCACTCTATAGAGCTTTATCACCCCTTCTCGCCACTATGTTTGTTTTTTCAATTTTTGTCGCTACCACTATGTCAAACTTCCAATATGTAATTAATACTAATCATTAAATATTTAGGGATGTTACACATCTCCCCCTCTTAAAAGAATCTAGTCTTTAGATTCTCACCTGAATTTTGGAAAAGTTTAGGGTATTGCTGGCGTGTGAGATCCTCTTGTTACTATGTTGCTTATTCCATGCCATGGTTGCGCCATAGGACCTTCAGTTAAGGAATCCTTTGATTCTTATGTTCCCAAAAATTTCGATCCAAGATTCAAATTGGTGGCTCCTTCTATGTCAAATCGGCTTTCAATTCCATAAGCTCATGAGGTATGACGTGGGAAGGATTAGGATGGTATTTCTGCAATTATGACATATGAAAGATATCATGTATCCTTGCTAGGTCCCAGGGTAATACTAAATGATAGGATATAGGTCTAACTCTTTTGCATACTTCATAAGATCTATTATTTCTTTGACTTAACTTATCATCCTTTTCGATTATTCTAACCCCTTTCCACATTGATACATTGAGAAACACTTGAACGCCACTCTCAAATTGCAAATCCTTTCTCCATTTATCTACACAAAGTTTCTGACAGTCTTGGGTAGCCTTTTTCTATTGCTTAATAATCTATACCTTCTCTATTGTCTCTTAAATCAGTTTGGGCTTATAGTTCACAAAGACTCGTTAATGGTACCTTTGTTCTTTGCCAGATCCTAATACAATAGGGAATGACACTTTTAGCCATACAGTACTTCATACGGTGCCATTTGAATAACCTACTAATAACTATTATTGTAAGCAAATTCAATTAAAGATAGATGTTGGGTCCAACTCCCACCAAAGATAAATGTTAGGTCTAATTCCTATCGAAATTCAAAACACAAGCCCATAACATATATTCTAAAATTTGGATAAACTTTTTTGATTGTCCGTTAGTCTGAGGATAAGTGGCTAAGCTAAACTATAACCTTGTTCCCAGGTGTTTCTGTATACCTTTCCAAAGTCTCGATGTGAACTTTGGGTCCCAATTGGATACAATACTATTTGGAATTTTTTATAATATGAAAATATCTATAATGTATAATTCTGTTAGTTTTTTAACCTCGTAGTCCATTCTGATAGATAGAAAATGTGCAAAATTTGTTAAATAAACTACTATTAACTAAATACTATCATAACCACCTATAGCCATGGGTAGACCAGTCACAAAGTCCATGGTCACTTGTTCCCATTTCCAATCAGGGATAGGAAGTGGTTGTAATAATCCTGATGGTCACTGGAGTTCTGCTTTCTCTAACTAGCAGGTCAAGCATTTTTGCACATAGCTTGCTACATCCTTCTTCATCTAGTTCCACCAGAATTATTTCTTCAAGTTTTGGTACATATTTACTCCTCTTAGATCTATTGTATATTTTGTTCTATGTGCCTCTTCCAATAACCTTCTCTTTATCACTTTAGGCACACATAGGTAGGTACAAAATAGCAGTGTGCCTTAGTTATCAATGTCGAACTCGAACTCTTTAGAACCTCCAACCTTTTCTTTCTGTTTCAACACCCATTTATCCTTGGCTTGGGCTTGTCAAATTTCATCACAGTGTTTAGGCTATATTTCGCTCCCTTTACTTAAACTTATTGTTTTAGCCTTAGCACAACACTCGTTCTTAGCCTTTATGATGCTTCTGCCCCTTGCTGATAATCCATTTGCACTTTCTAGCTCAGAGCATCAACTATTGCACTCACTTTTCCCAGATGATAGATATTGGAAAAGTCATGATCTTCCAAAAGCTCTATCTGTCTACATTGTCTCATGTTCAAATCTTTTTACAAATATAAATATTTGAGGCTATCGTGATCTATATATACTTCAAATGTTGCTTTGTAAAGATAATGCCTCCATTTTGACAACATAAAAATGATTGCTACCAACTCCAGATCATGAGTTAGATAATTCTTCTCATAAGGTTTCAATTTTCTATATGCGCAAGCAATAACACGCCCTCTCTGCATCAATACACATCCCAATTCTTTATAAAAGGCATCTGCATATACCAAAAAATCTTCTAACCTATTTGAAAGAACTAAAATTGGAGCTTTAGTTAGACAATTCTTCAATTCTTGAAAGCTTTTCTAACAAGCCTTGTCTCAATCAAACGATTTGTATTTATAGGTTAACTTGGTCAATGGGCCAACTATCTTGAACAAATCTTTGATAGTAACCGGCCAACCCCAGAAAGCTCCAAACTTTAGTAATATTTTTGAGCCTTTTCCAATTTACAATCACCTTCACTGTAGAAGGATCACCATCTATCTCACTTTGAGTGATTACATGGCCAAAAAAAGGTTACTTTCTCTATCTAGAACTCACACTTACTAAACTTGGAGTACATTTGATGTTCTTTTAGAGTTCTTAAGACTATGTGTAAGTGCTTTTTGTGCTCTTCTCTAGATTTGGAGAATACCAAGATGTCATCAATAAAGATGAAGCCAAACTAGTCCAACTAGGGTCTGAATGTCTAATGCATCAAATCCATGAATGCTTCTGGGGCATTGATTAGACTAAACGATAATACTATAAATTCATAATGATTGTATTGAGAATTGAAAGTAGTTTTTGGGATATCTTCTTCTCTGATCTTCAATTGGTAATACCCTTGCCATAAATCCAGCTTTGAGAAGATTTTTGATCTCTGCAATAGGTTAAACAACTTTTCTACATATGGTAGAGGATACTTATTCTTGATGGTGATCTTATTCAATTCTTTATAATCAATGCACATTCTTAATGACCTATCCTTTTTTTTTATGAATAGCATGAGGCTCCCCAAGGGGAAGTGATAGGTCTAATGAATGTTTTTCCAATAGCTCTTGTAGTTGAGTCTTTAACTCTTTAAGTTCGGTAGGTGCTATCTAGTAAGGAGTCTTGGAGAAGGGTATGGCCCTTGATAAAGTGTGAATAACAAACTCTATTTCTCAATCATGAGGTAATAAGTTTATACTTCAAGAAACACCTCTGCGTATTCTGCTACTACTTCTACTTCCTCAATCCTGACCGTGTCCTGAGGTTTGTTAATAAGGTATGCTAAAATTCCTTGCCCACATTCATTCAAAATCTATTTAACCTCTACTGCTGAAATGATCGGTATAGGGAAAGTATCATTTACTAAATGGTGTGAGGATATTGATATCTCTTTTCCAAGTGTAAAGCACTTAGCATAGCAATTCACATGTGCTTGATGGTTATAGCTAATCCATTCCAAGTATTACATCATACCATTAGATAAGAATCTGTATTAGATTGGTTAGTACACTTGGCTTCTAATCATAATGGGACAATCCTAATTCATGGTGTCTATGACTAACCATACTCTTAAGGGTATCTGTGCTTCAACTTGATAGGCTATGGTCTCGGGTTACATATTTAATTTTTTAGAAAAATCAACAGATATAAAAGAATGCAAAGTATTAGTATCGTACAATGCTTTACCAAGATTTTTAGAGATAGTAATCATACATCTATTACCTCATTGAGTTTGGTACATTTTCTCCAATTATGGCATAAGTATAGGTTTGAACTTTCTACTTTCCTTTTCCTGTGGGATTGGGACTTTTGTTCTGGTGCAATCCTTCAAGAAATGTTGGTTGTTTCCACACTGTAAGCATTTATCCCTATTTCCACCAACAATCTATTTCTTCATGGCTAGTCATCCCACAGAACCCATATTGCACTGGTGCCTTATCTTGAGCTCAATTTATTGTTCTGTCAATCCAAGGAACTTGTTGGTATTTACTTTCAATTTGTGGCTTAGGCTGTTTCTTACTGGTGTTACTTGATTCACCAGGGGCGGTCTTCTTTTCTGATCCTTAAATTCAAATTTTGAATCTCTTGTAATTTCAATTCTAGCTACAGTACTTTACTTATTACTATGTTGAGATTCAGTAAATCAAATATGGCTAAACCCTATCTAAGTTCTAGCCATAGCCCCTATGCAACTACTAAACTTGTTGACCTTCATCATCTTGTATATGCTGATCATATTGTATCAGTTAGCTAAATGTAGCATCATACTAGCTAACAGAATAGCTACCTTGAATTAAATTCATAAATTCATGCTCTCTTGATTGTTTGACCACTAGGGGTATATATTTATCCATAAACTCCTTAGTAAAGTTATACCATATCTTGTGGGTCCCTCTAATCCATTGGTGATCTATCATCTTCCACTAATTCCTCTCTGGTCCTGCTAGAAAGAATGTGGCAAACTGCACTCTCTACTCGTTAAGATAGCATAAGGTCTCAAAAATAAATTCTAGATTCATTCCTCTAGTTTTTGGTCATCTAG
Organism: Jacaranda copaia; assembly: GCA_014898725.1. Taxonomy (NCBI): domain Eukaryota; kingdom Viridiplantae; phylum Streptophyta; class Magnoliopsida; order Lamiales; family Bignoniaceae; genus Jacaranda; species Jacaranda copaia. The sequence continues at coordinate 236,659 of JACGDI010003594.1, read as the reverse complement.
TTCTCTAAAACATTTTGGGGGCTAGAGGTAAAGGAATCGTTCCAACACCTAATCTTCAACTATTAGTTAAGCCTGTGGCTTATCTCTCGATCCCCTCTAATCCATAAGGTCTACTGGCTAACCAATTGAAGGGGTTTGTGAAATCTCTTCTTCTTGCTTGACTTGAGTGTGAGTAGGAGCCTCTTATCTTGGGGCACATTGGTCATTGACTATTACCTTAGAGGTCTTCCCTATTGACTGAATCTAAGTGGTGCAAGTCTAGCAGCACTACCATGAGATGTCATCTCTTACTTTGAGATTTCTGAAGTATGTCTCAAGCCTGTGATTATAAGTTGCCATCAACACCTCAAATCCCAATAACTCTTCAAAATTTCTTAAGTTTTCAAAAATAAAGAGAAATCAGGTAAATTCAACAAAATTTCAATAACTTACAAAATAAAAGAAATATTTGAAAGGTAATTTCATTAATATATTAGATTAGCAATAGCAAAATTACATTAGCATATACACAAGTTGAAAATTCACAAAATGGCTATGCTAGCTATATGCCAGATCTTATGCAAAATAACAAGGCATAAGAAAAGGGAAGAAAAGGTAACATCAGTCAAAGTTATGCAGTCCAGCAATCAAAAGCTACTACTAAGCAACTAGTACCCTATAGACGAACCCACAATATGTCCACAACACTAAATCACCTAGCTCTAGTTTTCCTCATCTATGATATTAAAATCAGCTCTTTCATCATCCTTCATCAGATTTGGAATCTCATCATCATCATTATCCTCAATCTCTAATGGTGCTACTATTAGATCCTTGGCTGGTCTCATTTCTAGGTACACTTCTAGTTAACCCTGGCCGAATAAAGGGCAAACTCTCGAGGGTCCTGCTTTAGTGCCGATGCCAATGCCAACCCTAATCAGTTAATCTATAACTTTGTGGTAATGTGTCATCATTTTGCAAATCTCTTTCATTACAAGGTGGGGTACGTCTACCAACCTTCTATACTCTGATTCTAACACCCAAAACATCTCTTCTATTTGGGTGCATTTCTCACAGAGTTCTTCAATCTGATTAGCTAAAATTCCCATGCGAATCTCTTCTCTTTTGACACTTTCCATCATCTTATCTAGCATGTAATCTCTTACCCTAATCACTGATTTCAGGTGACTTACTTCCATTATTCCATCCAGTATGGTCCCATGCATGTCACGAAATTTTGCTTCAAATCTCTGGCACGTTTGGGAAAGACACTCTTTTTTCTCTCTAAGGACCTTAAGCTCCATGTTCAAGTTTTCTTCATTATCCTCATTCATTGGTTTCGTTTCTCTACTAGAATCGTTAACTATCTTGTGATACGAAATTATAGAAATCTACTTCATTAGTACCAAGTAATAAAATTCATTCCCAATGCTTTAGGATCTTACAACCCTCTAATATGCCTGCCATACCTAAGGTGTATTTTCAAACTAACGTAAACAAAGGTCACTATGAATCCCAAAGATCATTCATCACCTAAGGTGTTGATAAACAAGGCTCTGATACGACCTCTGTAGCACTCCACCCTTCCTTAGGTTAGTCTTGAGCTGAGGCACCACTTTGATTCAGTCTTAATTTCAAGATCTACAATCTAGACAATAAGCCTATAAATTTTTTTTCTAACCCGTCAAAGATAATGCCAAGTTCAACTTAAGCATAACTTGATAGAAATCACAAAAATACATATCACAAGTGTTCTAGGGACATTTAACATAATATTTACATCCCATAATAGATCCCATCATTCATCATTCATAAGTACTACAAACCTTAAGATCACATTTGACATATCACAAAATCTCAAAATTTGAAACATAGCATATGAGTGATTCCATACATATATATAAACACCTGCTCTATTACAAAACATATATACTTCAATCTAAGCCTGAAGTCTGCCTTCATCGCCTATTCCTATTTGATAAAATTATTGGAATATAGGGTGGGGGGAGGAAGAAGGATAAGTCCAAAGACTTAGAGAGGGATAAACTTAAGAACGGCAATAGAGATCTATTAAAGAAGATTCAACTCAATAGATTAAAAATTTAATAGTCGAAATAAAACATATCAAGAAATAGGTAGTAACAATTAGCAAAATAGAAAAATCTCCTACCTTATTACTCCAAGAACATATTTCAAGCAGACAAAACACAATAAAGTACAGCAAACTTAAAGCATATGCATTCCAACAAATTAATACAAGATATGCATTACAGGTTTACCTTATAGTAGTCAGTCAATCAGTTTATCAAAGCGTGATAGCTTGGTACATGGTTGATGCCCATACGAAATTGTATGGTGCACTGCAAATGCTTATGGAGAAATTCCTAGCACACCATAGATACTTAGGGAGAAATCCTTGGCGTGCATTCAACACCTAGGAGCAAATCCCTAGCATATTATTAACACTTATGCGGAATTGCATAACGTGCCCCACATAATGAAATATCTTGCCTGGATTAGCCCTCGGTCTAATAATTCTCCGTACATATGATAGAATCAATAACTGTTTGTGCAGATGCCTATAGGGAAATCTCTAGCACATCATTGATACCTAGGGGAATCCCTAGCATATCACGAATACCAGGTAAACTATTATGCTAGCAAGGCAAATGATAATAGGATAAATAGTACAGAATAGTACCAAATGTCAAGAAGGTAATATGATATAATTAAACAATTCAAATAAGCCAACATGGCCAATTAAAGCTATAACAGATAACAAGTGTGTAGGCAAGGCAATAGATAATGATACAGGATGGTATAGATAATAGTAAAGTTAGTCAACATAGCAATACAAATAACAAGCAAGGGTTATGGGCGTCAAAACAAATAAGATTCAAAATCAATAGTAAGCGATAACCCTCACAAGGGTGCACACATCAAATAATAGATAACAATCGAGGTTTAAAGTAATATACAGATTTCAATAAACATGACACAGTCGGTAAATAAACAGAAACCCTCTCAAGCGTTAATCACAATAATGGATAGTTATGAAAAGGAACTAGATTAGTAGACCTTCACCTCTTTAGTCTCAAAAAGGCAATCACAGTCAATAATTTATTGGTCAACAAGTCCCACTTCTTCACCACCTAATCAAAAAAGTAAATTCACAGTTAAAATCTCCAATTAATTTTAATAGTCCTTTGTAATTATAATTACATCATTAGTAGTCTACAATCACAAATTTCTTAACCAATATGGTAGTTTTACAGTTCGTACTGATTTTGATAATGGGGTGTAATCTAATTCTTAATTACATATTTAACCTCATAGCATTATCCCTATCAATAATATCATTATAATTAACCTAATTATCTCCTATTAGTACTCAAATTCATGGAATCCTCAAATTAGGGTTTAATTTCCTTTAATACACTCATCTAATCTAAGTTAGCATATAATATGATATTTGAGTCCATTTAGACTATATAATAATCCTTTGCATGTGAATATATATCAATCATATGCAAATTCCTCATCCTTGGCATAGTACAAGATTTACAAGGGAATTAGTACAATATGCATGTATATGTTCTTAATCCCATACCCAACTTTAACTCAAGATTCGATTATTGGATCTCTAAATCCATAAACCAAGTACATAAATGCAATCATCGCATCAAGGAGTTGATACTATCTCTCCACTGCCATCGTATTGCCGCCATAAAAAAAGAGCAATGTCACCAGCAAAAGATGCCTTACAACCTCCTAAACCCATTGCTCCTATCCACTTCGAGGTTTGCTACTAAAATAGCCCTCAAATCATGCCTTGGAGCTTCAATACCACCTCTCGCTACCGTGTCTATTTTTCTAGTTTTTGTTGCCGTCACTGCATCAAACTTCTAAGTAATGGTTCCACAGTGATCCCTGAGCTAAGCACTACCTAAAATATGACCCTAAATTCACCTTCAATGCTATTTCACCGCCGTTCTTTGCCCACCACCGCAATCAAGTTTCAGCCCCAATTTTTCGATGGTTTGCCGCTTGAAACACCATACATGTGGTACTAGGTTGTTGTTGGGAGTGAGGAGAAAAGGATGGATGGTTTTCTTTTGGGAAACAGTGGCTATTGAAGGGAATCGCCAGTAAGGGAGGGAAAGAGAGCCAAGGTGAAGAAGAGAGAAAATGAGAAGAAATTGGGGGGAATGGGGGGATGAAATTTGTGATTTAAATAGATTAACTTTTTCTAATTTCTAAATTGGCCCACATCACTTTCTAGATTCATTCAATTGAGTCCGTCCAGTTAATGAAAATTGGGCCTTGACCTAGTTGACCTGAAGTCTTCCATGCAAACCCCCAAATTTTCAATGGTTGTCTAATTATGTCCAATTATTTGTGAATTGGCTCCTAAACTTTAAAGAGTTGTTTAATTAGATTTTCTCAATTTTACAAATTAAACCCAAAACTTTGAAAATAATTAAAATTTCATAAAACAAACTAACAATATGTAATTAATACTAATCATGAAATATTTTGTGTTTTTAAAATTTTATCATTTTAAAATGTTCTGTATAATTTGTAAACTTAGAGTTAATAATTTTTCATATTTTGCAACTTCTTTAAGTACAAATTATCTTCAAACATAATATCTTTAAATTAAAATATTCATAATATTTTATTTAATTAGTAATAGATGTTGTTTCTTTAAATACTAAAAATAGTCATGATTCATTTTTAATTACATGAAGTAAAATAAATATTATTATAAAATAAATTATTTCAATGTTGTAATCCTTTTCAATGCATCGCACTGAGCATATGCTAGTTAATAAATAGCATCAAATAGACAATATCAAATCCTCTCTCAAATAAAGATTATGAATATTTGATTTTGGATGAAAAAAAAATTAGAGATGAGCTACAATCATATCATAAGAAATTTTAAAAAAATTAAAATATTCAAAATTCCAATAGCCTGTTTGGCTTTATTTCCACAACCCCTTTTCATTTTCATCTAGAAATAAAAATTAGAAACTCACTTTCTCTCTATTTTCACTCAAACTATTCCTATTTTCATTTTCAAACTCTTTTTAAACCTACCATATTATCTTATTATCATATTAATCAAATTCAAACTTGATTTGACATGAAGTATCGATTACCATTTTAAAATTAATAAAATATATTTTTTTAAAAAAATAAATCTTCTTAAACATAAAAAAAATACAAATCAACTATCTTTTCAATTCTACATATTTTAATCATTACTTTCCAACAACTCATCCAAACACATTTTCATTTTCATTTCAAATTTATAACTAACTTTTCAACTTTTAGAAATTGTTAAAAATGGGAAATGGCCATGAAAATAAATCCAAACGGGCCCTAAGAATTTAACATTTGGCCAAAATTGTACAATTAAAATTAAAATTGCACAATTAGATAAGTATAAAACTATTATGTATATAATACTATAGATATTATTTTAATAATATCAATATTTTTATTTGAACTATAGAAATTTTGGTAATTTTGTCACATAGGTCAATATTTGGTGCAAATGCTTTGTCGTTTATGTCATTGTGTACTGTATATAATATTTTGGTGACTGTAGGAAAACCATTCTAGTTTTTGGCACTCTTTGTTTTCTTTTTCTTTTGTTTTCTTTTTTCTTTTTTGGTTTTTTGGGCCCAAAGATATATAATATTATAGAATCTTACACGCTTAAATTTTGGCAAACAATTAACCATTCCACAATTAATGACAGCTCCGTCATGATCTGGTATGGAAATGTATTTGAGATGCAAAACGATATTTTTATTTTAGGATTTTCTAATGAAAATTAGGATTTCATCAATGATATAGCAGAAATCTGAGCCTAATGAAATAGGATTTGATGTGAGAATAACAAAAATTTTCAAGGGTCCTCGTTTTTTTTCAGATTTTGTCGGTTTAGCTTAATTCAAATCAGCAATAATAGTCCAATGACTTGTAGTTCGAGTGGCATTAATTTACTCTTATTATGTGGGAGGTCTTATGTTCGACCCCATGTGGTCGCATTATGTGCACTTTATGTGCATTGTTGGTAGTTTATACTTTGATTATTTGGTTTGAGAGTACAAAAAATATTGATTTTGTTAATATGATGATAAATTTATCATTTATAATATTCTCTCTCAAAAATGAAAAAAATAAATAAATAAATAAAATCAACAATAATAGAAAATTATTTCACCGGTAGGATCATAGAAGCTTGAATGGTCCTAAGTAGGCCATTTGAGTCAATTATCCAGTTGCTAACTGAAATCGGCCAGTAGATAATCTGTGGTGTCTCCAAACTTGCACTTATTTTACCATATTGCCATTCTCATATCTTTTGCGTCTTTTATTTTTTAAACTCTTGTTGAAACATAACATAGTTATCAACTATTCTATTTATATAAATTTTTTATTTTTATGAATAAAAATATATAATTTAATTAAATAATCATTATATATAACTTTTTAAATAAAAAATTAGATTTACTATTTCTTTAAACTCGCATTTATTAGATAGCCTTAATGTATTTATTTAGTATATTTTTTTCTTCCTAGGGCACCAAAAGATTATTCCTATAGTTGAAATAATCAAAGCAAGCGTAATATATCAAAATATAAAATATGCATCAGTTATATAAAAGAGTATTTTTATTGTATTGAATTTTAACTTTCTAACATTATAGATATAATTTTTGATACAACACTTAAGAACATTATATTTATTTGTTACAGTAGAGATAAAGTTATTTTTCATAGAAAATATTGTAAGAAGAAAGGAAAATTTAGCTAATGGAACTAAACATGTTAAGGTATATGATATTATGTAAACATAAAATACCAATTTTTATGTGTATATAATTAGAAGTCTGCAATCACATAGCTAATAAATTTAATAAATTCATTACGAAGAAATACATAATATTTCTTCATTTATTTGATAGGAAGATTGGAATAGCTTTAACTTCTTAGGAAAATGTTACAACAAATTTAGACATTATACATAGAGTTTAAAATTATTAAAATTTAAAAGAATAAATGAGAAAAAGTAACAAAACTGGAGCAAAATTTTATAGATAATTATTAGATATTTTATTTATCTATTGATAGAGAAATAATTTTTTCAAAACATATTATAGCTTTAATTAAATATTTAATTAATTGAGACATACATGCCAAGACACATGATACTACATATAAACACATAAAAATATTTTTTATATCGATATAATTAGAAATAGCTAGACAAATTAGATCTTGTTAATAAATTTTACAAATTCTATGTGAAGACATGCATAATTTTTTCTTCATTCATATGATAGAAAAAATTGACTAATTTCAACTACTTAGAAAAATGATATATTTCAAATAATTATATTATTTTAGGTACATTTTTTAAAAATGAAGCACATACATTTTTTTTTGGCCTAGAGAAATAAAAAAATTTACAGTCAAAATAATAGTAAAATAAAAATTCAATATTCCAAATTTTTTTAAATTTTAAATTTATGTGATAAAATAGAATATATGATTATAAATATTTTCAAGTAATCTGATGACATAAAATTTATATTGTAACTTTAGATAAATAGAACATGAGGCTTTTGTTGTAGCATGTAATTTAGTATATTAAAATAAAACTAAAAAATAAATCAATAATCAATGAAATTTTTTTAATTTAATTCACAAACTAAAAATTCTATGACTTCAATATTTGATTAAAGATATGCAATTATGCTCAATGAAATTGTGATATGTAATAGTATATATGGATATAACATGATGATGTTTTATCACAATTATATAATTTTGACCAAATTTAAAATTTTTAGAATTTTTAATTTTTTAGTTAAAATTATAAGATTGTAATTGGCTGTTAATTTGATTCTTTTAATTTTATTTTATAACAAATTTATGTATTATAATTAACCAAAGATCATTTTATATTTATCAAAATTTTAGTATAGAAATGTTTATCTCATCATATAATTTAAAAATTATCATACATACTCACATAAATCTAACTCATTAGATAAACTTACAATTTAAAAGATACTTCTAAGCACCAAATTAGGTATTCCTCTAAAATTTCATTCTATAAATTTAATTTGTCATAATATTAACAAATCAACCTTTTATTTATTTTGTATGTTAATTCTTGAACTCTAAGATTGTCCTTTTTTGGTCATTTATTTCCATATCATTCGTGCTACTGTTTTATATTTATATTATTTTCTTATTTAATTTTAAAGTATAACATGATGGTGATTTTTTTTCTTTTCAATTTTAACATTACATTCTTTTGACCTATTTACAAATCTTATTATGTGTGTTTCTTATTTCCTCTCTATCATTTGAGAGTAAAGTGTTTATACAGTCATTTTAGCATTGTAACTTTTATATTTATAGAAATATTAGCATGCAATATTTTTTATTGTTTCGACTAATCATATTTTAAAATTTGTTTATACTCATTTAAGAATTTGTTTTTGCTATTGAAATTTCAATTTTACTATGATTTAAACTGCAACTATTTCAATTTGTTAAATTTGTATATACTTCATATTCACCTTAGATAGTGCAACTTTTTTAAATATTTGAAAACAATGCAATATTTTTATTAGGTTGTAGAAGTTTTTCTAAATTATTTATTATATAAGTGAGGAAATATTATGTACTTTTTTTTAATAAAGAATTAATTATATTTATTATCATTACGTGAGTTACATACTACTTCTACTACATGCACATAAAAAAAAAAAAAAAGCAATGTGAAATATCATGTGTAACACCCCCCAAATATATATAATTTGGTTGAATTTCATATTCTTGTTAGTGTTATTATTATTTGTATTATTTTTATTAATTTTGAAAGTTTTGGGGCTCAAAGAAAAAATAGGGAAAGACTTAATTAAACAACATTTAAAAGTTGTAGGGGGCAAAATGGAATTTTTTCTGGTCAATTGGGCTAATGTTAATGAAATTGAGGGATTGATTAGAAGCTGATTAATTTTTTAGGGGACTTAATTGAAAGCTAGAATAAAAAGTTGGAGGTCAATCCCTAATTCTTGAAAATACATATACATATATCATTCAACCCCCCGCCCCACCAAAATATTTTTTTTTCATTTTCCCGCATGCACCATCTCCTACCTCTCCGACGACCTTCTTCGGCAATGGCCTAAAATGATAAACCAACCCAAGCAAAAGCTTTCCCTTACTGCTAGAAACCCGCCAATACCACAAGCATTCCATTTTGGCTGGTGGACTACTGGGAAATTGAAGGCCAAAACCAAGCCACAACGACATGGAGCCGGCACTATGTTACTGACGGTGGGAGCTCAAGATTTGTAATGGGTTTGGTAACTCTCAGCTCAAGGAGCAACTAGGTGCCCTTAGTAACTGATTTCACCCACTGCAGCCAACAGAATTTCCAAAACAAGCAGTGGCACATAATTGGTGGCACTGAGCAATTAGAGCTTCAATTGACCTTCAACTTGATAGGAAATTGGAAAATTGGCTTGGGCGTTGGACTAGTTGCATAGAGATGCATCGAACGGTTGTGGTGGTGACCAATTCCGGCAGTGGTGCACAGCAGTGAAAGGCATCACTTTGGTACAGTTTCTTTATCTTCTCGAAATGGTCTCACTAGCGGTGTTAGTTTGTGGAAATTAAGTTTTGATAAGAAAATTTTGGGTAAATAAGTTGGAAATGGGACTTAATATTTTTATGTTATTCTTAAATTGATTGTTGCCCAACTCTTATACAAATGAAAAAATATGATATGGGATTTGGAAATGAAACATGCATGGATATGTATAAGCCTAGCGGACCCAAATTTGTAATATTTTATGTAAATCTTGGTTAATTAAGTTTTTCTCACATAGGAAATGATGATGTACGTAGACCTCAGGCTTGGACCATGAACATATCTCATAATAGACTAGGTGTTTAAATGTATATATGGGATCACTTGAATGTTAAGGCTGGACTTAGAGACATTATGATATTGTTAACCTGATGCATGTATATTTTTTGTTAGGTGTTAAGGAATTAAACCTTGGTATGTATATAATGCTTCATCGAAATTGATAAGTTGAAATCTATCACTGCTTCTGATAAGTTGAGTTTGAATGTTTTTT